>CM035412.1:198340283-198705283 GCA_020310875.1 Ceratopteris richardii
AACCCATGTTGAATCTTCAATAGGATATGCAAACCACTTTACTACAATTTCCACTATTTCACGATTCCTAAGATGTCTAACTCTCCTATCCAATATAACTTCTGGTTCAAGTTCAAAAGTGGCATCTTCCTTCAACTTAGATTTGTCCTGCAAAACATGATCAGCATTAGGAACATACTTTTTAAGTAATCCAACATGGAAGACTGGATGAATTTTCAAAGTATTAGGTAGGTCAAGTAAATATGCAATAGAACCAATTTTCTTTAAGATTTTGAAAGGACCAGCATAACGAGGAGACAATCGATGATCTTTGCCTAAAACCAGATTTGATTTAGAAGGACTCACTTTCAAAAAAACTAGATCATTTGTTCTAAATTCCAAGGGCCTCTTTTTGAGATCATGATATAATTTCTGACGTTTCTGTGCATCTTTCATGTTTTTCCTTACCTTATTTAGCTCCAAATCCATGTTTTCAAGCATCTGTTTGGATATTTCAACCTGATTCTATGAATTAAAAAGTGAATGCGGTAGCAAGCAATTATAACCATACATTGCTTCAAAAGGTGTCATCTTAATAGAGGAATGCCATGCACTATTATATGCATACTCAACCAAGGGCAAATATTCAGTCCAATTGTTTTGCTTATCATTCACATACATGCGTAACATATCCTCAAGCACCCTGTTAACCCTCTCGGTCTCACCATCCGTTTGAGGATGAAATGCAGTACTCATGCGTAATTCTGTTCCTATGGATTGAAATGTTGCTTTCCAAAAATTAGATGTGAACCTTGCATCCCTATCAGAAATTATACTTTTGGGTATACCATGTAACCTAAAAATTTCTTTTATGAAAAGTTTAGCAACATGCAAAGCTGTATCAGTTTTCCTCATGGGAAGAAAATGTGTCATCTTTGTAAGACGGTTCACGACAACAAATATGGTATCATGCCCACTTCTGGTCACAGGCAACTTTGTTATGAAATCCATAGAGATGGATTCCCATTTTTTATCAGGCATATCTAATGGTTGTAACATGCCAGGACTCCTTTTAAATTCGGCCTTAACCTGTTGACATTTCAGACATTCTTCGACATACCTCTTAATATCATATTTCATACGTGGCCAGTAATATGAAGCTTTCACTTTTGCATAAGTTCTAGAAAAACCAGGGTGTGGAGAGAAAGGTGCATCATGACAGTCATGCATGATCTTTTCTTTCAAAACAGATTCTGAAGAAATACATAAACGAGAATTACAATACAAATCATTATTTCTCAAATGAAATTTTCCCTGAAACATAGAACCTGGATTCATACCCAAAAATTCCAAGATTACTGCATAAAATAAATCTTCTTTTAATTCTTTTCGAATATCAAAATCAGAGGATAAAATAGAAATTGAACTGCATAGGGGTTTACAACTCAAAGCATCGGCCACCTTGTTTTCTTTTCCTGCTAAGTATTTAATATCAAAATCATATTCACTTAGCAATTGGATCCATCATTTTTGTCTATTGTTAAGTAAAGGTTGAGTAAATATGTATTTAAGGCTCTGATGATCTTTTCTTAATTCAAACTTTACTCCTAGCAATAAGTGTCTCCAATGTTTAAGTGTGTGAACAACTGCAAGCATTTCTAAGTCATGTGTTGTATAATTTAGTTCATGTTTCCTTAATTTCCTTGACTCATAAGCCACTACCCTCCCTTCTTGTGAAAGAACGCATCCGATTTGGCTTCCACTAGCATCACATGCAACAATAAAAGGCTTCCCTAACTCAGGTATCTTTAGCACACAATTTTCGATAACTTTTTGTTTTAATTCGTCAAACGCCTTTTGACACTCATCGTTCCATGTGAACTCTCTATTTTTCTTTGTCAATTCTGTAAGAGGATTTGCAATTCGAGAAAACTCCCTAATGTGTGCCCTCTCATATTGTGCCAAACCAAGGAAGCTTCTCACATCCCTCACACATTTGGTGTAGGCCAGTCAACTATGCTTTTAACTTTCTCAGGATCTATATGAATCCCTTCCTTAGAAACAACTCTCCCCAAATAAGTCACTTCCCCTTTTGCAAAAAAACATTTACTCATCTTACCATATAGTTTATGCTCTCTTAGTTTTTGTAAAGTCTTCCTAAGATGCAATGCATGTTCATCATCATCCTTAGAATACACAAAAATATCGTCAAGAAAAACTAATATAAATTCATCGAGATATTCATGAAACACATTATTCATCAAACACATAAATGTTGCAGGAGCATTTGTTAATCCAAAAGGCAAAACTGTGAACTCGTAATGACCATATCGTGTTCTAAAAGCGGTTTTGGGTATGTCCTCAGACTTTACTCTAATTTGATGATATCCCGATCTTAAGTCAATTTTAGTGAATACTGTGGCACCACTCAATTGACTCAGCAGTTCATCTATGTGTGGCAGTGGATACTTGTTCTTAATGGTTTTCTTGTTCAATCCCCTATAGTCAATACAAAGTCTGTATGAACCATCTTTCTTTTTCTGAAACAAAACAGGTGCTCCCCAAGGTGAAACACTAGGTCTTATCAACTCCTTCTTCAATAGATCATCCAATTGGAGCTTCAACTCTTTCAATTCATCAATATTTAACCTATAAGGTGCTCTAGAATAAGGCTCACTTCCTGGATAAAGGTCTATAGCATGGTCAATTTTCCTAGGAGGAGGCATGCCTGGTAGATCATCAGGAAATACATCTGCATACTCATCTAAAAGTTTTTTAACATATTCCGGTATTTCCTCTTCTTTCTTCTTCTCCTGAAGGTCATGCACATAAACCAAATATGTCTCACAACCCTGTCGAATACCCCTAATCAACTTTATTGCAGAAATAGGAGAAAAACTTGAATTACACTTGCCTGCAAGACGATGTTCCTTCCCTTCTATTTTCAAAGTAAGGATCCCGCTTTCACAATCAATCACGACACTGTTATGAACTAACCAGTCCATTCCGATGATTACATCACATTCTCTCATTTCACTTACATGGAAGGTACCCAAAAACTTATGTTCTCCTAACATAAAATCAAGATTCTCAATACAGCCTCGAGTATAGTGTATCCTACCATTAGCCATTTGTACAGGTCTTTTAGTCTGCATCTCAATATGCAACCCTAAAGCTTCTGCCATCTTAAGTGAAAGGAAACAATTTGTACTACCCGAATCAATCAAGAAACTAACCTTACGTGAGGATATGTCCCCCATAATCCTAATCACCGATGCCCTTGAATGAGAAGAAGTTTTCATGCATTGAAGTCTAGGGCTAGAACACTTACCTTGATCATCCGCTTCCTCAATTGTCATGTTTTCTTCTTGTAGATGAGCTATCTTCGCTTGCATAGAACGTTTGATGGCCTTGTTTGGACATTCAAAAGTGTGATGTCCTTGTTCTCCACATCGAAAACAAAGTCTCAGCCTCTTAGCCCGCTCTAGGAAATCAGAATCACGTTGCCAGTGCATAACTTCTTGCTTCTTAGGTGTATCTGTTTGCTTCGGCTTCGGTCTTCCTCCTTGACCGTTAATAGAGTTAGTCGATCTCTGTCCATTTTGATTTATTGAAATAGGTCTTGGGGGTCGATGTCCTGTTGAGATAAACCTTGATTTGAATGCCTTTTTCGTGGTAAACTTCTCCATCTTCTCAAAGTTTTCTGCTTTTGCAACCGCATCAAGAAAATCTACACATCCGGACCCCTTTACTTGATAGCGAAGCTCTTCCCACAAACCCTCAATAAACTTGCTTTTCAACGCATCTCCAGAAACTTCTAGTGCATACTTATGTAAACGCAAAAATTTCTCCTTATATTCTTCAACAGACAAGTTATATCTATCATCCTCATGCTGCTTGAAAGAGTAGAATTCCATTTTCTTTTCCATCCGATAATGTGGAGAACAATAACGATTCTCTGCTTGCTCTCAAAATTCTTTCTAGAGGATCGGACCTTCACATGTTCTTGTCTGTATATAAGATTTCCACCACAGTTTTGCGACTCCTCGCAGATGCAGAATTGCCACCTTTGCTTTTGATTCCTCACTAAATACGCAGGTCAAAGAAATCTTCAAGTTCCTCAATCCATGCTTCAAGATCCTCTCCAGTTTTCTTCTCACCATCAAACTCATTTAATTTTGCTCTTTTGAACACTTGCTTGAGTTCAGATTCACCTGCATCATCGTCCTCTTCAGGTTCACGTTGCCGTCTAGCTCTACGTGCATTTGATGTCCCCGCACCATTACCACCTTCAGCATTGAGGTCCATGAAAGCATTTGCAGTAGCCTCTTTTTGTTTGTTGGATCTTTCTTTATGTAATTCTGCATTCAATCTACGGATAAGCTCGTCTTGTTCTTCTATCTTCTTCTTCAAAGCCTGCATCTTGTCCCGGGATCCAACTGTGCTCTGATACCACTTGTAACAAGTCTCCCAAACTTGAGTCACAATCTCACACAGAATAATGGGTTTCGACACCACAAGATATAAAGAAGGCAAACAGAGTATACGCAGAACAAGAAGAGAGAGAATTTTATTATCTGTGCAGATTTACAAGTAGTTCTGATCCGCGTTACAAAATCTATCAGATTGCTCCAATGTGAAGCCTCATCCACCCGACCACCCTCGAGCTGATCTCAATCCCAATCTCAATCACAATCACAATCTCAATCCCAATCTCAATCACAATCTCAATCTCAATCTCAATCTCAATCTCAATCGCAATTCCAGAAGCCGAAAAACGATCGTAATGACTGTACGACCATCATCCTTTTCTATCTCTCAGTCTTCGTCTTTTTTCTGGGATCTCCGCCTTTCGCCAGCGCACGACCAATCACGCCTTTCTAGACCCGCACTTTTAGAATCTGCATGCTCCAAGATAGCGTATTTTTGCATGTCTCATGCAAGACTCCTGGACCACCCATGCATCTACTTTTCATGTCCACCATCAAGAATCGTACCTGCAAAAATAGAGGTAATCCCTGCAACGCACTCACACACACGTCAATCACCCAAAAATAACCCATATACCCATGTGTAGCTCAGTGGTGAGTAGGCCCTCCTTTAATGTCAATCCGGGAAGACGTGAGGATGGTATGAAGACCACGAGCAAGTGGAGGCACAAGTGCGTGAGTGAGAAGCACACAAGCATGCACACACATACACACACACGCGCACACACGGCAAGACAAAGAGTGAGAGGCAATGGAGTTCTTAGATTCCTTTCAAAAAGCTCTTACAAGTTCATTTCAATTACAAGCTAACCTCAAAAATGAGCTCTCTAGCTCTTTTTATAGTTTTTGACTAGGTTTTGGCCCTGTCCAGACCTAGTGTCCGGCCTAGTTAAAAATTAGGTTCCAGGGCCAATTTGAGGGCTTAAACGGAGTCTAAAAAATACGAAAATTGATATGTAGGTACTTCTAAGGCTCCTCAAGCTCAAGGACTCCTTGGCTTGCACAAAATGGAGCTACAAAAATATGAAATGGTATTTACAATGATTGTTAGTGATAAGAATCACTGTTATAAAGATGTTGATTTGGAAAAATTTGCAGGGCCTATCTGCTAGATTTGCGTCGACTGCTTTGTCTACTTACTCCTTCACCTCGCTCTGACTCTCTCCGCTGGCTTCCTTGTCTAGTCAGTCCTTGGGTGCCCATACTGCTCTCAACACCCCCCCCCTCTCTCGCGTCTGTCGTCCCTGACAGACCCTTGTTGCTGGGAGTGTTGGATGTAATATTCCACAACCTGAGTGGCAAGCTGATGTTCTTGTAGGCGTAGTCCTCTGGCCAAGTCTGTCATCATACGATCCCAATCAATTGGTCCTGGAATGTCCGGATGTGGCAGACATAACTGATCTGCATGGATCGCTTGTTCTACTACGAATAGATGTAGCAAATGTGTGGGTCTGGGAATGAAAATTTCGGAATGATATTCCCAGAATCCGGTAGAGAACATTTCCTCAAATGTCTGCTTGAAGCATGCGGGTAAGTACTTTATTCGTGCATGCAAGGCAAAGATTATAGTAACCGAGGGAGTCTGGCTCATGTCGTAGACTAAATCCTTGTTACCTTGAGAGAATCCAGGGGCAGAGATGTATGGAGCTTGTACATTCCGAAAGGTTTTGAAGACAATGGTCATGAGCTCGAATATCTTCAAACACATTTTCGCTGCTATGTCGGGTACATTATTTAGACGTGTAGACCAGTGCCGAATTGTTGATATCATGTAGGCTACGGTTGGGGTCCCTCGAGGTGGAGCAAAATATGGATAGTTAACCCAAGTCGAGCATTCTTTATTGTTGCGTACCTTGATTGCAAATGCTTGCCAGGATCTGCGACGTACCACTGGGCAATAGCGTGGATTATACTTGATATATAGTGGCATGGTTGCCCAGGTGCTCATCATCTCTGGGTAATCGGTTAGTAGACGTGCACGCCAATTAGGTTGGAAGATCGAGCCAGCACGTGCATCTGTCGGTAAATCCCCTAGCTCAAATTGAGTGGCGAATGTGGGCTCCTTCCCTGTATGTCTCTTGATTTCTGCATTATAATCATGTAGCAAGACAAAATACGGCATGTATTGCGACTCTGATGTTGTGATTAACCGTTGATGGGATAGATTTTGAAAGTAAGAAGACCGAAGGACAGTTTCTTCCAGATTTGCGAGAGATTGCATTTGCACGGCCACACGATCATCATGTGTCTTACCCACTTTCTCGACCCTTTTGACCCAATCTGGAACTTGAATTTCTAAAGTATCTTGCACTTCCTCTGTAGTTCGACCACCGCGTGTCGGCATCGGCTCATATGGCTCTTCATAGCTGTCATCGACGGGGATTTCCACCACTGTTTCAAGTTCTGGTTCTTCAGTTGGCGAGGGTGGCCTTTCATATGGTAAGAGACGCGCTTGGAGTTCGGTCACCTGTTTCCGGAGGGTCTCTAATTCTTCTGGAGAGTGTTGCAAGACTACCGGCTCCTGTTGAGCTGTGGGGGCACTGGCTATCTGTTTCTTTAGGTCTGCACATTTAGTCTCTAACTTTTCATATGACTCCAAGAAATTTGCATGCTCCTCCAGTAAGATGCGAATGTCTTCCGATGGTACAGCTCTATACTTGGTAGGGCTAATGGTTGCTCCTGCAGTTCCTTCCATAGCCGCTTCAAAGTTGTCTTGGTTTTGTTGTTGAAGCCTCTTGTTCTCTTCTAGTGCTGCTGCCATATGCTTCCTTAATAGCCCAAGGTTGCGTCTGAGTGTAGCATTAGATATCATTTGCGCTTGGAGCACTGTTTCTAATTCCTTGACTGCTTGGTCATCTACTGTTGATGTCTTTGATTCCAATTCGGAGTGAGCCTGTTGTAAGGTGGTATGCTCGGTTAGGAGCGTTTGGTAATCAGCCTCAAGAGTGGTGACTCTAGCTTGCAACCGTTGAGATTCTGCCTGGAGGGCCGTAGTGCGTTCTTCCAATTGATGGTATTCTTGTTGTAGTTGATGTGCACACTGAAGTAATGTGTTGAACGTGCTATTTACATTATGAGATGCAAGGGGAAAAGTTTGAAATGCAGGGGAGGTGGGATAGGGTAGGGGGGTAGTGAATGTTGTGTGTGCCAATGATGTGAGTGGTGAGGTGGGGGGTAGGGGAGGGGGAGATGGTGGAATCGTGGGGAGAGGTGCTGTGGTTGGTGAAATGTCCATTGGTTCAGACAAGGAGGTGTGTACAGGGGCTACCATGTAGGTGGGTATGGTAGGTGAAGTGAGTGTGGTGTTCGTGTAAATTGATGTTGTTGCGAACATCGGAGAAATGTGCCTTTGAAACATTGGAGAGCGGATGAACTGCTCCACAAAGGACGGGTGTTGGGGTGGTGAGGTCAGGTTGAAAGAGGTGTAGGGGCCAGATGGGAAGTGAGGGTCATGGAATGGAGGTACCCGTAGTGGGGAATAGGCTGGAAAACACAGGGTGCCTTCAGTGGGTGCCGGGTTTCCAACCACACTTGGAATTATGGGATGGCCAGTTATGGGTTCGGAGGATAGAAGGGGTGAAGTGTACAAGGGATTGGTGACGAAGGAGAAGAGGGTGTCTTGTGAGGTGGGTTCTCGAAATGAAAATGATGTGAATGAGGATGGGTTATAAGTGAAGGTAGAGGTGATGACTGTCGTTTCTTCCATGGTGGGAGGTGGTGGTGGGGGTGGAGAAGGTGGTGATGGAGGATGCTGGGGTGAGATGGGTGATGTCTGAACGAATGTTTCAGCAGAGAGGTCAGTGGTGGTTGTGGGAGTAGCTGTGGTTTCAATGGGTACTTCTTGTTCTATGACTGGTATCCTGATAGTCTTACCTGCTCGTGGTAATGTGTCAACTCTGCGTTTGTCATACCTTACGGACTGACGGACTGCAGTGTGGACAGCCTCCGGAACTCCTAAAGATTCCGACACTAATTTGAGGGTGTCAATGAATTGTTGGTCCACCCCCTCATCTGATAGCATTTCTTGCATTAAAGCTTGACCTGATACAAGAGAGAGTTGATGCCTTTCTTGTACTGCTTTGATTGTGTCGTATAACCTTTGTAGTTGAGCTGTATATGCTGGTGCACCTACAAGTTCTGGCACTTCTTGTTGCTCCTCTTGATGCTCTTGATCATAAGCCTCCTCATCTTCCTCCTGTTCTTCATTTCCATCAACCTCTTCATCCACTTCAACTTTTGTGACAGGTGCTTGGGAGGTTGTGGCCTGCGTTGGCACGTTCTCCACTTGTTGTGCCTCTTCTGCCTCCAGCTCCACATCTTGTAATAATTGTTCGAAATCTTCATTAGTGAGTTCTTCCAAAGGTGCACCACTGGGAAATTCAAGATCGGTTGGGATAGGAGGGAATATCAAGGTGGAACCATCTGTGCTGCGTCTTGGAAGTCGGAGTGTGAATGGTCGGACTCTTCGGGGTGGAGGGGTGACGTCTGGTGTTAGGGTGGCTCCACGTGGTTGAGCACATGGGACTAGGACACTGCCTCTCATCTTCTTAGAAGGGGGTCCAGTGGATGTCCTACCTCTAAACTGCTCTACACGATTCCACATTAGGGCTCGTTGAATAGGGATGTCATAAGCCAAACACCTATAAATGATTCTCGTCAGAGCACAGCAACCATATAAAACCTGTTTCCGCGGCCATCGTTTGTGAGCTAGGTGTATCTGATCAATTATCCAGTGGGGTAAGTTGATGGTGAGGCTCTGTGTCTCTGCCAGATACAAACTAAACCAAATCTTTTTGGGCGGCATGGTGAATCTATCTTGTGCCGGGAAAGCAAAGTGTTGCATGCACATGCGAAGGTGTATTGCAATATTAGGCGTCATGGACACCATGTCCTTGAGTTTGGTGAGGCTTCGATTCTTCATGTAATCCGGTACTAGGGTTTCCTTTTCTGTAGGAATATGCATTCCGCGCATATCTAGAGCCTCTCTCACCAAGTTGTTTGATAGCCTGAACCTCTTGAGCTCATTCCCCTTTGTTAGAGATGGAATCACAAATGAGCTTGCACCTTTTGGGTTCTAGTTTGGAGTCAAGGTGTTGATGAGATAGTAGCATCGCATGAAGTCAGGCTTTGGGAGCCGTGCACTGAAATATGCATTCAATCCTGCCTCTTCCCATATCGAACGTAGACCTTCTGCATTTTGTAATTTCTCGAATTCTCTTGTAAAGAAATGGTATCTGCCTTGCTTCCCATTGAAGTCCAACTCTGATTCCCATAGGTACGTTCCCTCACCCAAGGGTCCTGCCACTTCAGTAAACCAGTGGGAAGTCTTACCTACGGGCATGGTGTGGCCACGCGGCGGGTCCCCGGCAACGGCGCCAAAATTTGGTGTAGCTCAGTGGTGAGTAGCCCTCCTTTAATGTCAATCCGGGAAGACGTGAGGATGGTATGAAGACCACGAGCAAGTGGAGGCACAAGTGCGTGAGTGAGAAGCACACAAGCATGCACACACATACACACACACGCGCACACACGGCAAGACAAAGAGTGAGAGGCAATGGAGTTCTTAGATTCCTTTCAAAAAGCTCTTACAAGTTCATTTCAATTACAAGCTAACCTCAAAAATGAGCTCTCTAGCTCTTTTTATAGTTTTTGACTAGGTTTTGGCCCTGTCCAGACCTAGTGTCCGGCCTAGTTAAAAATTAGGTTCCATGGCCAATTTGAGGGCTTAAACGGAGTCTAAAAAACACGAAAGTTGATATGTAGGTACTTCTAAGGCTCCTCAAGCTCAAGGACTCCTTGGATTGCACAAAATGGAGCTACAAAAATATGAAATGGTATTTACAATGATTGTTAGTGATAAGAATCACTGTTATAAAGATGTTGATTTGGAAAAATTTGCAGGGCCTATCTACTAGATTTGCGTCGACTGCTTTGTCTACTTACTCCTTCACCTCGCTCTGACTCTCTCCGCTGGCTTCCTTGTTTAGTCAGTCCTTGGGTGCCCATACTGTTCTCAACACCATGTGTGTTTTCTAAATCCGCGAACATGAATAAGATGAATGAATGAAGGCTTCTCTTTTTTTTTTTTAAGTGTTGGAAAACGGCACTTTTCAAAACCCTGTAACTCAAAAACACTGAGGAATCAGCTTGAGCTTGTGAGAGACAAAAATATTCAGTTCTTAAATCTGTACAATAATGTTAGAGACGCCTCAGGTCCAAATCTGCTTCCAGATATCACTTTCAGGCCCCACAAAATCAAAATTCTAGAGAGAGATGAAAAAACGTGAAAAATCTCTTCATTAACCTATCTTCATGGAACCAAATGAGACATAAAACATAGGAACTACAAAAAATTCAATCAGGTAAAGTTTTTCTACTAAGAATACTCTACCTTTCTCTCATACAACACTTTTTCAGATTCCTTCATCTTCATGCTCGAAATTAACATACAAATTTCATGCGACAACTTTCTAGAGAGCGAATGTAAAAACTTATTGCTACAAAATTTTGCAGACATGATCAAAATATCCTAAACATAAAATTTCATTATTACCTATGTTGCGAAAATTTGTTTTATGTAGGGTACAAGTTTCAAATTATGTAAATACCTTTGGGAAGTCTTCAAATACTTCAAGAAGGCTCATATTATTCATAAAATGTAGCAAAAATACCACGTGAGTTCTAGAACATGGTGAGTCAAATTAGTGAGTCATAAAGGAGCTTCAATGGTGTCTTAGTGGAAGGTCGATGTGGCTAGTTCTCAAAGTCCATCAATACTTTGCTTATTTGAGCACTTGAGTCATGTAATACCTCCATCCAAGTGTCTACCACGAATTTAGATGTATTAGGAAGGTTTTAGATTAGTTTCCCATGCTATAAAAAGAGGAGAAAAGGCGTGATCTTGTGGGATGTCCAATAGAGTTATATGTGTATCTCTACACTATTGTAGTTTTGTATGAAGAGATTGCAGAGCTTGTATCTCCCTCATTATATATCCAAATTACATGTTTGATAGCTCATTGGAAAGATCTTAGTGTCGAATTTCTTCTTGTAAATTTTCATAATCATTGGATTTGTGAGCTGAGATCAATACTCTCTGCAAGTAGTGTGTGTTCTCTGTTTTTTATCCCTGCTGAAGGTCTCCATTAAACCTCAAACTTGCAGAGGTCATATCTCCTTGTGTATGTATCCAAATCATGTGTTCTTTGGCTTGTTAGAAAGCTCTTTAAGTTTACTTGCATTCTGGAAAGTTTCAAAGTAATTGGAGTTGTGAGTTAAGAGCAGTAGTCTCTGCAAGTGATGTGTGTCTTCAGGTTCATCTCTGTTTCAAGGTCTCCATTAAAGCTGCATATTGCAGAGGCCATAGATCATTGTGTATTTATCCATTTCAGGTGTTCTATATCTTGTTGGAAAGCTCTTAGAGTCTAGTTTATGTGTGTGAAACAGTTGTGAAAAATTCTAAGTGAGTAAAGAGCAATTTGCTCTGCAAGAAAATTGGTCTATGCATACAAGTTTGTAAAAAAGTCAACTAGGTCCTGTTGGGTTTCACCTACTTCTAGCTGTACTTTGGAGATCAATAAAATCCAACATTGGTATCAGAGCAAGTACTTGGAGGCTTGGAGAAGGTTATCATATCTTGACGAAGCATTTGAAGCTATCAAAGAAGCAGTTCATCATCAACACTACACAAAGGTAGAAGAAGATTGCAAGGAGGCATCTCAAGCAACATCCAAGCAAAGAAAGGTGCACATACCTCATTTACAAGGTAAATATTATATTTCTTCTCATCGCACACATTGGAAAGGAGGCTTAAAGGAGGAAGCTTAGCATTTGTATTATGGGAGACCAACATGCACAAATAGAGAAGCTTGATAAGACCAATTATCAAGCATGGAAGTTTAGAATCACAGCATACTTGCAAGGTAGAGGCTTGTATGGTTTGATTGACGGCACAGATATCAAACCCACATTACCAGAGGACCCAAATCAGCAACAATTGAGGGAGTTTAGATTTGGAATGAGAGAGACAAAAGGGTTATATTCATTCTATCACAAAATATTCAAGATTCAATGGTATGACACATACAAGATCTATACACAAGTAGAGATGTTTGGCTTGCATTGGAAAGGTTGTATGCTACAGGTACAAGAGCAAGGAAGATTCAACTCAAAAATGAGTTGAATAACATAAAGAAAGATACAAGGACATCGGTCAATGATTACATATTGAAAGTTAAAGAGATTGCAGATCAACTAGGATCAATTCAAGCTCATGTGGAGGATGACGACTTGGTTGCACATACTCTCAACGGACTCAAAGATGATGAGAGATGGAAACCCTTCATTACTTCAGTTTATGTCAGAGGAGAATTACCAGATTTTGATCAACTTATTGCCCTCATGGTCACGGAGGAGATGAATCTAAATGGTTCTACTTCAAATCAAAAAGGATCTCAAGGACAAGCTCTTTATGTAGGATCATCAAGAGGTGGAAACAGAGGTGGAAACAGAGGTGGAAGAGGTTTAAATAGAGGTCGAGGAAGAAGGAGCGATGATCAAAGGACTTCAAGTGGCTTCTTCAACACAAGAGGAAGAGGAAGATCAAGCGCTAGAGGTACGAGAGGCTACTACAACTACAACCAAAGACAAAGGAGTGAAGATAATAAGAACAATTGCTATATATATGGAAGGTATGGACACTATGCCAAAGATTGTTATCAAAATGAAAATAATCAAGGTGGTAATCGAAGAGGAGGCTATTCAAGAAGAGGTAAACAACAAGGAAATTATGCAGTTGAAGGTAAAAGTGATGATTATGATTCTCTTCTTATGATGAATGTAGAAACTAAGATGAATTGCAATAGCGATGTATGGTATGTAGATAGTGGTTGTTCTAATCACATGTCTCATGATGCTTCATGGTTTTCTAATATGCATAATCCATCATGTAAAGGTCATGTTGAAACAGGAGATGATACAACACATAAGATTATGCAGGTTGGAGATGTTGTTATGCAGGATAAGAGCAAGACAAATTGCTTGAAGGATGTACTTTATGTGTCAACGATCACTAAGAATTTGATGTCGGTTGGTCAAATGGTAGAAAAAGGTCTACAAGTGAGATTTAATCATGCAGGTTGCTTCATTGAGGATCCAAAGCAAAGGAGGTTAATTGCTAGAGGTCAAAAACAAGGTAGATTGTTTACATTCAAGGTAAACCCAAATCATACAAACTATTTCTCTTATGGTATGCATCGAATAGCAGAGCTTGATCTATGTCACAAAAGGATTGGACACATGAATGTACACAGGTTAAAGGAGCTATCAAAGAAGAGGATTGTTGAAGGATTACCTGATCTTACTAAGCAACATATGGTGCATCTTTGTGAAGCATGTCAAATGGGTAAGCAAAGTAGACAACCTTTCAAGCATTCAAGCTATGTAAGTGATGGTTTGCTAGATCTCATATACACAGATGTGTGGGGAACTACTAAAGAGGCATCCTTGGTTGGTAATAAGTACTATGTATCATTCATTGACGATCATAGTAGAATGACATTTGTGTATTTTATTAAACATAAGAGTGAGGTCTTTGATTGTTTCAAGAAGTTCAAATCATATGTCAAAAAGCAAACAGGAAGGTATATTAAGAAGCTAAGATCCGATGGAGGGGGAGAGTATTTCTCTCAAGCTTTTACTGATTTTTTGCATGATGAAGGTATCAAAAGAGAAGTTACATGCAGGTATACTCCACAACAAAATGGAGTCGCAGAAAGAAGAAACAGAATCATAGCAGAAGCATCTAGAAGCATGCTTAATGATATGCTTTTGCCTAATTATTTTTGGGCTGAAGCTGTTAGCACAAGTGTTTACATTATGAATAGAGTTCCGACTGCTGGAGTTCATCATTTGACACCATATGAGGTATGGCATGGAAGGAAACCAAGTGTAAGTCATTTGAAAGTATTTGGTTGTGTATGTTATGTACATGTACCTAGTGAGGTGAGATCTAAACTTGATGCGAAATCAGAAAAATGTATATTTATTGGTTATGCAGATACTCAAAGAGGATATAGATGCTATAATCCTCATACCAATAAGGTTGTTGTGTCAAGAGATGTAAACTTTGATGAATCACTTTCATGGTATGCATATAAGAATTGTTTGCAGGTCATGGATGAAAATGAAGAAGGTGTGGTTGAAGGAGATGAATGCATAGTTCAGCCATCAAGAAGTTTAAATGATGAAAGGAGTGGTTTAGATGAAGAAAGAGGATCACCTTTCAATGGAAGATTAAGGCAAGAGTCACCTCCAAGTGTTAAAAGTAAAGGTAAACTCAAACTTGTTGAAGTTAATGATGAAGGAGAGGAAATTAGTGATGTATGTGAGTATGGAGAATCATCAAAGGTTCCTAATAAGAAAGGAAGAGCATCTACATTGGAGGTAAGAAGAACTTCAAGAGTAAGTAAGCAACCTCAAAGGTATACTTATGAATCTTTCATGAATACTCATTATGCTTTTATGACAAAAGTTGAGCAGGAAAATGAACCCACATGTTATGATGAGGCCAAAGGAGATGAAAAGTGGGAGAAAGCAATGAGAGAAGAAATGGAAGCACTACAGGATAACAAGACTTGGAATTTAGTTCCAAGTACACCAAAGCAAAAGGTAATTGGTTGCAAGTGGGTTTTTAAGATTAAAAGAAATAGTGATGGTAGTGTGTCTAGATATAAGGCTAGACTTGTAGCAAAAGGATATAATCAAACTCAAGGTGTGGACTATGAGGAAACATTTAGTCCAGTAGCAAATATGGCAACGGTGAGAACTTTGTTGGCTTTAGCTGCAAGTAAAAGGTGGAATATATATCAACTCGATATAAAGAATGCCTTTCTTAATGGTGAGTTAAATGAAGGTGTATATGTCACAACCAAATGGTTATGTGGATGCAAAATGTCCTAATCATGTATGTAGGTTAAAGAAGGCATTGTATGGTCTTAAGCAGGCACCAACGGCATGGAATGCAAGGTTGGTAAAGTATCTTATGCTGCAAGGATACACAGCGAGTCATGTTGATCCTTCACTTTATGTAAAACATGTAGATGGCATGTGTGTCTATGAATGCATTTATGTGGATGACTTGTTGATTACAGGGAATGATGCAAAAGCAATTGATGAGATAAAAGGTAATTTGGGAAAGGAATTTAAAATTTCAGATCTTGGTTTGCTCAGATACTTTCTTGGGATTGAAATTGTGTATAGCGATGAAGGTATGTGGTTGATACAAAGAAAGTATATATGTGATATGCTGAAAAGGTTTGGTATGCAGGAATGTAAATTTGTTTCTACTCCAATGGAATGTAATGTAAAGCTGAGTGCAAAGGAAGGTGATGAGTTGCATGATATGAATGTATATAGATCCATGGTAGGATCTTTGATTTATGCAACAAAAACTAGACCTGATATATGTTATGCAGTGGGAGTATTGTCATAGTTTATGCATGAACCTAGAGTACCTCATGTGCATGCAGTGAAAAGAGTGCTTAGGTATTTGAAAGGTACCATGAACGAAGGATTATTTTATAGTCATGATGCTGATCTAACTCTTAAAGTCTTTAGTGATGCAGATTGGGCTGGAAGCAAAGATGACAGAAGATCTACAAGTGGATATGTGGTAATAGCAGGAAACAAGACATTAACATGGAGTTCAAAGAAACAGCCTACAGTTGCTTTATCTTCTACAGAGGCTGAGTATAGAGGTTTAGCATTGGCTACTACTGAGGTTATGTGGTTTAAAAAGTTGTTTCATGACTTGAATGTGCAGGTTGATGTACCACTGATATATGGGGATAACTTGAGCAGCATTCATATGACCTCAAATCCTATTTTTCATGCTAGAACAAAGCATATAGAGGTTCACTATCATTATGTTTGAGAGAAGGCCATGAACAATGAAGTACAGGTTTCTTTTGTTGGAACAAAGGATCAAGTTGCAGATATCTTCACCAAATCCTTGGATGGGCCAAAGCTTCAAAGATTCAACTATATTCTTGGCATGAAGGAAATACCCTTTGAAATTTGAGGGGGAGAATGTTGCGAACATTTGTTTTATGTAGGGTACAAGTTTCAAATTATGTAAATACCTTTGAGAAGTCTTCAAATACTTCAAGAAGGCTCATATTATTCATAAAATGTAGCAAAAATACCACGTGAGTTTTAGAACATGGTGAGTCAAATTAGTGAGTCACAAAGGAGCTTCAGTGGTGTCCTAGTGGAAGGTCGATGTGGCTAGTTCTCAAAGTCCATCAATACTTTGCTTATTTGAGCACTTGAGTCATGTAATACCTCCATCCAAGTATCTACCACGAATTTAGATGTATTAGGAAGGTTTTAGATTAGTTTCCCATGCTATAAAAAGAGGAGAAAAGTCATGATCTTGTGGGATGTCCAATAGAGTCATATGTGTATCTCTACACTATTATAGTTTTGTATGCAGAGATTGCAGAGCTTGTATCTCCCCCATTACATATCCAAATTACATGTTTGATAGCTCATTGGAAAGCTCTTACTGTCTAATTTTTTCCTATAAATTTTCATAATCATTGAAGTTGTGAGCTGAGAGCAATACTCTCTGCAAGTAGTATGTGTTCTCTGTTTTTTATCCCTACTGAAGGTCTCCATTAAACCTCAAACTTGCAGAGGTCATATCGCCTTGTGTATGTATCCAAATCATGTGTTCTTTGGCTTTTTAGAAAGCTCTTTAAGTCTACTTGTAGTCTGGAAAGTTTCAAAGTCATTGGAGTTGTGAGTTAAGAGCAGTAGTCGCTGCAAGTGATGTGTGTCCTCAGGTTCATCTCTGTTTCAAGGTCTCCATTAAAGCTGCATATTGCAGAGGTCATAGCTCATTGTGTATTTATCCATTTGAGGTGTTCTATATCTTGTTGGAAAGCTCTTAGAGTCTAGTTTATGTGTGTGAAACAGTTTTGAAAAATTCTAAGTGAGTAAAGAGCAATTTGCTCTGCAAGAAAATTGGTCTATGCATACAAGTTTGTAAAAAAGTCAACTAGGTCCTGTTGGGTTTCACCTACTTCTAGCTGTACTTTGGAGATCAATAAAATCCAACAACCTACACATCTTTTTTTTTCTTTCCAGGTGGAAAATCAACGTGGCATCTTACATACACCTTCAGTATCTTGTTTGTACATGCTTCCTGCCAATATGTGATATTTTTGTGATTTTACAATTTCTTCTTGTGATGTTTTCACATTCTTATTGCAGGTCCGAAGGTGAGGACTGGTACCAACTTATTTGCCCATTTAGGAACAACTTCTAAATTGAACAGATAAGCATCGGGTAATTCATCAGACACTCCTTGTGGTGACTCCCCTGAAGTGATACGAGAAAGGTGATCTACCCGAAGGTGGGTTCTACCTTTCCTGACAACTACTTCAAAGTCATATTCCATTAGTAAGAGGAACCATCTTACTAAGCGTCCTGTATTGCAAGGTTTATTGACCAAATATAACAAAGCTTGATGATTAGTGAAAAACTTGAACTTGTTGGCCAATAAATAGTGTCTAAACTTCTTCACAGCATATACCATGCCTAAGCCTTCTCGCTCAGTTGTGGTATAGTTTCGTTCAGCTGCGGTGAGCTGTCTACTAGCATATGCTATGGGCAAATCTAAGTTTCCTTCTCCTGTGGGTTGTGCTAGCACACATCCTATGGCATGATTGGATGCATCCACATGTACATGGAATGGTTTATTCCAATCAGGAGTGGTCAGTATTGGTGCTGTGCACAAACGTTTCTTCAGTTCATTGAAAGAATTCTCACATTCGTCGTTCCACTCAAAATTAGACAACAAGGCATAAAGGGGTCTAGCTATGATCACGTACATGTGGATAAACCTACGGTAATATCCACAATGGCCCATAAAGGCTTGTACCTCCTTAACACTCCTTGGCCTTGGAAGCTCCGCTATGGCTCGTACCTTATCTTCATCTGTTGAGATTCCATTCTTAGAAACAATATGACCTAAGATTGCCTATTTTGCTAGGTTGATCTGCCTTGAATCTCCAAAAAGATTCCTTTGTTTCTCTATTCAAGCATAGTTCTATGCTTTTGTTGTCTTGAGGGATCCAATATGGAGTGATCACTCTGGTCAAAACTCACTTACCTCTAGGAGTCTTGGGTTCTTGTCCTACATCACCTTGCTCTAGGTCTCCTATCTCATTCTCAGGAATGATGTTTTCAAACTCATATGTCATATCTCGTAAGTTGGTAACCATATACATGGTTCCTTGCTTATCAATGTAAGAACCATCTTTGAATTTAACCACTAGGTGTTCAAGTCCAAAGGGTTGATCAAGATTTTTGAGTTGGACAACTGATCGCCTTAGAACATCCTCATAGATGCCGAATCGATTGATCCTAATATATTCCAATTGTGTCTTATAGGGACCTTCTGGTGTCACTTGCAGGTCTTTCCATGCTAAAGGACATATCTCAATCACTTGTGTCTGAACTTAGCATGTAGGGATAACCACTGAGTTGTTGAGCTCACAACCTAGCTATATGGTTGACACTAGCTTCAGACAATTTGATGCTTTGTCTATCCCGACCTAGGTATCTACCTAACCTAAGGTTCATAATTTTTGTCTTATAGTCCCATTTTTTTCCCAAGTACAACCGCATTGCAATGTTCTTTTGAATTAGTGACTTGTTCTTTTATAGGTTTCTCTTGTATAATCTTAGCTTGAACTTGAGAAATTAGGGTTTTCTTGGACTTATGTTGTGCTTATCATCACCCTAATTAATCAACACCATTATTCATATTTAGCCTAAGCTAATAATTGACCGAGGGGGTTAAGCATGATTCCAACCTAAAGTTTGATGCTCTGCAAAAAAATGCTCTGATGTCCAATAATTGTGCTCCCCAATCCTCGCTTTGTGTTGCACTTTGCCTTGCTATGAACTCCTTTGAATGCTCTTAATACACCTATAAAAATCCCACACTTAGATCAAGATTTAGCCTTAATAATTTTGATAGACCACTTGCATTCAGGTATCTCCAAGACCTACTTTCCCCCCTTGTATTTCTGAAAAAACTTTCTAGAGCTCCCTTAATTCCTACCCTCAATTGAAGGTAAATTTCAAATTATCATATTTATAACTCAACGAGATTTCCAATGAGCTCAAAATCACTCAAAATGGAGTTCGTATGAGAAAGTTATGTCCAATTAGGCTACTAGGTGTCAAAATCGACAAACAGGACCTCTCAGAGAATCGTGATTTTTTGCAAATCTGGCAGCCAGAAAGTCATGTGTTTTTTTACAAGTGCAACAACCAGAGAATCGTGATTCTCTCAAAATCCATAATCCAAAGAATCATGACATTCTCAAAATCACCAAGCAGAGAATTGTGAATTTCTCAAATCTTTAAGTCCAGGAAATCGCGATTTTCTCAGAATCACTAAGTTTAGGAAATCACGATTTTCTCAAAATCACCAAGCAGAGAATCGGGAATTTCTTAAGTTCCACTAAATCAAGAGAATCGCAATTTTCTTGAAATTCTAAGTGCAGGGAATCGCAGAATCGTGATTTTCTCAAATGTCATAATTCCTGAGAATCGTAATTTTCTCACGTTTAGAGAATCGCAATTTTCTCAAAAAAAATTAAATGGGAAAAAAACTTGAATTTTCTAGAGAATCGCGAATTTCTGAGAAAGTCACGATTTTCTGAGTTTTTAGGCAAGAAATTCGAATTCTTTTGTTGAGCCCCAAATGTGCAAAAAATCATGAAAAACACAAGCTCGTGCACTCCCAAGCACTTCCTAGCTCTTTCTTGCACTCCCACACATGAGAAATGATGTGAAAATGGTGAAAATGCACTCAAAAACCAAGAAATTCTATGAAGATGAAGATGGATGAAGATGGTAATGATGATGATGAAGATGGAGAAGAAAAATCAGAAAATGAACAGAAATGACTATTTTTTACCTTCCAACTTCGAAAATCTATGATCTTACCATACAACGCTCGTCCTCGAGCAATGCTCCCCGACAACGTCGCTAAAATTTGGTGTAGGTCAAGCATGAGTATCACCTTTTTTACTTGTCAATCCGTGGAGACATGAGGAGCATATGAAGATCGTGAGTGATTGTGGTGAGCAAATGTGAATGAAAAGCACATACATGCATGCACACACACACACACACACACATGCACACACAAGGCAAGATCAAAGAGAAGAACAATGGAAAGCTTCAATTGCACAAGAACTCTCTTACAAAAGCTTCAATCTCTAACGAGCTAACTCTCTAATGGGCTACTAAGAAGCTCACCCCAAAAATGAGCTCTCTAGCTCTTTTTATAGTTTTTGGACTAGTTTTGGCCCTATCGAGAAATAGTGTTCGACCTAATTAAAAATTAGGTTCCATAGCTTATTTGAGGGCTCAAAGGGACTCTACAAATTATGAAAATTGGTAGTTAGCTACTTCTAATACGCCTCAAGCTCGAGGCTCCTTGTCTTGAACAAAATGGAGTTGCAAAAACGAGAAATGATATTTACAAAGGTTTTCACTGATAAAATCACTATTTTTTTTTTTTTTTTTTTTGAAGAAACAAGAAATTTAAAATTGATGCAAGAGAAAGTACAGGGCAGTGTTCCTTCCAATAGGAAGGAGACACTTACAATATAAGACTTTCAATATGCCACCTGATAAATGTGACCATATTATCTCTAGATACAGAATGAGCTTGAAGTAATTTGGACCGCCACATATTACAAGGATACTTTTTGAGCAAGGTATGCTGGTTAATATCACCTAAGCCATTTTTACTGGAGTTCCTGAAGCACCAATCTAAAAGTCTAATCATTCCCAAATTACAAGGGTAGAAATGATCTTTACAGTGTTTATCAAAGATTTTACTATTCCTATCTTTCCATATAGCCCACAGGATGTGAGCTCTCAGCAACTGCCAAATCACAATATCCATTCTGTTAGCTTCTCCAAGAAGAAGAGCTCTGGAGTTAGGGGGTTTAGTTCCAGCAGTTTGAAAATACAGATAGAACACCTTCCAGTATCTGGCAGAGTTTTTGCATTTGAAAAAAAGGTGATCCAAATCTTCAAGCTTGCCACAGAAATGACAGTTTCCTGCATCAATTTTAAATTTCTTGGCCTTGTTGCCAGTCCATATTCCCCTGTGAAGAATCAACCAAAGAAGGAAGGAGTGTTTAATGGTCAGAGGAAAGGCCCACACACATTGAAATCTGTATCTCCATTGATGAGTGGTCCAGGTTAGGGACCACTTCCTGTTAAGTCTTTCAAACAGCAGCTTGCTGCTGGTGCCATTCTTTTTGAAGTTGTTGAACATATCCTGAGAGACATCAGCAATATATACAGGTTTCTCCCACATGTTATCATCCAGCTTTTCCATCAGCACTTTCTTTTTGTCTTGCAAGATCTGTTTACAGGCAACAGATAAGGAGTCATTGTTTAAAATTTGACTATCATCAATAAGATTACCATTGTTCATAAGATCCTTCCAACTGCTGAATCCCTTCCTTCTACATTTATTCCTCCTGATAGGTGAAGAGGTACTGTTTACTTTGTCATGCCAACCTATCCAAATAGAATCCTGCAATAAGAAGGAGAAGTTAAACTGAAACCAAACAGGAAGTTTGTACTCCCTTTTAATTGTCATCCAGGACTTCCAAAAATTACAGATAAGTAAACTTCCTTTTGGAACAAAAATAGCAGGAGAAACAACTACATCCCAGATATCAAAATTCATCCAACATTTATTATCTGCAATCCAAAACTTAGGTATATTCCTTTTGATGAGACAAGCCCAAAAATCATTAGATGAGACAGCTCTACAAATCCACTTAGCAGCCATCTGAGTAGCCATTTTGGAGGGACAAATTAAACCCAGACCACCATCAGACTTCCTCATGCAGTAGGTCTTCCAAGCCACCTTAGGGATCTTGTTATCCCCCCATAAAAATCTTCTAGCAAGAGCAATAGCATGAGACAGCTGTTTCTTATTAGGATGCCAACAAGACAGATAGTAAGTTAGGCAAGGAAGAATGTAATGCTTGAGAACAAAGGCTCTTTGAGCAATATTATTCTGAAAATCAATCCACTTAAAATTTTTTTCCCTAAATTTGTCCAGGACCCAGTTCCATCTTTGTTCTTGAGTAATTTCAAAACCCATAGGGATGCCCAACAACCTGAAAACAGATCCTCTTTTTATGATATCACAACCTGCCACATTAACACATTCAGGAATACAGCCATTAGAGGAATAAAAACCAGTTTTTGCATGATTAACCACAGAACCACTTGCCAAACAAAAAGTATTAAGACATTGAAGGAAGGCCTCAGCAGAAAGATCCTCAGCTTTCATAATAAGATTAGTATCATCAGCAAAAGTTTGAAGACACAAGGGGGAATGGGCTTGGGGGATTTCAATGCCCTTGATACAATTTTGATTAATAGAATACTTAACAAGCCACCCAAGAGCATCAGCCGTGATAGCAAACAGCAGGGGAGCTAAAGGACAGCCCTGACGAACAGATCTACACAACCTGAAAGAAGTAGAAAGCTGACCATTCATAGCAACTTTAGAATGAGCATTACCAAATAAAATGCTGGTGTACTTAATAAAACTTTTGCCCAAACCAATGTCATGAAGGGATTGAAGAATAAAATCCCACTCAATCCTGTCATAAGCCTTGTCAAAATCAATTTTGAAAAAAAAAGTGTCAATATTCATCTCCTTGGTATACTCATAACCTTCCCACATGGAAATGATAGCATCAAGAATAAACCTACCTTTAATAAAACCTTTCTGCTCAGGAAGAATGATACTATCCATCAGAGGACTCAACCTTCTAGCAAGGGAGGAGGCAAAGATTTTATAAAGAGAAGCCAGACAAGAGATAGGTCTCCAGTTATTAAGATCTTCTTTAGAGCCTCTTTTATGAATCAGCTTAATAACACCAGTATTAATGAAGGCAGAAAGAGTTCCTCTCCTCATGGCTTCTTGCCAGATCCAAAGAATAATGGGCACCAAAATTTCTTTGAACTCTTGAAAAAATTCATTGGGAATACCATCATGACCAGGAGACTTACCAGGCCTCAATTTACTAATGGTTTCTCTAACCTCACCAGCAGAGAGGGGGAGATCAAGGAGGGAGACCAAGCCAGGAGGAACCATTTTCTTCCTTCTCTGGGCAATGGCAGCTCTTGCACTCCAGATATGGTCCCCTCTCTTGGGAGGAACAGAGAAAACATTGGTAAAGAAGCTAACAGCCTCTTGAAGGTTTTCTTCTAAAGAAGTAGCAAAATCACCATTACTCTTTTTAACCAGGGGGATGAAGTCCCTGGTTTTTTTCTTCCTCATAAGATCAAACATATTCTTGTTAGGCTTATCCAAATTACCAGCCCAAAATTCTCTGGACATGACAAGGGCACCATGAGCAAGAAGATAATCTTCATGCCTAATTTTTTCCTGGTACTCAAGGATCTTCTGATTTTTCATTTGGTCAGGAGTTTTAGAATTCTTCATGTTCTCCATCTCCTTAATAATCATCATCCTTCTCTTATATCTAGAAAGTTTAGCCTTTCTTTTATACATAGTAAGAGCACACTGCACTTCTTTAATAGCCTCCTCCCAGGCTTTGAAAGGGGAACATCCCTTGATAAAACACTTCTTAAAAATGAGGCAGATGTGATCTTTCACCAAGGGGATTTTAATCAAGGACATATCAAGGTGAGGCCAGCCAGCTCTAAAGTTAGGGCTATTGCTCATAAAATTAGCAACTAGGGGAATATGATCAGACAGCTGCAAGGAAGGGTCAGCCACACACTGGTAATTCCAAAAGGACTGAGCCCTATTAGCACTCATATAAATCCTGTCCAGTCTAGAAGACAAATAATTACTATAATTTCTATTATTCCAGGTATGCCCCGTGTTGACAGATAAGTCAATGAGATTATGTTTAAGAATCATATTAAACCAAACATTTTTTTCATTGCCAGAAATAATGTTATTTATGTTACCGTTCCTGTCTCCCGAGTTGGTGACCATGTTGAAATCACCGATGAGAATGATATCTCCAGAGAGATTGCCGATCTCTTCCCAACACTTGGTTCTAATAGAAGAACAATTGTCAGCATAAACACAAACAATGGTGCTATTCAAGGGATCTTTACATCTGATAGCAATCCATTGATTGGTGTTACTAATAATAACTTCTTCAATCAAATTACACAAATTGGAATTGATTCCTATAGCAGCACCACCCTTACCAAGGTGGTTGGTATGAAACCAAGAGGAATAACTGCTCACCATTTTTAAATTAGCAGTAAGAAGGTAACCATTACTTTTAATTTCCTGCAGACAAATAAAGTCAGGCCTCAAGGAGGCATCAGTAATCCATTTATTAAGAATTTTACTTCTGACAGGGTCTGTCAGACCTTTGGTATTAAGGGAAATTATTTTGAGACAATCCATAAGAAAACAAAAAGAAAGAAGTTACTTTTTATGGTTCTTGAGAGGTTTAACTGCCGAGATGGAGTTTCTTACCACCTCCTTTCTTTTGGATTTGATCTTTTCCTTAGCAAGAGGACTGTCAGATGCCATTGTCACATCCATATTTATAGTCTCTAATTCATCCTGCAAGAACACTTCATCTCTTTTGTTCAGTTGTTCAACAAAAATATCATCACTGGATTTCGGAATATTAGCTATATCTTCATCCATACAATCATGGGAAGGGGGGATACCAGAAGATTTGTTACTACCTCTTTTACTCACAACAGTCCAACCTGCTTCTTCATTATTATAACCCTTTTGGACCGGAGAGGTACTACCAGAGTTTTCCTTGCCTGAATCCGACTGATCAGGCAAAGAATCGTTATTATTTTTTTGTAAACCTGCAGCTTCTAAGTTCTCAGTCGTATCAATAAAAGACTCATCAAGAACCTGAAAAGGATTGTGAATAACCTTAACAAGAGTTTCTGGTTTAAGACCAACCTGAAAGGCCTTCCTTCTGTTTTTACCTACCTGTCTTCTAAATACCCCATCTTCCTTGGAGCTTTCAACTTTCTTACCCTCAGGTCCCTGTATTCCTGATTTGTCCTCTCTTTTCTCCTTTTCTTGCTTGATCTCAAGAGAGGGACAGTCCTTAATCAAATGCCCCTGCTTATAACAATGAAAGCAAGCATTTGGTAAATTTCTGTATAAAACTCTTTGTTCATGTAGCTTACAACCTTCAGTTTAAGAACCAAAGACGGTTTAATGCTTTTAGAGATATCTACTTCAACAAGCATCAGAGGATCCCACTTGGGATTAAAGCCATTTCTTGGTTTTTGTCCAAGAACTTTACCTAATAGTCCCCCAAGTTTGTCTATCCAAGGAAAAAATTCCACAGGCAAATCAGGAAGCTCAACCCATACAGGCACCTTAGTTGGCTTTGGGCCCCTAGGGTTGAAACCAGGGTACCATTTAAAAAAGGATATAGGTGTATTTCTGATTAACCAATGACCTTCAGCTATCACTTGCATGGCATTATTTCCATCCTCAAAAAAGAAAAGAAAATAGTTATTTGGCAGATATTGAATGTGTTTAGCAAATAAACCTCTACTTTCCCAGTTAACCTTCATCCAATTCTTTAAAATGTCCTGAGCAGGTCTAATACCATGACATAAACCTATTACAACTTTCTCAGACAAATGGTTATTCCATTTTTCCAGAGCCGTGCTATCAATGACAAGAGTGGCGTCATCTCTGTCAACATCCTCGGGGTCCAGATTCAACTGATGTTCTGGACATGAGCTAGGCAAGGTATCAACCTCCTCTAAGTCCACATCCAGTTTACCTTTTCCTTTAATGTCTCTAACAGACGACTGAGGAGGAGACATACCTGAGTATCCAAGCAAGTTGAACATTGATAGGTGATTTTGCTGAGGAGTTTGTAGAGCACCGGCGTACGACAATGCATTGGTGCTTTGTTGGGCAGCCAAAAGTTTAGTAAATACCTGTTCTCTGTCGGTCTGTTGACCTCCTGCGGAAATCACAGAGCCAGAACGCCCATGAGATTCACCACTGTCAAATATTGGGTTGAACGTTGTCTGCAATCCACAAGAATCTGTCAGCAGAGAGGAAGGACCCGCCTTCCCATTCCTGAGGGCGTCGTGCATCGACATGACGAAGACCTAGGGTAGCAAACCAAACGAGCTCCACAGGGGAGCCCCCGCGACTGAGAATACGAGAGAGCCAATGCCCCCCTCGTATCGAGGGGGAGAGGGGCACTGAAGGCGGCCCGCACCCCGAAGGGCGACTCAGATACGAACCACGAAGCGGAGTTACTGCTTCACTCAGCTAGGGCATTCCCCTACGCTTGCTGCTTTCCGTTTTTTCACAGAAAAGTTAAAATCACTATTTTTATAGGGATTTCTTCTAGAAATTTGATGTGTGTGTCTTGGAGCTCCCTACATGCTCCCTTTTCTTATGTGTCCACTTCTTTGAAGCATTCCTTTGCCTTGTGCTTGACCTTGAGTGCCAACGGGTGGAAATGGAGGGTGGAAAAGTTTTGGGTATGGTGCAATGTTGGGTTTGATCGGAGGCACACTCAAGATGGGAGTGGTAAGGGTGGTTGTGGGTGGTGAAGTTACAAGAACAACTTCCACAAAGGGGCTAGATGTATTTGATGGGGATTGAGTTGGGGACATGATTGGTACACGTGAATGGGATGGTGTTTGTGGTGTCTCAAAGGCAACTTGAACTTCTTGCAAGAGGGGGGAAACTGGTGGCGATTGAGGGAATACTAGGCTTGGTGAGGGAGGTTTTATCGATTGGTGGATGGGTGTGGATGTATGTTCTCAAAGGGTAGATTGGCAAGAGAAGTTAGGTGGCACTGGAGCTTGGATATTTTGACCTGCACAAGGCAAAATACGGATGCAACATGAATCAAATCTTTGAATTATTTTTTGTGACAAGAAATGGAAGGCCTTACTACACCCGTTGCCTTGGTAAGCATGTTGATAGCTTCGATAAGAGGGGCATCAAATCCATAGTTATCTAGATCTTGTTGCAATAAATCTTGGCTTTGATCCTCTATGAGTTTTCATTGGACCCAAACTTCTTGCATAGTTGCATAAAGCCTTTGCAACATGATAGTGTAAGTAGATCTATCTAGAATGGGCTTGTCTTCAATGAGATTAACTTCTCCTTGTTATTCTTGTGTGTCTAGATGTTCTTCTTGTTGGTCTTGTGTGTCTTGAAGCTCCACCTGAGCTCATAGAACTATGTAATCTTCCTCATCATCTTCGGTCTATGCATTCATCATGCTCATGATCTCTATTAGTGTGGCCTTCTTCTCTATCGGTTTGAGAGCTTGGGTAGCTAATTCATTCATGTCCCATGTTCTTGTGCAACAAACAATGTATCAGAGAATTAGAAGTCACTATTGATGGGGTCCATCATCTCAAAGTCAAATGTAGTGGTGAACTTATCTATTCCCGTGTGAGAAATAAGAAACACAAATCCTCATGTTGTAGTTGTGTCTTCTTGTCCAATAACCATATGCTCTGTTGTGATTTTTTTGGTGACCATTGTTGTTGATGGTGTTGTGCTCGTGGTTTACTCTGTTTTGACATCATTCTGACCTTCATGCATGGTTATGCGTGAGAGACAAATCTGAATAGGAGGTATAATGGGATCTGGTCTTGGAGGTGATGGTTGTGGAGATGGTTGCAATGATGGTGATGCTTCTATGTGTAAGCATGGGATGGATTCTCTCATGTGCTTCGTTGTATGGGAGGTTCTTGAACACATGCTCTTGTATTCTTGTAGCTGAGTGGTAGTGAGAGCACATTCAATTGGGATGTCATAAGCAAGGCACATGTACACAATCCTTGTAATGACAATATTGGATTGTTGGGTGTGCACACATTTTCTCTTGTATGTAGGAATCCTCTTTTGCTCATGAAAATACCCTTTCTATGTATATTGGAGGCTTGCACATGAGAACACCCTCTTAGGCTCCTTTTTTATAATTCTCCAAGACTAAGGCTTGGAACCTTGTAAATAAATCTCCTTTTTTCCAAACACATAAGAAAACCCAAAAAATCCACATAGAATTTCCATGCCTCTATTTTCTTGGGATTTGGTTGTTAGAAGAGAATATTTTCCAAGATTTCATAAGATATGATAGTTAGGCACATGCTCCCTTTTTTACTAGTCATAGGAGCACATGGGGAAAAGAGCTTAGCCTATAAATATAGAAGCTCAGTTTTGGAAAAGGGAGCTTTTGGTTCAACATGAGCTCCATGTACATCTCTTTTAGAAATGAATGGAAGAAATCTTTTACTCTTAGAATATGTGCACTTGGGTATTCTGTCTTTGAGTCTGAGATGGAGATATGTGTGCATGATTTTGTCCCCTTTGTGTGTGAGTAGAATGTGTTGCATTTCTTGTATTTTTCATTTGTGGACAAGGATCCTTAATGAACTTCCTCTCCATGTTCTCAAGGGTTTGTGGCATAACTTGGAGCTGATGGCCAATGGCTTGAGCATGATGGAGGGTTGGTTGGATCAAAGGAGAGTCTTCCTTGAGCTTTCCTATTGCTTCCATGCAAGGTGGTGTGGGTCGTAGCTCCCCTTGGGTATACTATAACAACAATTTTGGCATCATTGTCGGGCAGAATGGCATTCATCACTTGGAGAGCTCAAGAACATGTGGTAAAGCATTGTGTTGTGATTTTTTCTACTCATTTGCATATGATTGAGTTCTTGCATGGCATTTGCACCCTTCCTTTAGACCATTATCTCCCTGTGTCTTTGCTTTTGTAGGGTAGTTTTAGTTCATTTTTCTTGGGGCACAAGAATACTCCTTTATCTCCCTCATCTCTCTCACCCTCTCACATACACACACCTCCACACATACACATTCAGAATCACTGTCTATCTCTATCACCTCTTTTTCAATGGTACCCTTAGAAAGGGGGATGGGTAGTGCTTCCTCTCTTCTGCTTCCCTCTCTTCATTTCTATTAAAACAAAAGAATAGAGTTTTTTGTGGTTTGTGCAACACAAGTACCACAAGTTTGCTTCTCATTCATGTGTATGAGCTTCCAAAAAAATGTTGAATATAGGTTGGAGGTGTCGTTGAAGTCTTTTGCTTCCCTATCCTTTTTTAGTATCACCTAGATATGTTGACCTAGATATGTCGTGGAGGGGTGATAACTTCCCTGTCCATTGATTGGACCATTTAATTTGTCTGGTTATAAGAAGGATATGTGGTAGGGTATCTTTGGGAGATAGGTAGGAGAAATCAACTCTCCTTCTCCCTCTTCAATTGTGGGTGACGCGTTGCAAGGGTTGATGGGGGAAACTCTTTGCTTTCCTTCACTTTGTCTTTTGACCAATCTTTGGGGTTGAGCCTCCCTTGGCTTCCCCTTCTTGCACACCTTTCATGGGGTTGAGCTCTATGCGAGCTCCCCCTTTCTCCACCCTCTATTGGGGTTGAGCTCCACCGATCTCCCTCTGTTTGTTCATCTTCTTGCTCAAATTATTTTGCTCCAAGTAAGTCAAGGGTCAAACATCATCCACTCTGGCTTCTCTATTGGTGCAAAGTTCAAGCCTACACATTTGGCTAAAAGTTCATGAAAAATTGAAGCTCCATGGAAACCATTGCTAGGAAGTTTTTATCCTTTACCTTTTGTAAAAGTCATTTTTTTTACTTGAGAGAATATTTGTAATCACTACCAAACTCGTGGATGTTGGTGCAGGGCAATCAACAATTGAAGTTTTGATGAAGGTTTGGAAGTCAAGGACTGAAGAAAAGATCAAGTTATGAAGCATGAAGGAAGTGCATATCCAGAAGATGGAGATGTGTATACATATGTACATTAATTTAGACTCAGTTCATCTTATACTTTTGTATGGTCATGAGCTTGTAAATATTTGCCTATATATACAAAGAAAATGTCACGGAAAATATGAGAGAATGTGTAAGAACAAGTTTTGAAGAGAATTAGATGTCATTCGACACTTTAGAAGTGAATAGGATCTCTCTCATCACTTAGATGTAAAATTTTCCAGAAATGAAGAAATGTTGCGCCCAATCTTTCAGAGTATTCTCCTTCTGTGTTGAATCTTTTGTGAAACGCTTTTGTACAGTCTAAGTCTATAGTTGATTGATCTCAGTACAAATTTTTAGCTTCTAATTGTGATCAGGCTGAGAGAATTGAGTGTAGGAACATTTACATGTGTAGATGGAAAGAAGAGAAGTTGTAGGAGGTGCAAAATTTGATGCTAATGTTTTGGTCAATTCTCCTTCAACACTGTAAAGTTTTGAGCAAAGAAGCACTCATTCCTTAAGTTGGAAGCTACGCTACCTATGGCTAAAAGCATTTGCATAAACGGGTTCTAGATTGAGAGAACCAAGTGTTAGAAGTTAGAGGTGTCTGAATCGACTTCTCAGAAGAACAATTTTAGACATAGGTGAATTGATGAGATCATTTCTCAAGATCTATTGAGTCTTTTCAAATGATTTAACTTGGAGAAGGTGCGCAAACTATAGGCAACACCTTATGCAAATTTTTATCAAAAACTTTACATATTTGATAAGTCAATGAGAGAGTTATGTGCAACAGACTTTCTGTGTAGTCATCTTCTTCACAGTTTGTTCAAAATTTTAATAATTGAGTATTGATCCTCCAAATTGGTGAAGGTTTTGAGTTACTCTTGATATAGAGGTGCTCTAACTTCAAGAGTAGCTTTTTCTTTTGGAGATTAACACTCTCCATCAGTGGTATCAGAGCAGGAAGCATCAAAATTGAAGAAAGGAGGACCCCGACTGCTGCAGCTATAAAGAATTCAACACCTGAAGGTTCAAAAGATGAAAGCTTGAAAGAAAAGCTTGAGAAGGAGACCAGAAGTTATCAAGAAGATCAAAAGGAACTTCATTCGAAGTAAAGGTATATCTATTACTCATAAAGTTTGAGGAATTCAATACACAGGTGAAGAAAGGATGGGAGATTCTCTTCAAATAGAGAGGTTGGATAGAGAGAACTATCTAGCATGATTAATGAGGATGGAAGCTCACCTTATGAGCAAAGATTTGATAGGTTATATTACAGGTGAAGAAGAAAAGCCTCAGTTCAGAGATCCTAGTGTTCCAACTAGGGAAGAATTATCAGATTTGAAGACTTGGATGAAGAAAGATGCTCAAGCGAGGAGCATTATCTACATGGCTGTAGATTATTACTTGCTACCTCACATTAGAGGTCTTGAAAGTGCAAGTGATATATGGAATGCTTTGGAGGAGCATTTCCAAAACACCACAAAGTCAAGGAAGGCATCCTTGTGGGCAGAATTTACCACATTCAAGAAGAAGGCCTCTCAATCCATCTCAGATTATGTAACAAGGATGAAAGACATTGCAAATGCATTAGGAGCAGTTGATGAAGACATTGAGGAGGATAGATTGGTAAGGCAAATCCTTACAGGTTTGAGAGGTGATGACAAATGGAAGCCATTCATTTTGTCTACTAAATTATCACTTGATCATTTCACTCCTGATTTAAATCAGTTGCTAGGACATATGCTAACCTTTGAGTAGGATGTCAAAGGTCAAAGTGATCAGAGTGCAGGTCAAGCAATGTATTCAAAGGATAAGAAGAAAAATAGCAAAGGGAAGCAACAAGCAAATGAAGATGAGGTACAACTAGCCAAGCCAACTTCCTAAGAGGAAGAGGAGGTGGCAAAAGTAGAGGAGGAGGCAGGAGTAATAAAGATGGATTCAAAGCTTGCTGGATTTGTGGTAAGACAAATCACTTAGCTAATGATTGTTGGCATAATACTCAGAATAATGGTGGATATAATCAGAATTTTAATTCAAGAGGAAGAGGTGGCAGAAATCAAAGAGGTAATTTCAGAGGTAGAGGTAGTAGAGGTTACTTTGGAAGAAATGCAGGTAGAGGATTCCAAAGTCAACAATACAACAATACCTACTACAATTATGCTTCAGATCAGAAGGAGGATTCAACATTGATAATGAATGCAACTTGTGAAAGGCAAAGTGAAGACCAAAGAGTCTTCTACATTGACTCAGGGTGTAGCAACCACTTGAGTGGCAACATAGCTTTGATGACTGATTTGAAAATTAAGGTAACTAATCATGTAGTTCAAACAGGTGACAATACAAAGCATAATGTGAAGTCAATTGGATCAGTGAAGGCCAAGGATGGTAGTACTCTCTTGAGTAAGGTTTTGTATGTTCCTACAATTCCTAAGAATCTGATAAGTGTAGGCCAAATTGTTGGAAAAGGTTATGAAGTTAGGTTCACTAATGGAGTGTTTGTGGAAGACCCTAGCAATGGGTATAAACAAATTGTTTCAGAGAAGAAAGAAGGAAGACTCTTCACATTGAAGATTCAAGGTAATGTTGGTCATGCCTTGTTCACCTATGGAGGACATAAGATCTCTGAGCTAGATCTTTGGCACAAAAGTCTTGGACATTTAAATGAAAGAGGTATTAAAGATATGGTTAACAATGGTTCACTACTTGGATTGCCTAATGTTGTAGGTCAATATATGACACACAGATGTGAGGCATGTCAATTAGGTAAAGCTCATAAGCAATCTTATTCCAAGCATGGTTTTATGTATTCAGAAAAGCTTGAGTTGGTACACACAGATGTGTGGGGACCATCAAAGGATTTCAGCATCAATGGTTCAAGGTATTATGTGATTTATGTTGATGATGCTACCAGATGGATCACTATCTATGTGATCAAAGATAAGTCAGAGGTATTCGATACATTCAAACGTTATCATGTGTATGTAGAGAGAATTACAGGTCATAAGTTGAAAAGACTAAGGTCAGATGGAGGGGGAGAGTATTTCTCTAATGAGTTCAGTGATTACTTGTGGAATGTAGGTATAAAAAGGGAAATTACTTGCAGGTACTCTCCTCAACAAAATGGTGTAGCAGAAAGGAGGAATAGAACTCTTGTTGAGTTTGCAAGATCCATGATGAAGGAGAAAAATTGCCCAAATTATTTGTGGGCTGAGGCTGTAAATACAGCTACATATTTGGTCAATATATTACCATGTAAAGCTTTGCAGGGTATGACACCATATGAGGCATGGTGGGGTAAGAGACCTACTCTAGATCATTGCAAAGTATTTGGATGTTTGGCATATGCATATAAGCCATCTCAATTGAGGCATAAATTGGAACCCAAAGCTAAAAAATATGTGTTCATTGGATATGATGATAAGCAGATGGGATATAGGTTGTTGAGTCCATCCACAAAACAATTTCTTGTGTCTAAGGATGTTACATTTGATGAGCAAGGTACTTGGTATGCAGGTACACTTAATGTTCATGTAGGTGATGAAGAAGTTGTGAATTAAAAGAAAGGTAAATCAAAGGTTCAGATATTTGATGAAGGGGAAAACAATGAAGTACAAGTTGAAGTTGAACAAGTGCCAAGATTTGATCCAGAATGTGATGAACCAGAAACCTCAAGGAGTGGAGAACTCAGAAGGTCATCAAGACACAACATGGCAACCTACAAGGTATAGCTATGAGACTTCTTTTTTGGCCACCAAAGATTATGCTTATATGATAAAAGCAGATGAAGACCCTTCTACATATGAAGAGGCAAAAGGTAAGGAAAATTGGGAGAAAGCTATGCAGGAAGAGTATGATGCATTGATAGAGAATCAGACATGGGATTTGGTTTCTAAACCAAATAGTCAGAAGATCATTGGATGCAAATGGGTCTATAAGACAAAGATGTATGCAGATGGAAGTGTGTCTAGGTATAAAGCTAGACTTGTTGTGAAAGGGTTTGCTCAGACATATGGTGTAGATTATGATGAGACCTATAGTCCTGTGGCAAAGATGATAACTATGAGGACACTCATAGCAATTGTTGTATGTAAAGGTTGGAAGTTATGTCAACTAGATGTAAAGAATGCTTTTTTAAATGGTTATATTTCAGATGATGTTTTCATGAGCAACCACAAGGATTCAAAGATGAAAGGTATCCAGATCATGTATGTAAGCTCAAGAGAGCTTTGTATGGTTTGAAGTAGGCCCCAAGGGCATGGAATTATAGACTTGTGAAGTTCTTGAAAGAACTTGGTTTCCAAGTATCTAAAGCAGATAGTAGCTTGCTTGTTAAAGCAAGTGATGATGGGTTCATTTATATGTGCATATATGTTGATGATATAATTCTTACAGGTACAGATGAGAAAGGCATTCAAGGCCTAAAGAAGCAAATGGAGAAAGAGTTCAAGATCAGTGAATTGGGAGATTTGTCATATTTCTTGGGCATGGAGATCTCATACTCAACATGGAGTGTATGTAACTCAAGAAAGATACTTGAAGAACTTGTTAATCAAGTTTAAAATGGATGATTGTAGGGTAGCACCTACTCCAATGGAGGTGAATCACAAATTGAGCAGATATGGAGGAGAAGAATTCAAGGACATGAAGCTATATCAAATTTTGGTTGGTAATCTGATTTATGCTACTTTAACTAGGCCTGACTTGTCATATGTAGTTGGAGTATTGTCTCAATTCATGTATTGTCCTAGGAAAGAACATTGGATTGCAAGTCAAAGAGTGTTGAGGTACATTAAGGGTACACTCAAAGAGGGTTTGTATTATGGTTTTACATCAGATACAAACATCAAGATTTATAGTGATACGCATTGGGCAGGTAATCCTAATGATAAGAGGCTGGTATAACCTCATCAGCAGAAATCAATTGTTCCTTCATGTCTTTGATCTTTGTAAGAAAACTGTCCATCGAATCACCTTCATTCATGTGCTCACTCTCCAACTGTTTTCGGAGGTAAGCAACACGAGCCTCATTCCTAGCCTGGTACAAAGTGGTAAGTGTATCCCAAGCATCCTTTGCTGTTCTGCAAGAGCGAATGTGAGGAATAATGGCACGTTTGACAGACAAAGCTATCAATGCATGTGCCTGGGCATCTCTGCCATCCCAGCAAATCTGCTCTGCAGTAGGTGCAACAGAAACAGCAGCACGAACAGGAATCTGCGGAATATCATCTTCGACACCATCTTCATGAGCTCCAACACCTGTATTTGCAGTACCTGTCGTTACAGGTGTAACAGGACGTCTTTCAACACCCTGCACAATGTTCCACAATCCTTTTGCAACCAGTACATGTCGCATCATATAAGCCCATAATGGGTACTTGGTACCATCCAACTTATCCTCAACAGCCAACATACGGAATACATCACTGCTTTCAGCCATGGCCGGTGACTAAAATACCTTGATGCAAAAAATTGACTGTATCTCAAAAAGTTGAACAGAACTGCCCAGACGAGTTCTGCTAGACCTGTAGCAGACTTCGAGACGCTTAAACTGGTGAACAGAAACTGGTATATACCTTTGGCACAAAAGGACGAAATAGCCTGCATAAGCACTACGATAGTGCGTTCGGAGGCCGAAACGAGCTCAGATCGCGATTTCGGCACTACAGAGCGAAGCGGTTTTGATCTCAAAAACACCCTGAGTATGCTCACCAAATTTTGTGCGAATCTGAGACTGCAAACGGAGGAGTGTCGATGGCGCCCTAGAAGAAGCAACGACCTGCTCTGATACCAATTGTTGGAGTTCGACATCTGCGGAAGCACGCGAACAACACAAGGAAGAAGAAGAAGCTTGGAGCACAACACACAAGACTGAATGTATTACTCGAGAATGTACAAAGATAAGTAGCCCATTAGGGCAATAGGCGTATATACAAGTCGGGGGAAAAAAACCTCCTAAAGAGGGAAAAAAGTGCCCCGGCGGTCCTAGAGTGTTCACACACATCACTACCTAAATATATCAACAAAACTTTGCACAACATGTTGCCAATAGTTTTCACACCTTCTCCAAGTTAAATCATTTCAAAAGACTCAGTAGATCTTGAGAAATGATCTCATCAAGTCACCTATGTCTAAAACTATTCTTCTGAGAAGTCGATTCAGACACCTGTAACTTCTAACACTTGGTTCTCTCAATCTAGAACCCGTTTATGCAAATTCTTTTATCCATAGGTAGCTTACCTTCCAACTTAAAGAATGAGTGCTTGTTTGCTCAAAACTTTACACTGTGGAAGGAGAACTGACCAAAACATTAGCATCAAATTTTGCACCTCCTGCAACTTCTCTTCTTTCCATCTACACATGTAAATGTTCCTACACTCAATTCGCTCAGCCTGATCACAATTAGAAGCTGAAAATTTGTACAAAGGTCACTCAACTATAGACTTAGACTTGTACAAAAGCATTTCACAAAAGATTCAACACAGAAGGAGAATACACAGAAAGATCGGGCGCAACATTTCTTCATTTCTGGAAAATTTTACATCTAAGTGATGAGAGAGATCCTATTCACTTCTAAAGTGTCTAATGACATCTAATTGTCTTCAAAACTTGTTCTTACACATTCTCTCATATTTGCCCCGACATTTTCTTTGTATATATAGGCAAATATTTACAAGCTCATGACCATACAAAAGTATAAGATGAACTGACTCTAAATTAATGTACATATGTATACACATCTTCATCTTCTCGATATGCACTTCCTTCATGCTTCATAACTTGATCTTTTCTTCAGTCCTTGACTTCCAAACCTTCATCAAAACTTCAAATATCAGATTTTTGCCTCTACTCTTCGATTGATGATGAAAGGCAATCCGAATGCCTTGTCATTTGAGGAATTAGTCTCTGTTCTGTTGCAGGAAGATCAGTCCAGGCAGAACAGGTCCATTATGCGTGTTGCAGATCAAGCTTTCCTGGCTAGTCAGAAGGGCAAAGGAAAATGGAGCTCTTCTACTAGTAAGCAGAAATCTGCAAATGCTGCACAATCGAAGAACAAGGATAAAGATGAGAAGAAATCAAAAAAGCAGAAATTGTTCTGCAAGTACTGTAAAGGAAATGATCATATTATAAAGAACTGTCCAAAACTGGCTACTAAAGAGGCAAAGAAGAAAGAGGCTGGAATGGTTGTTGCAGAGGCCTCTACACCAAAAACAGAGTATGCAAATCTTGTGCAGGAAGAAGAATGGGCGTTTACTACTGTGTGCAGTTTTGACCCATCTTCTCATGATCAGTGCATGTCTGCAGTAGACTCAGATGTTTGGTACTTTGACAGTGGGGCAACCAAACATATTACCTCGCAGCGCAGTTTCTTCTCTTCACTCGAGCCTGCCCCTACAGGGAATACTGTCACATGCGCCAATAACTCCTCTTATCCTGTTATGGGAGTTGGTAAGATCATTCTGACTACTGCTGATGGTAGTTCTTTCACTTTGTCAGATGCTTTATTTGTGCCAGGGATCAAAAAGAACCTGTTATCAGTTTCTGCATTAGTCAAGATTGGCTTGGTTGTGAAATTCGTTGATGACAGGTGTACAGTCCATGATCTCTCAAATGGCGATGTGATTATTGCTTCTGGCATTTTATGTCGTGGGCTGTATAAGCTCATAGACTATGAAAAATCTATGAATGATTCGGCATGTGCAGTTCATGATTCTCAGGCTATGTCAGATGCAAAGCTTTGGCATGCACGCTTTGGTCATCTGAATTTTGCTAGTTTGTTACGCCTGCAGAAATCGGAAATGGTGTCCTCTTTGCCCAAACTTGAGGCACCTGGAAAACATGTTTGTGAAGGCTGTATTTTGGGCAAAATGCAGCGTTCTTCCTTTCCAAAAGATGGTTCAGTTCGGGCTATGCAGAAATTGCAGCTTGTACATAGTGATGTCTGTGGTCCTATGCAGACACCCTCTTTTGGAAATTACCTTTACTTCGTGACTTTCATTGATGATTTTTCCAGGCATGCATGGGTATATCCACTCAAAGCAAAGTCCGAAGTGTTCATGTGCTTCAAACAGTTTATGGTTTTGGCTGAAAATCTGTCAGCATGTAAAATGGGCACCCTCCGTTCTGATCGAGGGGGGGAATATATGTCTTCAGATTTTAATGCATTTCTGGCTGAACGTGGGATAAAACACCAGTGCACAGTGTCGTATACACCTCAACAGAATGGAGTTGCTGAACGAAAGAACAGGTCACTCATGGAGATGGCGAGGTGCATGGTCAAAAGTCAGGCTTTACCACATAGTTTCTGGTTTGAGGCTGTCATGTGTGCAGCATATGTACTGAACAGGTGTCCCACGAAAGCGTTGCAGTCTATCACTCCATATGAGGCTTGGCATGACCGCAAGCCATCTGTTGCTCATCTGCGTGTTTTTGGTTGTTTGGCATATGCATTAGTGCCTGAACAACATCGCAAAAAATTGGATGATAAGGCAGTAAAATGTATTTTTGTTGGGTACAGTTCTGAAAGTAAAGTCTATCGTCTGTATCATCCACAGACTAAACACATTCTGGTTAGCCGTGATGTTGTCTTTGTGGAAGATGCTATTCAGCCATTGCTTTCATGTACTAAGGAGACATCTGTTAGCTCCAAAGACATGTATGATACTTTGATGCCCCTTTTTACAGGTGGACAGGCTAGCGCTGGTCCTACAGAGGCAACTTCTCAGCCTTTGCAGGTTTCATATGATGATGCAGATCATTCCATTTCTGATGTAGATTTACATGATGCACTTGTTGATGAGAGAGCTGATATTGAACAGGCAAAAACTATGCCAAAATGGCTAGTGCAGACTTTGCGTGACAGCAAATTAGATGCACCTTTGTCATATCGTACTCGTTCAGGCTCTCATAGTACCTCCTTTGCATCAGATTGCTATGCTATGGTTGCATCTAGTCTCTGTGATGAGAATGAGCCTGTTTCTTTTGATGAAGCACAAAATTCAGAAAATTGGATGGCTGCTATGCAATCTGAATATGATGCTATAATGAAGAATGGTACATGGTCTTTATGTGACTTGCCTCCTGGCAAGAAGGCCATTGGCACTAAGTGGGTATACAAGCTGAAGCGTAAACGTGATGGTACAGTTGACAGGTATAAGGCTAGGCTTGTTGCAAAGGGTTATGCGCAGGAAAGAGGCATTGATTTTGATGAGACCTTTGCACCTACATGCCGTATGACTACTGTTCGGAGCATTTGTGCACTTGCAGCCCATCATGGTTGGAATGTACATCAGTTGGACATTAAAACAGCATTTCTGAATGGTGACTTGCATGAAGAAGTGTATGTTTTTCAGCCCCGTGGCTTTGTGCAGAAAGGGCATGAAAACCAGGTGTGCAGGTTAAAGAAGGCGTTATATGGTTTAAAGCAAGCACCACGTGCTTGGTATGAGAAAATACATGCCTATCTGATTGCACATGGTTTTGAGAACAGTCCAACTGAAAGCACCTTATATGTTAAGCGTGCTAATGATGTGCTTTTGATCATTGTTGTCTATGTAGACGACATGCTGCTCACTGGTCCTCTTGAGAAGCATATTGCTGATTTCAAGGCTGATTTGCATGCCTCATTTGAAATGTCTGATTTGGGGCATTTGCATCACTATTTGGGCATTCAGTTTATGCAAGTTGATGGTGGAATGGCTTTGTGTCAAACGAAATATATTGACACATTATTGCAGCGTTTTGGCCTTGAAGACTGTAAGCCTATTGCCACTCCTATGGAGACAGGTTTACGATAGAGTCTTCATGATGCTGGAGATGCATTTGATGCTGTTCTCTATCAGCAGGCTGTTGGATGCTTGATTTACTTATGCATTACTCGGCCGGATATTCAGTTTGCTGTCTCACAGATGAGCAGGTTCATGCATTGCCCAGGAGTCACGCATTGGAAAGCGGTTAAGCGCATCTTTCGCTACTTGAGTGGTACTCGGCTACTTGGGTTGTTTTATCCCAAGGGGGGATCACTACCGCCAGATTTGCATGCTTTTTCTGACTCAGATTGGGCTGGTTGCTATGACACTCGTGTGTCCACCAGTGGTTTTGCTTCATGCTTGGTAGCTCATGTATATCTTGGTTGAGCAAGAAGCAGCCTACTGTGGCCACTTCGAGTTGTGAGGCTGAGTATAGGGCAGCTTTCACAACGACTGTTGAGTGTGTGTGGCTCAGACGCCTTATGGCTGATTTGGGTGTTGGCCAGTCTTCTGCCACCACCATCTTCACTGACAGTCAGAGCGCATTGGCAGTTGCGAGGAACCCTGTGTTCCATGCTCGCACTAAGCACATTGAGGTGCATTATCACTATGTCAGGGAGAGGTTCTCTGCTAGGGAGATCAGCTTGGCATATGTGCCCACGCAGGAGAACATTGCAGACCTTTTCACGAAGGCTCTGCCTAGGGAGAAGTTTGAAGCTTTCCGCAAAGCTTTGGGCTTACTTCCTTTTGTGGAGTGATTTCCACATAGCTCGGCACTTCCTTATACATGAGTGCCAGCTCCTTGTTCACCGCATCACTCCTAGGGGGGATTTGTTGATATATTTAGGTAGTGATGTGTGTGAACACTCTAGGACCGCCGGGGCACTTTTTTCCCTCTTTAGGAAGTTTTTTTCCCCCGGCTTGTATATACGCCTATTGCCCTAATGGGCTACTTATCTTTGTACATTCTCGAGTAATACATTCAGTCTTGTGTGTTGTGCTCCAAGCTTCTTCTTCTTCCTTGTGTTGTTCTCATGCTTCCGCAGACGTCTAACTCCAACAAGTTTTATCAAAAACTTTACATATTTGATAAGTTAATGAGAGAGTTATGTGCAGCAGACTTTCTGTGTAGTCATCTTCTTCACGGTTTGTTCAAAATTTTAATAATTGAGTATTGATCCTCCAAATTGGTGAAGGTTTTGAGTTACTCTTGATATAGAGGTGCTCTAACGTCAAGAGTAGCTTGTTCTTTTGGAGATTAACACTCTCCATCAGTGGACTTATTAGTTGGAAAAGTCACGACTTCATTTGAGGGAATATCTCCTAGATTCGAGGACTATTTTTTAGTGAGAGCCAATGGAGGATTCAAATTCAAATTCAAACATCTCATCTATAAAAGATGTTAAAAAAACGCGCGGGGTGTGTGACTCTATTCCCGAGTTCTCCATTGCCACATTGTAAGGGAGTGAGGTCTACATTGTAACCTACACTTCTCATCATCATTAGGCTATGATTATCATGCCTATGATCTTGTAAAACATTGTGTTCCAATACAATAGGCCATTACTTCTCAGCTAATGGTCTCTCTGTCATAGTCACTAATAACAGTCACCTTTTACTACTCATATCTCAGTCATTCCTTTTTTTATCATTTTCAATGTTCTATAGCTTATTGGAATCAGCTAAGTTCTCTACATGCTCAAAAATTTTTAAGATAATCCATTCAACCAATTTGGAGAAAAATGTGTCAAAGCACTCACTTGTCAAAATCTGGAGAGGTCCTAAAAAATCAAGGGTAATGATTCAATTGCTAAATTGATTGCTCTGTCTATAGTGCATCATTTTAAGTGATTCCACTTGGAATCATTAGCTTACTAATCTAATGTGATACCTCGTAAAGGAATTTTTCTAATTCCTATTGTACTAGAAGCACTGAGCATAACAAGCAGCAGGTGCGTGAACAAAAATAGAAGGTTTTGATTAATCCTTCACTTCTGTTTTGGTTCAATCTTTTCTCATATCATTTCCAAAGTTCAAAGGCACTTTCATAGTATCATTGCAAAGCTAAGAGGGCCCACAGCTCAACTCTGAAGCTTCAAGGGGCTGGTACAAAGCAAGATTTGGCAGTACCTACTCATTTGTTGGAGTGTCCATCCATCTTTCCCAACAGTGGTATCAGAGCAAAGTTAAGGTAAAGTGGGAGATGGTTTTCCTTCTTTCATTGATAAATTCGATAGGAACAACTATCAAGCATGGTCCTTGAGGATGAAGAAATACTTGCAAGGAAGGAGCCTCTATGGATACATATCAAGAGATGAGGAGATGCCCATATTCAGAAGCAAAGGACAACCTACAAGAGAGGAGCATGAATGACTCAACACATGGTGTGCCAAGGATGCATTAGCAAGGTCTTACTTACTTAACTCAATCTCTGATTTTCTTCTTCCACATATCAGGAACTGTAGGACATCCCAAGAGACTTGGGAAACATTGTCTTCCTATTTCTCTTCCAACACAAAGGCTAGGAAGAACCAATTGTGGATTGAGTTTACCACTTAAAGAAAGCAACCCAAGCAAGGCATCTCAGAGTATGTGACCAAAGTAAAAAATGTAGCAGATCAATTGGCAAGCATATGAGAAGAAATTGAAGAGGAGCAAATTGTAAGACAAGTAATCAATGGTATAAAAGATGATGGAAAATGGGAGAGCTTCACAACTCCCATGGACTTGTACATGGACATGCAAATTCCAGACCTTACCACTCTCATGGGGAAACTCTTTACCCATGAAGCCAAGCTCAACAAGAATGGAGATTCATCAAGAGGTAATAGCTCTTCTGCCCTATACACTGATAAAAGTAAGTCCAAAGAGAAAGGGAAGAACAAGAAGATTGAGGATGATGGAGCTACCTCTCAAGCCAACTATATAGGGAGAGGTAGAACCTCAAGCGGAAGGGGTAGAGGAGGTAAGCAAGGTAGGGGGAGACCTTATAAATCCTCACCATGTAATATTTGTGGATTGTCAAATCATACAACATATGAGTGTTACAGGAACTTCAAGAATTAGAGAGGTAGAGGTTATCGAAGAGGTGGATATACACAATCAAGAGGAAGATTCAATCATCATCAAGGATACAATAACAACTACAACAACAAATACAATATCAACTACCAAAGAAGTTACAAATCATGGAAAGATTACAACAACTATACAGAGGAACAACAGGACTCTCTTCCGATTATGAACATGACTTCAAAACGAGGTATAAATGATGACCATCTCTTCTACATTGACTCAGGATGCGCAAACCATGTGGCAGGCAATGTAGCTCTTCTCTCTAGCCTTGAGGAACCAAAGGGAAAGCACTCAGTGTTTAAAGTAGGAAATGTTAAGACCTCTGATGGAAATAAGAATCTGTTGTGCAGGGTTCTATATGTACCTACAATTACCAAAAAATTGATGAGTGTTGGACAAATTGTGGAAAAGGGTTTGCAGGTCAGTTTCAACCAATATGGAGCATTTGTGGAGGATCCCCAACATGGATTCGAGAGGATTGCCAAAGGAGAAAAGATAGGTGGATTATTCACTTTTGAACTTGAGGATACAAGGAATATTGCACTTTATAGCTACAAAGATCAAACACTATCAACACTTGAAATTTGGCATAAGAGATTAGGATATATTGGTGAGAGAACTTTAAAACAAATATGTAGAGACCAATGTGTGCTTGGGATACCTAATCTATCTAAGAAACATATGATTTATAAGTGTGGTGCTTGTCAGTTTGGAAAATCTCACAGGTTACCCTTCTCAAGGAAAGGCTACATGTATGAGGACTACCTTGAGCTTGTCCATACAGATGTATGGGGACGAAGTAAGGATCCCTGAATTTCTGGTTCAAGGTATTATGTATCTTTCATTGATGACTTCAGTAGGTGGACTGTCTTATATTTTCTGAAGCACAAAGATGAAGTATTCAACTGCGTTAAAAAGTATCTTGCACTCGTTGAGAACCAAACATGGAGAAACCTAAAGAGATTAAGGTCAGATGGAGGAGGTGAGTACTTCTCAAATGGATTTGATGCATTCTTGCAAGACAGAGGAATCAAGAGAGAAATTACAACAAGGTATACCCTTGAGCAAAATGGGGTGGCAGAGAGGAGAAATAGACTAATTGTTGAAACAGGTACGTCAATGTCAAATGAGAAAAAATTATGTAATTACTTGTGGGCAGAGAGTGTATCTACTACCACTTATCTTGTAAACAGGTTGCCATCCAAATCTCTTGATGACCCCATATGAAGCATGGCATGGTAGAAGACCTTCACTTGATCATTGCAGGATCTTTGGATGTGTTGCTTATGTGCATATCCCTTCTCAAATAAGAGGTAAGCTAGACCCTAAGGCAGAGAAGTGTATCTTCATAGGGTATGACTTGAATAAGAAAGGGTACAGGTTCTACAATCCTTCTAACAAAGGATTCATGGTCAGTAGAGATGTTGTCTTTGATGAGAATGACTCTTGGTTTGAAAGTGAATGCAGGAAAGTAAAGTTACCATATGACTTGGAAGAGGAGTTCCGAATCCTCACTAAGGAGGAGCCTACTCAAAATGAAGACATCAACTCAAATGATGAGGCCATCATCAACTTAGAAGAGTTCAAGGCATGGAAGTCCAAAGGCAAAGTCAAAATGAAGAAGTTGGAGGATATACCTGAATCATCCAACCAAGCAATCAGAAGATCACAAAGGGAGAGCAAGAAGCTAATCATATATGGGTATGACACTTCCTTAGTTACTAAGCACTCTGTTTATCTTTCAAAAAGACTTGTCATTTGAAGAACCATCATCATATGAGGAAGCAAAGACCAAGGCAGAACGGAAGGAAGCTATGGATGAGGAAATTGAAGCACTCAAGGAGAGTGATACTTGGGAACTAGTACTAAAGAAGGAGTCTATGAAGGTAATTGGTTCTAGATGGATCTATAAGATCAAAAGGAATTCTGATGGATCAATAAGCAGGTACAAAGCTAGACTTGTGGCTAAGGGTTTTGCACAAACCCAAGGAATTTATTATGAAGAAACCTTGTCACTTGTGGCAAAAATGCCAACCATCAGAGTATTGGTAAGTGTGGCTGCATCAAAGAATTGGAACATGCATCAATTGGATGTAAAAATTGCATTTCTAAATGGCTGGATTTCAGAGGAGGTGTACATGTCTCAACCTCTTGGCTATGAGGATCAAAGAAAGGTAACATATGTATGTAAATTGAACAAATATCTTTATGGATTGAAGCAGGCACCTAGTGCATGGAACCATAGGTTGACTACATATCTTCAGGATCAAGGATTCATCATGAGTAAAGCATATACTTCTCTGTTTATTAAGAGGAGAAATTGAGAGGTAATTTACCTATGTGTATATGTTGATGATATCATACTCATAGGTAATGATGCTAATGGCATCAAGGAGATAAAAAATTAGATGATGTAGGAGTTCAAAATTAGTGACCTTGGATCACTAAAATATTTTCTTGGACATGAGTTAGTTTATACTAACTCTATAATTTACATTACTCAGAGGAAGTATAAACAGGACATGTTGAAGAAGTTTCATTTGTAGGATGCCAAAGTTACAAGTACTCCAATAGAGGTAAACCAAAAGTTAAGTGCTCATGAAGGTGATGTGCTTGAGAATATTGTAGATTACCAAAGCATAGTGGGAAGCTTGAACTATGCTACATTGACAAGGATTGATATTGCTTATGGAGTAAGTGTTCTAAGTGAGTTTATGCACAAACCTAGGGCACCTCATTTGGAAGCTGCCAAAAGGATTTTGAAGTACCTTAAGGGCACTCAAAATCAAGGATTGTACTTTCCCTATACCTCAGACTTGGACACCAAGATATATTCAGATGTAGATTGAGCAGGTTGCAAAGATGATAGAAGGAGTACCTCAGGTTATCTATCATTTGCAGGTGATAAACCTATATCATGGTCTTCAAAGAAGCAACCTAGTGTTGCTTTATCTTCAACAGAGGCAGAGTATAGAGGATTGGCCAATGCTACTCAAGAGGCCATATGGATGAGATTGTTATATACAGACTTGGGTTTGCATATTACATCTCCAATGATTTTTGGAGATAATACCAGCTCACTACATCTTGCAGCTAATCCTATTTATCATGCCAGGACCAAGCATATAGAGGTCCACTATCATTATCTAACAGAAAAGCTATTGAGCAAGGAAATTCAGTTAGCTTATGTATCAACTAATATGCAATGTGCAGACTTATTGACTAAAGCTTTAGATGGTACAAAACTTTGCAAGTTTAAGTCAATGATTGGATTGCAGGACATTCATGAAGATTGAAGAAGAAGACCAAGCCAAAATGTTTGGCTTGAGGGGGAGCTGTTCGTGCAAAGATCAAGCCTACACATTTGGCTAAAATTTCATGAACAATTGAAGCTCCATGGAAACCATTGCTAGGAAGTTTTTATCCTTTACCTTTTGTAAAAGTCATTTTTTTTACTTGAGAGAATATTTGTAATCACTACCAAACTCGTGGACTTGTTAGTTGGAAAATTGAAGACTTTATTTGAGGGAATATCTCCTAGATTGGAGGACTATTTTTTAGTGACAGCCAATGGAGAATTCAAATTCAAATTCAAACATATCATCTATAAAAGATGTCAAAAAAACTCGTGGGGTGTGTGACTCTATTCCCGAATTCTCCATTGGCACATTGTAAGAGAGTGAGGTCTACATTGTAACCTACACTTATCATCATCATTAGGCTATGATTATCATGCCTATGATCTTGTACAACATTGTGTTCTAATACAATAGATCAATACTTCTCATCTATGGTCTCTCTATCATAGTCACTCATAACAATCAACTTGTACTGCTCATATCTTAGTCATTCCTTCATCATTTTCAATGTTCTATAGCTTGTTGGAATCAGATCCAAAGTTCTCTACAAGCTCACAAATTTTGAAGATAATCCATTCAGCCAATTTTGAGGAAAGTGCATCAAAGCAGTCACTGGTCAAACTCTCCAGAGGTCCTAAAAAATCGGGGGTAATGATTCAATTGCTAAATTGATTGCTCTATGTATAGTGAATCATTTTAAGTTCCACTTGGAATCATTATCTCACTAAGCTAATTTGATACCTCTAAAAGGAACTTTTCTAATTCCTACTATACTGGAAGCACTAAGCATAACAAGCAGTAGATGTGTGAACAAAAATAGAAGGTTTTGATTAATCCTTCAACTTGGAAGTAGTCTGTTTTGGTTCAATCTTTTCTCACATCATTTTCCAAAGTTCATAGGCACTTGCGTAGTGTCATTGGAAAGCTAAGAGGGCCTAAAAATCAATTATAAGGCTTCAAGGGGCTGGTACAAAGCAGGATTTGGCAGTACCTACTCATTCCTTGGAGTGTCCATCCATCTTTCCGAACATTCTCTAGCTTGGGGTCGAGCATCATCTCTGCATAGCATTTGGGTGGTTGAGCTCGTTTCCAGCTCCCCTCCATCTTCTTTCTCCGACTACATACCATATCATGCCATCTCTATTGTTGTGAGTTCTCCACTATGGTGCGAGCTGCTTCTCTCTCTCGCTAACATTGTCTCTTATCTAAGGTTGATGCTTTTCCTTCTCAACATAGGTGAAGTTTTGTTGTGTCGTGTCCTATTGGGGGGTGGAGCCCCATGCCCTAGCTCTATCTAGACTTCTCTTATCCTCCTTGAAGGCCACTTGTAAGGTGTAAAACACATCCAAATATGTGGCTTTTCTCTCTCAACCAATAGATAGTCCTTTCCGAGCACAAACATGTGCACATATTGAGGCTTTAGGGTTTGAGACTCCTTATGAAAGAATGGCTATGGAGAACTTGGAGGTAGGCATCAACAAACTCTCGAAGGTTTCTTCATGCCACTTACTCTCACAAAGGGGCAAGATTACTCTTTGTTACCCCCGGTGCATATCTCCAAGGACCTACCGAGCAAGTAGACTAGGGCAACACAATTTTCTTTCTTCCATGAGCCTACTTCTCTAGTTGCGGATGCTATTTCTCTAATATTTTGGGAGGGTAAATGAGCAATATCATATGCATTTGTTCATCAAAACGGGATGGAAGATTCTACATGTCCCATTTTTTGTTTAAGCTACTACCTTGAGTTATTAGAAGGAGAAAATAATGTGCATTGAGATCATCCCTTTGTACTTGCTTTCTAGATATTATACATATGTTTCCATTCTTCCCTTACCTATAATTGTAATGCTTACATTCAGATGTTTTGGAACTCGATGATGCACATATGTAATAACGTGAGCTGTTCTCCCTCTTTTCTATCTCAAAAAATATAGGTGCATGTTTGAAAGGCTTGTGTTTTCTCATGTATTTGTGGAGGGTCAAACCTCTTTTTGCATGATTTTGGAAAGAATAAAGAATTATCAAAGTGCAAGCATAGGGATACCTCCTAAGAAATTCTTGGAATATGAAGAAGATATCAATGTAACCAAAGAATTATTTGAGAAGTCAAACCCTGCTTGGAGAAATAAATGGCTTGATGCTCATACAGAGTGCAAGAAGATTTGGAAGGAAGATCCTTTACAACAGAAGATAAATCCAGCACATTGTCCTCTAGCAAGAAGAAGGGATTGTTCAGATTATTGGAAAAGAAGAAATGAAGGATTAATTCCAACTAGATGGCTAAATTTTCCCAAGATAGCAGGACCTAAGAAAGGAACATGGCCAATCAAGAGTTATATGGTGGACAAAACTGAAGTCGTGATAGCTTCATACAAGGATGTAATGACCCTTCTTGTATATTAATAACAAGAATAATGAGGATGATTCTCACTTTTATAGAAACCTTTACGGATACAGATGTCAGGACTTTGAATTACATAGGATTCAATTCACCTACTGATGCTCTCCTTTTTTTATCTAAGTGAAACACCTGATAGGATATGCCTCATGGCTTATTACAGCAAAACAATATTTTTGGGCAGCCATTACTTACAAATTTTTGAGGATGCTTTTGATTATGGGTTTTTTGAAAGGGAGTCAAAAATTTCTGTACAGTCTCAGTGATTACAAAGTCAAAGAATTTTATTAAAATAGGAGTGTATCCGGAGAAGGCAAGTGCTGTGCAAAGGAAGAGGTTGCTAATCAAAAGCAGACCTTTTTCTTTCATTGAAGGAAAATTATATAGACAAGGAAAAGATAACAGGATTAGGAAGTGCATGGAAGAAGAAGAGGTGAGGGGAATCCTTCAATCTGCACATGAAGGAATAGGTGGTGGGCACCTTCCAGGACATATTATGAGTCAGAGGATCCTTGATGCTATTTTATGGTGGCCTACATCATTCAGATGCAAATGAATGGGGGGAAGGCATGTGATGTTTGCCAGAGGTGTGGATCCAAGCCAACAAAGCAGAGACACAACCCTTTGATTATTTCCACTTCTTGGCAACCATTTGAGAAGTGGGGGCTAGATTTTGTAGGGCCCATCTACCCTCCATCGATTCCAAAAAGAGAGAAGTATCTATTGATCGCCACAGATTACGTGACTAAGTGGGCTGAAGCTATTGCCTCTCCTGACTGCACCGCTCAAACTATTGTTGATTTCATTTACAGTAGCATCATTTGCAAGTTTGGATGTCCACTTGAAATTTGTACAGACCAAGGTACTCATTTTGTGAATAAGGTCCTACAGGAAATTTATAACAGATACAGAATTCTACATAGGACCTCTTGTGCCTATTACCCAAGAGCTAATGGACAGGCAGAATCCACTAATAAGGTATTAATTGCCATGTTAAGGAAGGAATGTATGTTAGAGCCCACTTCTTGGGGCATTGCTTATCAAGGTACCCTATGGGCATACAGGTTGGCTTACAAAGAGGCCACTAGATATTCTCCATTCCAACTGGTTTATGGGAAATTGCCAATTGAACCCTTTGAATTTCTACATGGATCACCAAAAGTAGCTTTCATGCAGGGAAAGAAAGATTGTGGTGTCTCTCAGAGGCTTGGAGCACTGCATAAAGTGGAGGAAATACGTCTACATGCAGTAAAACAATAGATAGAGACTCAGATGAAGAGGAAGGAGGCACACGATCTGAATCTCTGGAACAACAACATAGAGCCAGGCATGTTAGTTATTCTCCATAGACCTCAAATCCAAACACAAGTTAGAGGAAAATGGCTTCCATATTGTGAAGGACCTTATCGAGTCAAAACAATGTTGAATTGGGATGTTGTGGAGTTAGAGACGCTAAAAGGAGAGGCCTTGCCATTGGTCGACATATCAAGGCTCAAGGCCTATCATCAACACAACTGAAGAATTATGGATCACCTGAAACTGCAAAATCTGTCCAGGTTGTACATAGCCCTATCATTTCATTTTGCTTAACTTTTAGTAGTTTTTCTATCCATTTCATGCTTGGCCCTTGAGTTTTTAGCAAATTTAGCAATCCTTTCAGAGCCCTTTGTGTAAGTACAATTTTTGGAAATTTTTGGGAATTTTTTTAGTATTTTTTAGAAATTTTCTAGCATTTTTCATTCTTTTCAAGTGTCATTTTCTTGCCAAATTGGAGGAGTAAAGGAAGCTCTTTGTGGTTTTGAGTGAAAAAACTGGCCTAGACCTGTAGGAAAATTTTTGAGAAATTTTTGAAGATTTTTTGGATTTTTTTTGCATTTTTTTTGGATTTTTATGTATTTTTCTTCAGTTTTTTTTATCATTTCAAAAAAAAGGGCCCCCCAAGCGTTTTATTTTCAAAAAGAAAGGAGAAAATTTCAAAAAAAAAACCATCTCTCTCTCTCTCTCTCCCAACTGTTTTTCTATTTTTTTTATTTTTTATTCTATTTTTTAATCTTTATTTCTCTTTTTTTTGTATTTTATTTTCTTTTTATTATTATTTTTATTTATTTTTTAAACTACTTCATTTTCATTTTATTTATTTATTTTTGATAGGCTCTACGTTAAAAAAAAAGGGGACATTTTTTTTATTTTCCTTGCATAAATTAATATTATATATTTTTTTAATCTTAATGTTTCAAACCTTTTGGCTCTGGATTGTGCCTCGAATGGCCATTTTTTTCAAAACTGGGGTCATTTTCATGTATATTGGCACCTCTGGATTTAGTTTTTGCCTTAATTTTTCCAAAATCCCACATTTTCTCTGACTTTTGCTCCAAAGCCACATGTTTTGAGCACATTTATCACGTGTTTTTATTTAAACACATGGTCCACATTGTCTATTCTCACCTCATTTCACCATATGTTGCACATTTTTCCATATGCACCCTCTGTAGCTCTATTGTTTGATCATTTTGACCCTCTCCAGACCCCATAATCCTACTCCCTCACCCTCCACTCTGCCCAGCCACATTCTTACCCCTCCCTGCCCTATCCATCTCAGCCCCATCAACCCTCTCTTCCTGCTCTTTTCTACCCTCCCATTGCTCTACTTTGCTTTTCCATGCCAAAATTCCAATTTTGGGTTCTTCTCTGGTGCTTGTTCTCTCTTGCTTCTAGTGGACTTGGTAGTTGCTCCGGTGTCCTTCTGAAGATTTTGCAGCACAAGAATCATGGTGGCATCTTTGCTCAGACTTGTCGCTATAGCTCTCCGGGACAGAGAGCACATTAGGTGGTGGGCAATTGTTCAGCCCATAAACGTCATATGGGTCAAAGTCAACTACAGTTAAAGTCAACCATAGTCAAAGTCAAAAGGTCAAAGTCAACATGGTCAAGGTCAAAGTCAACATGGACAAAGTCAAAGTGTTCGAAGTTCAAGTGTCAAAGTGCACAGGTAGTGCACAATTAATTGTCCACAAAGGGTGAATTGGAGAAAGTGGTTGCAGGTTGCAGAGGTATTTCTCTAATTTCCTTAAGGTTCAAAAGTGTTTTTAAAGTGTTTGGGAAGATTCAGGTGAAGCCTCTCTTAGGTGCACAAATGAAAAATTAAAAGGCAAAATGTAAAGGTATGTGAAGCGGCAGCGTACGCAGAAGTGAAAGTATGTCCCCCCAATTAAAATTTTTGTTTTAGTCTAAAGTCACTACAGGACAAAATAGGGATTCGTTGGCTGCCCACTTTTGGAGACAATCTTGAGACATCAAAGTGAGCACCAAGATACTCTTGCAGTTAGGAGCGTACATGAATCGACACTCAAATCAAGGCAAGGACTATTCTTGGAAAAAGCAAGAGTGAGCATAGTCTAAGTTAGGCAAGAGAGAGAAGCGCAAGAGACACACAGTGTGCGATGCAGAGAAGTGAAGTGCAAGGTGTGCATGAAGAGTGACCAAGGAAGTGTGCAGAGAAGTGCTAAGCTATTCACCCCAAGGAGCCCAAGGTCTCATTGAAGCTATGCACGTGCCAACAGAAGGTGTCCAATGCTCCCCCTTATTGGAAGCTTGGTGCAAGGTGTGCATAAGTGCAGGCTTGGAGAAGGTGGAGGTCTGGTGCAGAGAAGGCCGGCAACAACAAGACCCTTGGGTATTTGGTATCTTGTGATTGAGCACTCTGTGGGATTTTGCATAGAAGCATTGGGTTGTATTATTGGATTGTATTGTGCATCACCATTGTATTTGTCTTCTTATAATCAATAGACAGAGGCCTCCAATGTGCATCTTTCTTCTTGTCTTTCCCTTTTCTCCTACAAACACTCCAATCCCTTCTTGTCCAAGAATCCCCCAACACTCACCAAGCTTAAGGACATGGTGGCCATGACACCCAATATTGTAGTGCACCTTTGGATATGCATGCAACACTTTGCTTTTCCCACCCAAGATAGATTTACCATGCCACCCAAGAAGATATGGTTCAATTTGTATCTCGTAGAGACATAGAACCTCACGATCAACCTACCCCACTGGATCATCAATTAGATTCATTTGGCTCACAAGAGATGGTCATGTAAATCAGTCTTCTATAGGTGTTGCAGTTTGACAAGAATCATTTACAAATGTTTAGCTTATAACATTCCTATTCCCCATTCCCTTTGCACTCCACATCCTTGCATCTCATTCTGTAAATAATACATTCACTACAATCATTCAGTGTGCATATCAACTACACCTAGAGTACCAACAATTGGAAGAGTGCAATGCTACCTTCCAGGTAGAGTCGTAGAGACTACAAGAGAGAGTCACTTCTGTGGAAGCCGATAACCAAATACTCCTAGTAGAATACACTACCTTACAAGAGGCTCACTCAGAATTGGAGTCCAAGATGTCTACTATGGATGCTCACGCAGTCAAGGAATTGGAAAGCATACTCGGAGCACAGACTCTCACCAACACTAAATTACGATGAAATCTAGGTCTACTAAGAAAGCACATGGCTGTGGCATTAGAAGAGAACAAGAGTTTACAACAACAAAACCAAGACATTCTGGAAACGGCTATGGAAGGGACCACCAGCACCAAAATTAGCCCTACAAAGTATAAAGTAGTCTCATTAGAAGACATAAGGATACTTCTTGAAGAGCATGCCAACTTTTTGGAATCATATGAAAAGCTAGAATCTAAATGTGCTCATCTAAAGAAACAGCTAGCCAATGTCAAAAATATTCAACCATAGATTATCATTCTCCCTCAGCCTAGAGGAACTAGAAGCCTTAAGGAAACAAATCGAAGAACTCCAAGTGTGTCTACTACAATATGAACAACCACCCGGAATCTTTGACTTACTTCTTCCAATGTTAAGAATCTTCACAAACAAAGGATAGACAACTGACTCATAAAAAGATCATACAAGATCTATTCAAGATTAATTTTCTCTCTTGTGTAGAATCTGCTCTTATCAAACCTTCATGTCTGAATGTTTGATTTGCTACCTGAATGTCTCTAAGTGTCCATGTTTCACATAAAGTTGTAAAACTTTTCTTCAAACAAATCCTTTCCAAGAATCTGTAACTCTTACTTGAAACATAAGTGGACAAACTTCTCACCTTGAGAACTCCAAAAGCTGCAAGTTGATACTTCATAACTTTCATATTTTACCCGGGTGAAATGTGACAATACCTGCTTGATTTTCTTTTGGCTAACTCCACTTCTCAATCAAGTGTTAGGATCTGATGGAACACCTTTTTGAATACAAACATGTATCCAAAAATCTAGACAATCATAGAAAGTAGATTCTCTATTGACTTGTACATCAACAAGATTCTGAATTTTCTAAAGTTTTCTGAAAATATTGAATATGAGGTAATCTTTTCCAAACATAAAACATCAACCCAAGTCTTCAACATTTGCTACAAAAAACTCTTTTACCTTAAGAGTTAGATAAAGAAGAAATATACTTCTCTGCAACTTGTCATATACCAAGTAGCTCTGTATTGACACTCCAAGAATTCTTTGAGGGAACATATAAGCTACTTGCTTAAAATCTTCAACTATAACTCATATACATATGAGTCAAAACATATATCTACTGCTTTTCTTTCTCTCAATGCAATTCTTTGTCAAATCTACTAAATCATGACCAAGTGTAATGCAAAACAAGAAACTACTTCTTCTTTAAACGAGATGTTCTCGTAGACTTGTCTTTGGATGTAGAGGATAAAATAGGAAAAGTATATGGAAAATATAAGAGAAAAGGAAGCCTTACTTTTCTTTTGGAAATGATGGACTTTCTTTTTCTGCATCTTTCTTCCACCTGATGATGTCAACATCTTCAAACTTCTCTTCCATACCTTTTGTTCTCTTCATCTTGAAGTAGCAAACACTCTTGACTTCTTCAAATGAACTTCTCTCTTCCTCTAGTACTAAGAGTAAGAGATAAAACAAACATGGTATACAAATGGAAGTGAATATAGAATCATGTTTTATCATCTCATCATATCTGTGAATCAAAATTCTGCTTCAAATGTCTGAAACGACTAAATTCACCAATCTTTTGTCGGAATGAGTAATTACCCTTCTAGAGTTACTGTCTCTAGATCACATTTGTACCTTGATATCCAACCAACTTACAACAAAAAATTGGCTGAAAACAAAAAACTCATCCCATCTTCACATTTGTCTTCTTAGATGAACTTTCTTGCCATGAAAGAGATTTCTCAAAACTTTCTAGAAAAACCTCTAGATACCTGTTTTGATGTAGCCTTTAACTTTCAAATAATGAAAGTGTATAAAAGCACTCCTTGAAACCTTCAAATCTCTTCATAACTACTCTTCTAAGATATGACCTGCAAATGATAATCTGATAGTAGAAAGTGATACCTGTGATTTGATGTTGATCTAATTTCTTCATCTTCTCTAAACCATTGTTCTTCCTTGAATTTGAAGTAGTCTTCTGTTCATCAAGTTTGGGTCTTCAAATAATACTTTTGTAAAGTATTTACATACTCTTCCAAAAATATTCGGTTGCTCCACACTGATGAATACACATGTGAGTGAATTATCTAATTCTTAAATCTCTACTCATCTAGATTATCAACTTCATACTCCACACTGATGAATACACATGTGAGTGAATTATCTAATTCTCAAATCTCTACTCATCTAGATTAAGTGTGTATGTCAAATGTCAAATGTTAGAAGATGCTCTTAAATCATATGTTGTAAATCTAGAATTCTGGAAAACCTGGGAATATGAATGAGCCTTAATTCTATGTCACCTAATAATAGAGCTAGTTTATGTCTCAACTAGATATTATCTCTGGACATAATTAGGGATCTAAAATGCAAAGGAGTAATTGCTTAGCCAAACACATCTTTAATGTGAAGTAGATGGTACCACCCATTTGCCATTTAAATAGTCCTTTACTTCTAGGACATCGCAAAATGGTACTCAAGGAGTTTTACATTGAGGCCTTCCATTTTCTTGGAGAATAATGTAAAGCTCAAAATAGTTCTTTAGTTCTCTCAGATAAAGAACTTTCCTAAACAGAAGAATTAATACTTCAGTCTTTCAATACTATGAGATTCTTTTATACCATATTTTCTCTTCCTTAGAGCTTGTCATTCACTTGTTTTGAGTATACTCTTGAATCTAGGAGGTCGTTGGTTCGAAACTTGGATGCTACCCATACTCGTCTTAGAGAAAAATGATTTTCTCTTCCTTAGAGCTTGGGAATAGTCAGTCTAAGTTACCATCATGGTTTTCTGGATTAAAAGAGAAAAAATAATTTTTACCCATCATTTAATTCCTTTGGCTTGTTGATCCGACATGCCATGGGTTTTATGGAAATAATTCCATAAGGGGTACTTTAAGCTTAATGTATATTCTTGATTTACTATTACTTGGTTTATTTAAGCCAATCATATAGGAAGTGAATGGTAGTTTTGATATGGCCAATTGGATCTACTACCATTCTTCCTATAATGGAAATTGTGACCACAATTAAGCTAAAATAAACCAAATCTCCCTCTAATCCCACAAACCCATGTAATATGTTCCAAACATATGTGGTGTATGCTAAAACATTTTACACCTTTATTGGAAAAAGGTGTAGCATGTATAAGGTTCAAAAACTGAAACACTCCTTAAAGCAAGCAAAAAGTCCCAAGTTGGAACTTTGTTCATTCAAAGGAAGGTGCAAAATTTCCATGCAACTTTGTATATGCAAGCTGCTATAATGAATCTAAACCATGACCATGGTCGAGCACAACCCATCTTTCTTCTCCAAGACCATATGAACTTTATGCATAGTGTAGTTTATTTCCATGAGTAATCATATATGTGATCATGCAAATTAAGCCACTTGAATACATGCATCTAGTTTCAAATTCTTGTTTACTGTGACATGCATTGCGTTCTTTGTTGTGCAAGGAAATGAAAAGGGTGCAAATACTTGTCACGAGGAAGGAGATAAGGAAGAGAGCTCACACACACACTCTCAATATCAAAGAGAAGCACACACTCAGATTGAGGCAAGGAAGAAGGATCTTCTTCTTCTTCTTCCATTACATAAAAAGGAATGTACAAGAATGACCTAAAAACAAGAATACAAGTGCAATATACAAAGATCAGTACATAAGGAAAAATCTAATGTCTACAAATGAGTGAGCCATCACTCTCGGTAGATAAATCTAGTATAGCTCAATGAAGTATCCTTGACATATATCGGCTTGACCACTATACATATCAAAGGAATGAAAAACTGATACGTGTCATCCTGGATCATCACATCTTGAACTTGATATCTCAACACTCCCTGTTGGAAATCACTTGAATGACGTGTGTGACTCTCCTTCCATCCATATATACCCTCTTGTACTCTAAAGATAGAAACCCTTTGAGTTAGAGACAGATGCTCATGGCATAAGCCATAGGGACAGTTTTGAGCCAAGATGGCAGACCAGTGCATGAACAGGAGTTGTATGCAATGGCATATGCACTTAAATTCTAGAGACACTATCTTTATGGTGTAGACTTTAAGGTGTACAATGATCATCATACACTTAAGTGTTTTTATAGCCAGCCAGATCTTCGAGGCATTCAAGCTCGTTGGACTAAGCTCATACAGGAGTTTCACATGGAAATCTTGTATAGAAGAGCAAAGAGACTATAGTTGATGATGCATTATTACGGATAATGTATCAAATGAGCTTTATAGTTCTAGAAAGCTCATTGCTTCAAGAGATAAAGGAAGCATGGGTGGAAGATCCACATTCGAGCCATCAATGATGACTCTATTATAGGAGACGGGACAGTTTGAGATGTTTCTTCCCCTAGTAGAGCGAACAAGTCCATTCCGTATTCTAGTTTCTCACAGAAGAATGGAATAGATAGATGGAAAGGAAAGGTTTGCATACGAGATTCCTGGGATTTGAGAAGAAAAGTCATGCATGATAACCATGATGTGCCTTGTGCAGGACATCTAGGTGTTGACAAGACAATACAACTTGTTGGACGAACATTTTGGTGGCCTAGATAGCCAGAGATATCCACACTTATGTTTAAAGGCTTTATGTGTCAAGTCAACAAAATAGAAAGGATAAAGACTCCAAGTCTTTTGTATCCTTTACAGATTCCAGATCACAACTTGGATAGTGTATCCATGGTCTTCATAGTCGGGTTACCGCAGACCCAAAGGAAGTGGGATACTATCTTAGTTGTGATAGAGAGATTGATGATCCACAAGGATCATGACATTGATCTACAGGGATCAATCCACTTGATCCACAAGGATCAGAGTGTTAGCCATTGATCCACAGGGATCAATCCATACCCATGCAGGAGATGATAAAAACTCCATAGAGGGATCAGAGTGTCATATATTGATCCACAGGGATCAGTGCATTTGATCCACAAGGATCATTGATCCACAGGGGTCAGTCCATTTGATCCACACGGATCAGTCCATTTGATCCACAGATAGCGGAGTTGTTTATTGAACATGTCTTCACATTGCATGGGTTAGTGACATCCATAGTTTCAGATAGGGATTTTAGATTCACAGGACTAAGAGGGTCAATCATTTTTTAGAGGATATATTGAGGGCATATGTGTCTGAGAGCTAGACAGATTCGGATAGTTATTTGCCACTAGTTGATTTTTTTTTTGAGATGAATTATAGCATGAATCCCAATGCTCTCAGTACCATAGGCATGCCACAGAAATGTCCTAGTGCTTCGGAGTTCTCAGCGAACGTCCAAGTACATTTAGAAACAGCTAAAGGGAAGATGCAGCAAGCAGTTGATAGAGCTAAAGAGTATGCTGATAGGAAGAAATCTCCTAGATCGTTGGAGGAGGGAGACAGAGTCTTTCTTCAGGTACCAGCTAGATGTACTTCACTCTCCATAGGGAAGTGTAGTAAGCTATCACCAAGGTTTTGTGGACCTTGGAAGATAGTTAAAAAGCAGAGATCATTCTCCATACAAGATATTAGATAAGAGACAAAAGCGATTGAGGAATCGTGTCGTTCAAGATTATCTAGTAGCCTAGAGAGGATTGCCACTTACTCACTCTACTTGGGAATCAAAAGCTCTGGTTTGCAAGTACTTTCCTTATCAAGTTTTGCTCCTGGTTTGCTACGCGATATAGAACTCTACTGCTCCTCGATCAACATCCGCGAGCCCACACACAGAGAGATGTCGTTGTTTCCTCCAGCCATGCCCAAAGCCGTATTCTCCTCTCTCACTACCAATGTGAAGTACTTCACATAGGGATGCGTGTGGCATTCTCAATCAAACTCCCATATAAATATCATGTGACATGTGACATGTGACATTTGTGACATGTGACATTTGTGACATGTGACATTTCCTTCCCCTTAAAAACATTTTTGTCCTCAAAAATGTGCATGAAATGTCTATAATGGTAGAACAAAGTGCTCGGACTCCCCTGAACCCCATGTACTCTATGTACATGGTCATCTCTGTGTGTTGTTTCCCCATATCCTTCCCCTTAAGAAGCCTCATATGAGATCATCTCAAAGGTGGAAAACCGTCTGAGTGGTGCCTACTATCTCCCATGTAGACTCAAGTTTCAAACTATCACTCCCATAACATATAGCATCACCCAAAATGGCGTAAGTCCATATGATGTATCCTCTATGGAGTAATAATATGAAAAGTGAGTGCAATGTGTCAAGCTTATAGGCTTGACCATATAATAATGGAGATAGTAAACCATAGAATCCTCTGAAATATAGAACAAAGTCCCATAACAAATGATTCCAAACAGATCTAAGACTAAATGATAGATTGCCCTCATACCACTCTAGGTCTTCCCAACCTTGAGTGTAATCACAAGTAATAGTTTAATTTAACTACCTTGTGAACTATGCAAATCCATCATCTAGCTCGCGATAGTAAAATGCAATTTCTACATTTCACCAACCAAGAAGTCTGTGGTTTTTCATCCATTACCTTTGGGCTAAGTTCTATTGGAAGAGAATCTCTTGGCACTAGTGCAAACTCTAAAATTTCTCTTCCCTGTAGTTTGCCATATGAACGCAAAAGCATTCCCTTTGAGATTCAGATAATCTCTAAGTACCCATCCTCCTAACTGATGTTTATGCATCATGCTCATGATCTAAGAGCAACTAAGAGTTTGGTAGCTCAATAGGTTAGATATCTCCCTATTTCCTAGAAACCCTAAAGAGAAGAGTCATAACTCTACTCCCAGTCTACCTAATGTCAATAACTAGATCATCTCATCTAGTCAACGACCATCACTGGAAATACCATAACTGCTTCTCTCTAGAGTCTACATGTGAGACTCAATCTAACCATCATGATTAACTGATCTCCCTCTTGTCTTTGATAGAATAGTGCCACTTCTATCTAGACAACCTAAAAGCGAGAAAGTGAAACTCTCTCTCCCTCTCTCTTTTTTCAATATCTTCTAAGGAAAAGAGCTCTAGTAGTGGAACCTATTCCACTTTTGCAGGAAGAGGATTGCAGAAATTACATGGCTATGCAACACAGAGAATTGTTGCTAGCATTTGTTTTTATATTTTGCAGGTTATGGAGTCCATATATGAGTTTATGGCGTGCATGCCATGGGCCTGTCAAGCCCTATGTTTTTGGGTGGCTTGTGTGCCACCGAGCTTATGGTTAAATTTTTTTGGGATTCCATTTCCTGGGGAAATGCTGTCGAAATTTTTCCTACTGCATGGCGTTATATACGCACTTGCCTTTAGGTAAGAATATTATGGCATGGTAACATGCCTTTCTGCAAACATCAATAAGACCTAGGCATGCTTGTAAGCATGTATTTGATGGACTTAGGACCATCATAGTAGTATACATAAGGCAACTTCTGTAGTAACAACATCCCTACACATAATCCTTATGGATTTAGACCATAGGATTGCTAAGGGAAGGAGCTACACCTTCACCATTAGTAATGTGCACAAGCAGTCCTATAGGTTTTAGGAAGTTGCATATAGGTATGGGAGATATATATATGATAATCTCCAAAGTAGTGAAGATTCAGTTATCTTCACAAGAATCTCACAGTATGATTAGGAGACTATGGGGTATTATGAGAAATACCCAAAGAGTGACTAGTTTCACTCATGCACATCACTTGACCAAGCAGTGAAGCGTTTCTGCTACACTACTAAGGAAACCAAATAGATGGGATCACACAGATGGGTTTCATGAAACAGCATGGACGGGTGCTTATATGATTCAAGTGATGGTTAGGAAGGCCACAGGTTTGGCACTAGCTCTACGACTTAGAGCATAGATCCCTTAGTAAGAAATAGTTGGGGTACACAATACATATATGTATATTGGGATCTACAGAAGGTACCTTGGCTCAGTCTTGGTACCTAGGAACAAGTTAGTTTGGAACAAAAAGGGATATCCATTGTCACATATTGACTAGAACCAAAATAACTAGTTCGAGGACATGGGACTCATTTGAGTCCACTGATATGATTTTAGGATATGGGATTCATTACAATCCACCTACATATTCCATTACATGGAATATATATTCGGTTTAGTGTAGATATGACACCGTGAATTGGAAGAAGTTTTCACTGGTATGGGACGGTGGAAATGACTTCCCTTTGAGCACTCTTCTTCTATGGCCAGGGAGAAAAGGACTCATCATTCATGGTGTCATGTCTCACTAGATCAGAAGAGAGCTCTTAGTAGACATCTCCTTAGGATTAGGAATTATCTTTCATAGATTAGGGCAGACCTATTCTTCCAGTAGAGAACGTGATGGGTGATTTTATCACCATTGGTATCACATACTCATTTTCATGTTCATAGGAAGGATAATTCCATGAGTTTGATTGGATCGTATAGATCCATGCATAGAGGATGGTTGGCAAAGATAGCTCTTTAGTATGGATATACATGTGTGTACGATATCATGTCACATCATTGCTTACCATTTTAGTATAGGGCTTTGACCCTTATTAGGAATTTATTTTCTCCACTCTTCACTACATACACCTTCATTAGTCAAGGGAGATTTGTTCTCCATCTTCATAGGAATATATGTACTGAGGGATTATGCATTAGTTGTGGAAGAGAGGACTAAATAAATTCATGAGTTTCTCTTTTAAGGAAAGGAGAAAGTGGGAATCAGCTTAGAGATCCATGAGAGATCTCACTTTAGTTCAGTGGTCTCACTTTAGCTCCTACTCTTTGAGAGAGAAAGAAGGAAAGGAAAACATGATTTCTTCATAGGAGAAGAATAGAGTATGTTTTCCTTTAGAGAGAAGAGGTGTTTCGGAAACATCTCTTAGTCTTTGTTTCAGAAGGAATTCATTTGCTCTACTTTTCAATGTAATTTTCCTTCACATGGGAGTCTCTTTCTCCACTAGTTTTGAAGGAAAACATGGAGAACTTATGTACATGTTCTGAGTTATGAGCAGAGTAAATGGATTCAATAGAATCTCTTTCAAAGGGAAAGGGAAAGTGGAATAGGTTCCACTACTAGAGCTCTTTTCCTAAGTGAGTCTCACGTCAAAGAACCTCCTTACTTTTCTACTACTATATGGTGTATAATCCCATATCATGCCATGTGGCATCCATCTCAAAGGAGATCCAAACCCAATAGAAGTATCATGTGACATTCTCTCATTGATCATTGAGGACAATGATCTTTAGAAGGGGGAGGGAATGTTAGACATTGATCCACAAGGATCATTGATCCATAGGGATCAGTTCACATTGATCCACAGGGATCAATCCATGTGTGTGAGGGACAAGGGCTAGCCAGCCAAGGTCCCAAGCTCGGGGGATACCCCAAGGTACTTTGGTAGTAGTGGGAGTACTTGGGTAGTAATGGGAATACGTGTTGCATGATGGCCACATGTTCACACTAGACTATTCCATATCATTGCTATTTTTAGAGTATACCGTTGCTACCCAAATACTCCCATTACTACCCAAGTACCTTAGGATATCCCCTGAGCTTTGGACCTTGGCTGGCTAGCCCTTGTCCCTCACACACATGGATCAATCCCTGTGGATCAATGTGAGCTGATCCCTGCGGATCAATGGTCCTTGTGGATCAATTTCTAACACTCCCCCTCAAGCTCAATGTCATATCCTCTAAACCAAGCATCTTTCGAAACTTCTTCGGCTTCTCTGCTCCAAGTACTTTAGTGAAAATATCAGCAACCTGCTCATTTGTTCTCACATACACAGACAATGTACCTCGATATGCTTTGTTCTAGCATGAAAAACAAGGTTTTGTGCTAACTTTATACAACTAAGATTATCATAATATATAGTGATAGGCTTTTGCACTTCCACACCTAAATCTGCAAGTAACATCTCTAGCCATCTTATGGATTAAAGAGAAGATACACTAATGTGGAGGATGGAAACTAAATGCCTTTGAGAATTCTTCTTTAATGGCTAGGATGGAAAGGATTCCTCATAAAAAAGGAGCATCAATTAGTTGTCCTCTAAAGTTGGATTTGATCTTCCTTGGTATGTGCATATGCGAGATCACATCTACATTAGTTATTGCACACTTATACCAAAAAATAGTATAAATTCATTAAAATTTAAAGTGGTGGACCCTTGGAGCCAGGTAGCAATAGTTGAAGCTTTAAGCTCGATTAAGTTAAGTTCTTGAACCATGAGTAGGTAAAGATGACCTTATGGAAATCTAGGTCTAGAAGAATAAGAAAATTAAATATCATCTCTAGGACTATCATATTATGATCCCCTAAAAATTATTCAAGCAAATAATTATTAAAGGTAAATACTAGCTAACGAGGTAGGAATGTAGATAATGATGCCCAATGTTGGAAATTTTGAATATCATAATAACTTGGAACTAGCAAAAGAACTCAGATAATGGGTTAAGATTCCAAAAAAGGGTATAGGGACTTTAAAGAGAAAGATTAAGGTTATGATCCATGAGAGCTTACGATGAACCCAAGGTTTAGAAAGACTTGGTTAGCCAAGTAACTTAATTTATTCCTTCTTGCAAGAAATGAAAACCCAAAAATGATAGAAATTATTGTAAAGAGTAATAATAGGCAAGCTAAGAGCTTAGACTCATTCTTAGTTCTAATGGATGGGAAGAAAGATGAATTTTGTTCAACTCCTACAAGTGGTATGGGAATGTATTTCTCCAAAGACCCTCTACAACTTTCGAGAAACATAAAAATTGATTTATCCTGAGTTAAATCTCTGGAAGTATCCAACTTGAGTAAGCTCAAGTAGACTAGCACACATGGTAGGAGTACCACTAGTGGAATTGAGAGAACTAGAACAAGCATCAAACATGTTTGAACTTTCCTATATTGGGATCTATAGCTTAAAGTTTGACAAGAGATAGTTGGAAGGTTTGGAGAACCTCTTTTTTGTTGTAGGACACTTATATGTCACACTCATCCTAATAGCACTTGCGAAAGCTCCTCTTCACCTCACGAACATATATTATATACATATAGTCTAAGGGGTCTTCTGGTATGCAGTATGTGGTCACTCTCGACACCTTTAATTGATCAATCCATGAAGAGTGACCCAATCTAGTTATAGTTAGAGGCTGAAAGTAGACATGATGGAAGGGCCCTTATTAAGATCCCAAGTGATTAACTATCAATGCACAAAATACATGATCCTTGGCCAAACAATATACACGATCGAGAAACAAAATATCATCTAACCAAAAGATCATTTGTAATAATCCCACACAAGGTCAACAAAGATCAATCACACATGATTGGTGATCTCTGGCTGGTAGTTAATCACCATCAAATTCAAGTAAATAAGATGATCGAGTGAAAATATCCAATCATTAAAATAGTCATATTTCTCTTGTTTATCCACCAGAGAAAGTGTCTAGTAGTTGAAAAGGAAGGTAAGAAGAAGATCAAAATTTTACATATGTGTAAATGAAAAAAGAAAGATAATCATATGTAAAATTAAACAGAGAAAGAGGACATCATTTTCAAACATCACCACACACATCCCACAAATAATAGAGCTTTAAAGCTTGACAAATGGATAGAAAATAGCTTCAAGGTAGATAACACTTATGTAAGCAAGAGTCAAGTGTCAAGAACTTTTGGGTATACTAGAATCATAATATCTTCTAGCTATGGTAGACTACTAGCAAATGTTCTCTGTGTGTTGCTCCAATTTCCCTCATTAAGTGGAGAAAGAAAACTTGCATCTAAACAACATTTATCTATGAGCGAATCTTAATGTGACTTATGAAAGTTTTGATCTCAATGGAGATTCAAAGGCCACTTCCCTGATATCAAAGCTCATCCAAAGTAGAAGATTTTTTTTCCCCTACTCGTATGCCTTAATGGTGCTTGTGATTTCCAATGGAGGCTTTCAAAGAGTTTAATGAGGCAAAGCACCTTCAACATTTCATGATCTTTCTGATCCTTATGTGCTCTTTAATTCATTGGACTTGATATCCTAGCTGGTATGGTATATATACATCTTAGTCGATATGTTCTCAAAGCCTATCTTAATATAATGGAACTACCCTTCTAAGGGTCCTAGTCTCGAATTAGATACCCTATGCATGTTGCTTCCCTCATAGGCCTCACAATAAGATTTATTTGAAAGTGTCTAACGGATATGTGATAGAGCACATTCTATGGGGAATATATGGCTTTTATCTCTAATCTACCCACGACTTCCAATAAGGCTTAGCCATCCTTGATCTTCTGATGGGATCTTTCGGAGAACTTCTCTTATGTGTATGATTGAAGCTACCTTGATAGGATCTACAGTTGAAAGGTCTTACACCGATATGTTTCCTAGAAAGATTCCTTGATTGGACTCCCATTAAGTCTTTATGGCTTATGCGATGGTTTGTGAAGGCTTGCCCTAATTGGGTTCTACAAAAAAGACGTGGGTTCTTTGATGCTCTCTTGCCCGATAGAGATGCAAGTAGAGCTTCCCCAATGCTATTATGATAATCTTCTCTGATATGTAGTTGCAAGTTTCCCCAATGCTTCCTCAAGTGATGCTTCCTAAACAGGTGTTCTTTCCATTATGGAGCCATCTCTCCTATGATAACTCAACACGCCACCGCCCGAGACGATAATAATAGGCTCTTGCCATGCATGCCAGATATGGCTGCTGCAATGGAACCTTCGTCCACGAATATGGCTTGGCTCACCTTGTCATATGATAACCTCTGGCTATTGCGGCTATGGCAGAATTAAGTCCAAAACAACCACTTTGTATGGTCATCAAATCATGGGTAGAAACCAAGGTACCTGATGACAAAGGCGTTCTCGAGTGCTTCTGGTCACTACCTCCTAACCAAGACTTGATCTTGAGTGCAAGCCCGTCTCTTGATAGACTCTCCATTCTTGGATTCCGGATGGCTGACGGTCGATGGAGTGAGGGGATACGGTATGGCTTAATTCATCAAATGACCTGGAGTAACATATGCAAGGGTATGTTATCTTGTCCAGTAGAGGTTATGGAGGCAAGGGTACATATGCAAGGGTAGATGGGTGACGGTCGATGGAGTGAGAGGATAGGGAATTACAAGGGTACGGCGTAATTTATCAAATGACCTGGAGTGAAAAATTGGTGCGATAAGATTGGAAGTACTGAAGGATTCGATTAGAGGGTGCGGCGATGATCACATCATTACTCATGGCACAAGCACGTGAAGCACGATTTCACAACATGCCAGGGATGAACATCTTGCGCGCACATACATGGATGAGTTTTCCACTCTCTGGCATTAATGATACACAACCTGCACATAGGTTTTATCGTAAGTGCAAGAGGACGCAGCACTCAGTGCCTGTGCATCTATGGGTGATGAAGAAGCTTCTGCAAATTTGAAGGTTGATGCACGTATAGCAAGTGTAGCTCTTTAGTTCATGTTGTCTTGGTTCATCCTCTTCCGATTCCTATGTGCATAGTGAGCACAACAGTAGTGGCCCTTCTTTCTCTCTCTGTGTTGATGGAGTTTTTTTTGACGTGCCCAAGGCAGAGGTATTGCTAAATATTTAGACAGGTTACTCACCATATCTAAAATCTCTCTATCTATCTCTCTCTCTCTCTCTCATCGCTATGTGCAAGCCTGTTGAGAACCCTTGGGTGGTGTTTCTTGCTCCTCTGTGTAACAGCACAACAGAGTCTTTCTTCCTCTGTGCACGAAGATTCTGAAGAAGGCCGATTTGGCAACATTGAAGCACCCATATCTGTCCCTTGTCGGAGCTGATGTATACGCAGTCAATGTTGGCCTACTCTATAAAGGAGCGAGGGTAATCTGGCACTGCAGTCCTTACGGATCTTCGCATCGTTGGAATTTTTTTCTCTCTCGCCTCCCGTTTTTTATAAGGAGCAAGCATCCCACACTCTCTCTCTCTCTCACTTTCAAGTTTCATGGATCCTGCCAAAATGAAGCAACAGAATATGTCCCTTCTTCCTGGTAGTAATAGATACAACATTCAGTGTTTGCGTTCGATGTAGCCAATGATGGAATAGCAGACAAAGTAGTAGAGCTCGAAGAGAAGGTAGCTGAAGCTGAACCGACTGTAAAAATAAAAGGCGACCAACAAAAAGAACTCTACGACCGATAAGCTGCTATGGAAGGTAGAATAGGAGGCAGAGGGTGAAGACTTGTTGACGTTGTGCCATCGATTCTCTCATAAAACATCAAACACAACTTAATGAACGATAGAGGAATGTGTATGAAACTCATACTTCATGAACGAATGGTTAATGGAGATGAACAGAAAGATTTATCCTACGTGATAACAGTGCTTATGAGCACTTTTTTGTTATGCATGTGATATATAGGAGAGAGATATGGAGGAAAGAGAAACACTATATTCCTCTTAATGAAAACGAAATATAAGGACAAACGAAATGCTATTAAAAACATAATACCTATGCCATGATACCATATTGAAATAGAGAGAAACTACTGTCACTCTACTATAAAACAACATCCTAACAAGCTATGGAGGAAGAAACAAAAGATATGAGAACATGATGAAATGAGTAAATAGAGAAGAACTTACAAATGATGCTCTATGAGCATGGGAACTCCATGAGGAGAGTGTGTGTACTCTTGGCAATGGGCTAGAGTCCTCTGCTTGTGAAGGGAGGACCTCCTTATATGGAATAGAGGGCAAATCTCCTTGCATGTGGGATAAATGATCTTGCATGAGAATGATTTAAAGTTTTTACAAAATAGTGGAGCATGAACATCTCAACAGAAAGGTTTTGGTTTGAAGGTTTGGCTTGATTGGCTTCTGTAGCTTGTCTGATGCTCTCTAGGTCGATAGAGATGCAAGTAATGCTTCACCAATGCTAATATGATAGCCTCCTCTGATATGTAGTTGCAAGTTTCCCCAATGCTTCCTTAAGTGATGCTAAGTGGTGTTCTTTCCCATTATGGAGTCATCTGTCCACCTGATACGATAATAATAGGCTCTTGCCATGCATTCCAGACATGGATGATACAATATAACCTTCGTCCACCAATATGTCTTGGCTCACCTTGTCATATGATAATCTTCTGCTATTGCGGCTATGGCAGAATTGTTGACTACCTCCTCCGATTTGGCCTCACAACAACATACTCCGATATGATCCTATGGTACTTTTTCCATGTGTTGAGAGTTTTGGTGAGCTGGTCGTATGTTAATCTTGCAATTGGTTCTCCTTCTTATATAGTGTAATGGCTCCGCCAATGGACTCCTCCTAAAGGGAGCCTTCTCCAAAGAGTCGCAACTCTCTATTCTGAGGTGAGCAATGCATTGTTGGGGCAATATCTAGCAGTGCTCTCAATAGTACTCGGCTTTTTTATAACATCCGATGGGGAGACTCTGTCAAAGTTTGATGGTGTGTTGTACGATTCCAGATGCATCACCTCTTAAAGCTACCCTTAAGACAGTACTGTGCACATGGGCTTAAAAAAGCAGTGCTTTTGGGATGGGAAAACTTTCCATGGGAATGGCAAGGGTATGGCTTAATTTATCCGATGAATTGGAGTGAAAAAATGGTGTGATAAGATGGGAGTTGAAGGATTCGAATACAGGGTTGAGGGTCGAAGGACAACATGAATAAGAATGGATAGATGAAACGTGGTGAGTAATGGGTCACAATATGAGAATTTGGACTTGTGGTGTAATGGCAGAGGAAAAATGGTATGAGGTAATTTGAATGGTCAACTGATCATGTGTGATACATAAGCCCCACTTCAGAGAGGGCGGCGGCAATTCTGGGTCCCGCCCTCTGCTCCAATTAATGAGTAGCACGTGTCAGCCCTGTTTAGAATGGGCGACAGCATTTACTACTCTGAAGTGCCCAAAAATGCACAAACGTGCCTAGTGGTAAACCCCACCCCAAAGCGGCACAGAGGTCCTTGTCAGCCAAAAAGAATAGTTTAATAAAGCTGAAACTCGAATGCTATATAAAATAATATTTTTTATTTAAACATAAAACCATTACAAAATAAAAAGCTCGAACGTTACATCAAATGCAATGTTCCCTTTTTTTTTTAAGAGAAAACAAAACATCATCTCTTACATCATGTTCCAACATACTATCTAGCAACATACATTTTTTTTGCAACGTACAAATTTTCTGAAGGCTCTATAAAAGAGGCATACAAATGTCAATGTTCATTTCCAATGATAAGCTATGAAGAGAGGAGAGCTATCCACTATATAAGAACCAAGTTGGAGAGGTTTTTTTATTTCACTATTATGTTATTATATGTTTTATATTAGCATGTGTATTCATTATTTTTCTTTGTTCCTTTTTTTCAGCTTTATTGGAGTGAAGATCAAGTTAAAAAGGTGTTTTACATACATTTTTCTTATCTTTTTTTGTCATTTCAGTTTATATATATATATATATATATATATATATATATGTGTGTGTGTGTGTGTGTGTGTGTGTTACTCATTAGTTTTGTTTTAATTTCAGGTAATGGACTCTCAAGCATCTCAATCCTTTGAATCTCAAGGGGAAGAAGACAATATTGTCTTCTCCCAATCTTCTCTTTCTCAACCTAGCTATTACCCATACTCACACCCATCTTTCCCTATTCCTCCTCATGGCTACCAAGCCATGTTAACCACTTCTCTTTCTCCTACCCATCCATTTGCATTTAGACCCCCTCCTTGTGGTGTAGATGCAAATGGCACATCAAAGTCATCATGTCTTCCTACTCCTTCACCTTTTGAAGCCTCTCAAAAAAAGCCTCTACGTAGCAAGTCAACAAAGAGGAAGGAAGATAGGCAAGACGAAAGTCTTCAACCACGAGAACCCATAGCAAAGAAGGACAAAAGAACCAAAAGGAATATAGTCGTTTACTTAGGGGATGAAGATGATGGCAAGAAGAGCAAATGGAAGGATCATTGGGTGTACCGACTCATTCACATATGAGGAGGAATGAGTTAAGAGTTCAACAACCCATCCAAGCAACTTATGGGCCAAAGTTTTAATGAAATTATCTTCAACCTATCCCGACTTCCATAAAGATAGTGAAGCATGTCGAAAGAAGTGGGCAAAGGTTTTGGGGCAATATTGTCAAGAAAAGGCACATAACTCCATTTTGAGCTGCAATGATAGGAAGATAACGTGAAAATGGTTTGATGTGGTAGATGGGTACTACCATACTCGTCCAATGGTGACTCCATTTGGTCACACATCTCCAAGTGCAAACCTTTCCAATGACAATGGTTGAAGTGGAAGTGAACTTCATGAGGGTGAACCCATACCCTTACTTTCATCCTCTTCTCAATGAAGCATTCCAAAGTGGAATGAATCATTAGCCCATTTGGTGGATAATGGAAAGGATTTTATTCACCATTTCAAGGAGATGGAGAATAAGCATGTGCACATAGAAGAAGAATGCCTGAAGCTCTTAAGTGGGCTTAATACAAGCATGTGTGATTTTTTAAGTCGCTTTAAGAAGAGTAGCTAGATTCTATCATGTTTCATCTCCTAGGGAGAAAAATTTTATGTTTAGCATCTTGGACTATAGTCTTAACATGAATCATAATTGGATTTCCTTTAAGCTATGTTTTGATGGTTTATTCATGAAATTTGGAGTCATGCTAATTGTAGATTGTTTACATTCTGTTTGCATTTCAATCATGTTTGTGTGTATGCAACTACACATGTTACATTATGCAATGATGCATCATGTATTCATGTATACATTTGCATATGCATGTGCATATGTTGCATTATGCATGCATATGCATATGTTGCATGTTTGCATGTGTATATGTTGCATGCATGTGCATATGTTACATATGCATGTGTATATGTTACATATGCATGTGCATATGTTGCATTTATGTATATGTTGCATATGCATCTGTATATGTTGCATATGCATGTGCATATGTTGCATTTATGTATATGTTGCATATGTTTCATTTATGTCTATATTGCATTTATGTATATGTTGCATTTATGTATATGTCGCATATGCATGTGCATATGTTCCATATGCATGTGCATATGTTGCATATGCATGTGCATATGTTGCATATGCATGTGCATATGTTGCATATGCATGTGCATATGTTGCATATGCATGTGCATATGTTGCATATGCATGTGCATATGTTGCATATGCATGTGCATATGTTGCATATGCATGTGCATATGTGTTGCATATGCATGCACATATGTTGCATATGCATGTGCATATGTTGCATTTATGTATAGGTTGCATATGCATGCGCATATGTTGCATATGTATATGCAAATATGTTGCTTATGCATGTGCATATGTTGCATGTGAAAGTGCATGTGCATTGCATATGCATGTGCATATGTTGCACATGCATGTGCATATGTTGCATATGCATGTGCATATGTTGCACATGCATGTGCATATGTTGCATATGCATGTGCATATGTTGCATATGCATGTGCATATATGTTGCATATGTTATATGTTGCATATGCATGTGCATATATGTTGCATATGCATGTGCATATGTTGCATGTGCATTTACATATATTGCATATGCATGTGCATATATGTGCATATGTTCCATATGCATGTGCATGTGCATATATGTTGCATATGCATGTGCATATATGTTGCATATGCATGTGCATATATGTTGCATATGCATGTGCATATGTTACATATGCATGCACATATATGTGCATATGTTGCATATGCATTTGCATATATTGCATATGCATGTGCATATATGTGCATATGTTGCATATGCATGTACATACATGTTGCATATGTTGCATATACATGTGCATATGTTGCATATGCACGTGTATATGCATCTGCATCCACATGTGTGTATGTTGCATATGCATGTGCATATGTTGCATATGCATGTGCATATGTTGCATATGCATGTGCATATGTTGCATATGCATGTGCATATGTTGCATATGCATGTGCATATGTTGCATATGCATGTGCATATGTTGCATATGCATGTGCATATGTTGCATATGCATGTGCATATGTTGCATATGCATATGCATCTGCATCCACATGTGTGTATGTTGCATATGCGTGTGCATATGTTGCGTATGCATGTGCATATGTTGCATATGCATGTGCATATGTTGCATATATTTCATTTATGTATATGTTGCATATGCATGTGCATATATGTTGCATATGCATGTGCATATATGTTGCATTTATTTATATGTTTCATATGCATGTGCATATATGTTGCATATGCATGTGCATATATGTTGCATATGCATGTGCATATTTGTTGCATATGCATGTGCATATGTTGCATATATTTTTTTCATATGCATGTGCATATGTTGCATTAATACATGTGGATATGTTGCACGTATGCATTTACACATGCATATGTTGCATGTATGCATTTTCATATGCATGTGAATGTGTTGCTTGTATGCACTTGCATATGCATGTGCATATGTTGCATTATGGATTAATGCATTGCGCATATGTTGCATGTATGCATTTGCATATTGCATGTATACATGTGCATATGTTGCATGCATAAATGTGCATATGTTGCATGCATACATGTGCATATGTTGCATGCATACATGTGCATATGTTGTATGCATACATGTGCATATGTTCCATGAATGCATTTGTATTATTTATGCATGTGCATCTATTGCATTATGCATTTGCATATGTTGTGTTTGCATATTTTGTATGTATGCATGTGCTTATTTTCTATATTCTAAATATCTCTTGTGTTTTTTTGGTAGGTTTTAATGGACATGCCAAAATAAGTTTGTAATAAAGTAAGTCTATGATCTAAGGATTGGACGGGTTCAGACCGATCTAAAATTGGACACTGTTTTTTCTCTCCTATGTATGACCAAAGATTTCGAGTCTAGACTTAGTAGAAGGTCATTTACCCTTGTAACCAAGGAATCCACTTAGCCTAGTGGTTAAGTATCAAGGGTGTAAGGAGGAGGTCTTGGGTTCAAGCCCCATGGGATACATCATTAGGGAAAAAAATGAACCTTGCATGGGCTTTGTAAGGATTCCTAATTTTAAGGGATTAAACATAATCTTGTTCCTTTTTTTTTTTTTAATATAAAGGAAGTTCGGCAATAGCCTACTCTCCCGGACTTGAATTAAATAAAGAAAAGTACAAGAGAAGGGGACTAGTGCCCACGGGACCCCCCAAATCCCACAAAGCAGGGGAAGCTTTTACAGAGCTTAGATGACATTACAAAGAAGGTTAATTACCCTCTCATCACCCTCATGTGGGGCCCACTTGGGTTTAAGCTTGTTATCGATCAAAAGGAGTACTTGATGATGCCTAAAGGGGGGGGATTTTTTACAGTTGACAATCCTTTTGCCAAGGAGGAACAGCGATTTCTCAATTGACCACTCCTTGGGGGAGTCACCGAAGTTGAAAGCACATCTTTCCCGCCAGATTTTCCATAGGACCTCCCCTCTGATGGCGTTCCAGAGAGTCGCGGAGCAGCCGATCGCTTCTCCCAGAAGGGCCTGCTGCCAACTGAGACGTTTTTGAAGTCTAATTCTCTTTCCAACCACCTGCCAGAGTCTGTTGGAGTTGGGGCAGGTAAAGAAGATGTGTGAAACATCTTCGATCGACCGGTGGCAGCGTTTGCACCAGGGAGGGATCCCACAAATTTTGCTAGCCTTAAGGTTGGTCCAGATTCCATGATGAAGGATTTGCCATAAGAGGACGGACTTTTTGATTTCTATGAGGGGGTGCCAGATAGCCATGAACTTCATGTCCCACCGAAGCCGCGTCCATGACAGGCACCACTTTTTGTTGAGCTTAGCCTGATAGAAGATCGTTTCTTTGATGTTCGGGACTTTTGATAGGCTATTCCCATTGTGCCATTTGAGACCAAGCGAGCTCGACATGTCGTGTCCCATGAGAAGGCGAACTTTGTGTCGGTCCCAGGCGAGACATCTGCTTTGCAATGTGTTCCATTCTTCATGCGAAATGTTGATGCTAGGATCAATATCCTCAAAGTTGATCCAGCGGTTGGTGTCTTGTTTCCAGAGATGTTTCCATTTTTTGAAGCCTTTGTTCCATAGCTTCTTGGCATTTTGAATGTTCCAAGATTCCACACTCCGGATGCCATGGATCGGGAACCAGATAGAGTCGTTTTGTCTGATACCGGCAGCCCACTTCCAGTCTTCACTTATTCTTGTGAAGCTTTTGACTTTATTCCAACTCTTCCAAAGGGAGCACACCAGATTAGAGCCTTTCGGGAAGACGGGGATCGGGGAAAACAACAAGGTCAAGATGTCTAGATTCTTCCAATTTGGGAAGCCCATGAGTGCCAACTCATTTTTGTTTCTGAAGATCAGCTTGGCCCACGAGGCCTCCCCGTTGCACCAAGCCCTAATCATCCATTTGGCCGACAGTTTGTTAGCCATGCACCCAATGTCCAAGATACCAAGTCCCCCACTATCTCTATGGCTGGTGCAGATGGACCATTTGATTTTAGGCACCCCCCTCCTATTGTGGTCGCCCGTCCAAAGGAAGTTTCTACAAATACTATCCAGTTTGGACAGATCATGCTCTTTCGGTCTCCAACAAGAAAGGAAATAAATGGTAGAGGAACGTGTTGATAACCATAGCACGACCAGCGAGATTGATTTGCATACCTCTCCAATAGTTAAGCTTGTTTTCGAGTTTGGCAAGCACCCAGTTCCATCGCTGTTCCATAGATACGCCGAACCCCAAGAAGCCGAAAGATTTGGCCCTGCGGAATGACTTGACAGCCATGATCAATGAGAAGGTCGGGCTGTGACCCACCAATAGCTCTTAGAGTGCACAAAGGCGTTCATATCGTCGGCAAAAAGTCTCATGGTGATCTGACTGTGGTCATGCGGCAAACGAAGGCCTTTAATGTTACCAGCTTCCACCTGATGCTCCACCAGCCTGCTAAGCCCTTCTGTGGCAATGGCAAAGAGCCAATGGGCACCCTTGTCTGATAGATCTTCTAAGTTAATTTGGGTCGATGCGTTTCCGAGAAGGGTCGCGATCATCTTGGTGAATTTCTGACTACATCCAAGATCTTGTAGCGACCTGCCTTTGATGAAATCTTGTTCTTGCCTGAGGGAGAAAAGTGCATTTAATAGAGCACTTTTTAGTAGGCTGGACTATGCTTTTTTTTAGGCCCAAGTAGGGTCATCTCTCTCTTCTGTAAAAGAAAGAGAGAGAGAGATTCCAACTTTACACATCATGAAATCCATCCATCTTTGTGAATAAAAAAATGACTTTTTTTGAAAAGTCACATATTTAGTTATTGCTTACTAGAAAGGGCTCATTTCTTAATATACATGTCAAAATTTACTTTTTTATATGGATTTTTTAATAAAATCACTCAAAAATCCCTCCAAAAGCAAAGTCCTTTTTCCAAACTCCCTCCAAAAGCAAAGTCCCACATCATCAAACTCCTAACTTTGTAAGGAAATAGTTACGCAATATAACATAAGAGCAGTAGCAGAGCAGATATTAGATATAGGAGAATCTCAACAATTTTCTACTAGTAGCAAGTACAAAGATGATGGCATTGTCCACCCGTGCGCTCTCATGGTAGAGCTTAAATGGTGATCTAGACAACTCTAGATAGGGAGATACAAGGTAGAGGTATGCTGGCTCAATTCAATGTCTCAGGTAGTGCACAAGTCATATATATATAGGATCATGGGTGGCCTTCCATGGACGGCTATACATGGGCGGTAGAGCGTGGGTGGCCATCGCCTGCATAATTGCCATACACGGCTTAGACCGGTTGAACCGACCTAACAAATATAAATGATTTTTGACTCCAACAGGGAATATTCCATGGAATTTACCCTTTACCGTCGCACCGGGCGCGCTGCCCCCGGACCCCCACTAGGGGGCCCACTGGCCCCGTGGGACCCCCAGCCAAGGGGCCCACTTGCCCCCTTGGACCCCCCCAACCGGGCCTGCTCACCACTATCCCTGACCCCTCAATTGGGGACCCTGGTAACTCCCTTTCCTTACAATACCTTACATTGTCCAATATGACCTTCATCTAACATACAAGTTGGGATTCCCATCAATTGGGGTAATGCACGCTTGGCTTCTTCTCATAATGGGGGCCTTACAAAATGTGCATACAATCATGAGGGGTAGACATTGATCATATACTAACACCCCCCCCAATGTTTACTGATGTTAAATCAAGTAGGTCACGGTCATATGCCCATCTGTTGAAGATGCGAGTTGAGATGCTCTCTTCCAAGTGCTTTAGTGAATATGTTAGCACAATTTGCCTCTGTTGGGCAATATTCTAGCTCCACAATTTCATATTCAATTAGCTCACGAATGTGATGGTACTGTACTTCTATGTGCTTGGTGTGAGCATGAAATACTGGGTTCTTTGCAATAGCCATACAACTTTGATTATCACAGTTGAGTATAGTCGCCATATTTGATGGAAAGCCTAGATCTACAAGAATTCTCCTTAACGATACTACCTCACAAGAAGCAAAACATGCTGCTTTGTACTATGCTTTAGTGGCGGAGAGTGCGAGAGTTGGTTGCTTCCTACCTACGCAAGAAAATATTCCTAAACCAAATGAGAAATAATATCCAGAAATTGATTTTCTAGAATCACAATCTCCAGCCCAATCTGAATCACAATATCCTTAAAATGTATCACCTGTGGTAAAAAAAATACCAAAATCCAAGGTTCTTGCAATGTACCTTAGAATTCACATTCCAGCATTCTAGTGACTCTCTTTAGGTTTGTTGGAAAACCTGCTTAACACTCCAACAACATAGCAAATGTCTAGTCTAGTGTTGCATAGAAAAATAAGACTTCCAACGATCTTTCTATACTTCTTAGCATCTACATCAGGCATGTTATCATCCATAGATAGCTTGTGATTTACCTCCATAGGTGTGCTAGTTGGTTTGCAGTTCATCATTCGAAATGCCTTCATAATTTCTTTGGCATATTTTTGTTGTGAGATGAAAATGCCATCCTTCCTTTGCAATACTTCAATTCCCAGACAAAAATGGAGTAGACCTAAGTCTGTCATTTCAAACTGAGTTCCCAAGCTGATCCCAGTTTGATTGATGAGTTCCTGATGATCTCCTGTTATGATCAAATCATCTACATATACAATGACAACAACTAGCTTGCTATCCCTTTTTGTTACATACAAGTTAGCATCAGAAGTACTTGTTTCAAAATCGATATTTTTGAAGAAATTATCTATCCATTGGTACCAAGCCCGTGGAGCTTGCTTAAGTCCATACAAAGCTTTCTTCAATCTGCAAACTTTATTTTCTGAATTGGGCACCTCAAAACCTGATGGTTGAGATACATATACCTCCTCCTTGAGGTGACCATTCAAAAATGCAGATTTGACATCCATCTGGAAAATAGGCTAGGCCTTTTGTGCAGCTACTGCAAGTATCATCCGAATAGTTGTCATGCGTGCTGTTGGTGCAAAAGTGTCTTGAACATCAAATCCTTCAAACTGTGAAAAACCCTGTGCAGCTAATCTTGCCTTATACTTTTCTAGTGTTCCATCTGCTTTATACTTGGCTTTCCAAATCCATTTAGTACCTATTACCTTCTTCTTTGGCAGCAAGTCGACTAGATCCCATGTATCATTTTTGAGTATACTATCATACTGAGATTGCCTTGCCGCTCTCCAACCTGGATCATCAAGGGCTTCTTCAATGGTGGTATGTTCCTTTATGGAGCCCATGATATTTGCCATTAGGGTCATGTTAACAATGCGTTCTCAGGCTCTTCTTTGCTCCTCTATTCTCTTTGATCTTCGTAATCCATCCGAGGATGATTCTGGTACATCTACATGTGGATTGTGATCATCAAAGAGTTGTTATGCCCACTTTGGTAGTGGCTTATGCTGTGCAGCTACAACTCGTTGGCTTTTTATTGAGGAAATTTCTCCATCAGATGTTTCCTCCTCCTCAACTTTAACCTATCTTTTGATAGGCACAAGGTGAGATATTTCTCTGTTAGATGAGATAGTAGATTTACCTTTATCTTCTACTAAGTGTGGTAGTTCATCAAACACCACATCTCGGATGACGAAAATCTTCCTTGCCTCAGGATCCCACAACCTGTATGCTTTAGACTCTTCACTATATCCTAGGAAGACACACTTTTTGCTTTTTCAATCCAACTGTGCTCTTGTTGAATCACGAATATGTGCATAACAGAAACAACCAAAAAATCTGAAATGCAAAACTGAAGGCTTTTTACCAGAATATGCTTCTTGAGGAGTCATCCCCTTCAGTGCTTTTGTGTAGCTTCTATTGAGGATGTAGATAGCTGTATTGACTGCTTCTGACCAAAATGAATGAGGCACATCTTAAGCCTTTAACATACAACGAGCCATTTCAATGACTGTCTTGTTCCTGCGCTCAACAACGCCATTTTGTTGAGGTGTATGAGCTGTGGTAAGTTGCCTTTTCACACCATGCTCCTTACGATAATTATTGAATTCTGTTGACAAGAATTCACCTCCTCTATCTGTTTTGAATTTCTTCAGTTTCCTTCTTGATTCATTTTCCACATACCTATGCCACATTTTAAATTTTTCAAAAGCATCAGCCTTCTCTCGAATGAAATAAACCCACATCTTTCTACTATAATCGTTGACTAACAACAAAAAGTAGAAAGATCATCCTAAAGCAGGTGTAGAAATTTTACCGCAGAAATCAGCATGTACCAACTCTAGAGGAGCTTGAGATCGATTCCTAGTGTCTCTTGGAAATGCCTTTTGTTGTTGCTTGCACATCATACAAGCTTCACAAGGTTAATGCATTTTTGAAAATGCAGGCAAATGAGCAACCATCCCTGTTCTTTGCATCTCCTTAAAAACTGCAAATCCAAGATGCCCAAATCGTTGGTGCCATAACCTGCTTACATCTTTATCTTCTCTAGCAGTTAAGGCACTTAACTCATACAGGTTATTGTGTCTTATGCCTTTACCTACTACATTACCTGATGAATCCATGATTTTTGCACCACTCTTATTGAAGTGAACTTCGAGTCCACGATCTGTTATTGCAGAAACTGACAAAAAATTTCTTTGAAGTGTAGGTACATAGAGAACATCGGATAATTTTTTCTCAACAACTAGAGAAGTGATAAAAGATATGGTTCCAGTTCCTTCCGCTGGACACTTGGAGTCATTTCCCAACACTACATTGATGGATCCCGTAGAGGCAGTAGGGAACTATACCAATCCTTTTTACTGATCATATGGCGAGAAGCTCCACTATCTAAAATCCATGGTTCATCAATACGAGCTTGAGCAGATGAGCATACCTCTTCAATAGCTACCCATGGTTCCAGCTCTGTGTTGTTTGCAGATTCTTTGTTCTTCCACGATGATTTTAGAACCCCATTCCGTTCATCAACTAGCTTCTTTCTGCAATCCTTGATGGGGTGGCCTTTCTTTACACAGTAGAAGCAACTCCCTATGAACTTTTTCTTCTTTGTCTTCTTCTTTGATCCATCAGAAGAGCCTTTACCTTTTGCATTTGCTAAGAATGCGGCATCACTTGTACTTTGTCGATTCTTCAGCCGCATCTCTTCTTCTAAAAGCATAGCACAAAACTCTTCAAATGTAAGGGGAATTGGTCTTACTTGAGTGTTAAAGGCTGTTACTAATCCATCATACTTTGCTAGAAGAACACGTACACATCTTCGAGCCAGCTCTTCTGGTGTTATAACAACACCAACTGCAGCCAATTGATTTTGAAGATGTTTTATTCGTTTGATAAAATCTTCAGCCTCTTCAGAATTAGAATGCTTTTCATTTGCCAACTGATTTTCTAAATTTTGTATCCTAGTGTGGTTCTTGTTCTCATATTGACGAGCCAATATGCCCCAAGCCTCATGTGCTTTAGTAGTATGCTGAACTAAAGTAAGCACAGAATCACACTAGTGACAATTGCACATAATGCATCAACATTCTGCCTCTTCCAAGCTTGTAGAAGATTTGGATTTGGTTGAATCATCAATCTTGAATTTTCTGGATCTTCAACTGGTATAAGCTCTGGATCTAATCCCATCGGTCCCATGACAGTGTCAAGTAATTCATAGGAGTCCAAAATTGCAGAAATTTTAAACTTCCAGAGTGTATAGTTGGTTCCATCGAGCTTCCCTTCAGTGAATGCAAGTGGGCGAATTCGAATAGGTGCAACATTAACAGTAGCTGAAGCACCAAGACCAGTGTTCGACGATAAAGCCATCATGTAATCACTCGAATAATCTACTGATATTCTAGTCTGTTAGTAGGCTAAAATAGTTATACTTCTCAAGCTATTCGAACCTTACGGCTCAGATACCATGTAAGACAATAGTTACGCAATATAACACAGGAGCACTAGCAGAGAAGATAATAGATATAGGAGAATCTGAACAATTTTCTACTAGCGGCAAGTACAAAGATGATGGCGTTGTCCACCCGTGCGCTCTCAAGGCCGGTAGAGCTTAAATGGTGATCTAGACAACTCTAGATAGGAAGATACAAGGTAGAGGTATGCTGGTTCAATTCAATGTCTCAGGTAGTGTAGAAGTCAAATATATATAGGATCATGGGTGGCCTTCCATGGACGGCTATACATGGGCGGTAGAGCATTGGTGGCCACTGCCTGCGTAATTGCCATACACGGCTTAGACCGGTTGAACCGACCTAAAAAATATAAATGATTTCTGACTCTAACAGGGAATATTCCATGGAATATTCCCTTTATCGTCGTGCCCAGGGCGCTAACCCCCGGACCCCCACTAGGGGGTCCACTGGCCCCCTTGGACCCCCCAACTGAGGCTGCTCACCGTTGCCCCGGACCCCTCAATTGGGGACCTTGGTAACTCCCTTTCCTTACAATACCTTACATGGTCCAATATGACCTTCATCCAACATACAAGTTGGGATTCCCATCAATTGGGTAACGCACGCTTGGCTTCTCCTCATAATGGGGGCCTTACAAAATGTGCATACAATCATGTGCCTTACCCCAAAAAATGAGTTTTTCAAAATTTTATCATTTTCACTCACATAAAATGGAAAACCTCGCATTGAACCATACACATATCAAAAAAGTACTTTTCTATATGTACAGATACTTTTTAGTCCATTATAAATGTTTTGATTCTCTTCTCTCTCTCCCTCTCTCTTACCATCTGAATTTGAGTAGCCATGGGGTACTGGAACAATTTTCTCCAAGGAGAAGATGTAACAGTAATGGAATCACTCACAAGGAATATTTTTTTGCCATGAGATGACAATATTCATGTCCAAGAAGGTGGTTCATTCTTTCCTTGTGATCCAAGATCTACTATTCATTTTACTTTCCAATATTCATCTGCTATTTTCGAAGAGAAAAAACAAGGAACACCATCATTGGAAAGAATACTTACACATAAAAGAAAATATGCCTAGGTATATTTAGCATGCAACCATGACTAAGGAGTCAATGAAGAAATCATATCCTTATTTTACGAAGAACTCATATACATATGCTTCTGTTTGTACAAAACAAAAAACATCAATCATTAATCTATAGAGCTTCAAAAATCAATGTTTTCTTCTAGAATAAAAAAACCTCTACTAAATTTCTTTCCACATCCCTTTTTAATTTGATCTTGTATATGCTTATCTTTTTGGAACATGTTGTGGTGATAGAATCAAATTCATATTAAAGCTACCAATCATGAGTGACTTGGAATAGTGAAAGGTAAAGTACATTCTACATTCAGATGTTTTTTTGTTTCTTTAGGTTATGGTCATTTTATTCATTCAAATATTACATGTATTTTCATATGGAGAATTTGGATGTATCAATTTCTATCAGTCAAGATTCTAGTACAGTAATGGAAAAGTCCCACTATAGATCTAATAGTAATTTCTTAAAAAGTACATGTCATATTAGTAGTTCTATGCATCTTGACTAGTTGGAATAATACTCACTTGCTTTTCTTCAATAACTTTTGCAAGATTTTGAGAATTAGAAATGTCTTCATGAAATGACCACACAACATTGCAAGTGAAAATTGGAGGCTATCAACAAGACCTTTTTGCATCATGATCAATGTCATGCACAAAACATTTTTGAGGGTTCAACTTGGAAATGAAGTTATATAAAAGGATCATTTCATTATTTTATACTAACAAGTTTTTGTGGTAGATCCTATCCATGTTCAAGGTACACAATGAACATCTTGGATGAAGCTACATCAGAGAGGATGAAGTGATCTACATGCAACAAAGGTCACCATACAATCATAGAGTGGTTCAACATAGAATCATTCATGAGAGCATGATGAAGAACAACTGCCACAAATGTGACCATTCAAATACATATTCTAAGGACATGCACAAAGGGGAAAAATAGTTCCACTACTTATTGGTGATGAACCATTTGAACTCAATATACCTCCAAATAGAACATGTCTGATTAAACATGAAGTAGCCATTCCAACTCATCCAAAAAGGAGAGCTTCAAGGAACCATCATGGAACATACACATATTCCAACATCACATCAAGTAGAGGCTATAAAGTCATTACTATAAGGTCAAAGCACACGCGCCACATATGAGAAAAGAAACATATGCCATAAATTCTACCACAATGTCGATCAAGGCATGCATGTAAAATGAATAAGAATTATCAACCACATCATAGATCATATGTAGCACAACCTAAAGTTGCTCCTAATGTGAAAGCAACAAAAAATTGACCAAACATTATGCTTCAAAGTTAGTGCACTAGAATATGGATATAATCGATAGCACTTCACACCATCCAAGAGGAAGGAGATGCATTCCTTACTTCTATTTTCAAAGATATTAACTTGTGTTTAGCTCATGTGAAGATGATGACCATACAACCAAAGAACTAGATGGGACCATACATGATTATGTAATCATTCTTGTTGAAGAGATACATTTTGTAAAATGAGATTTTCATTATGATAATCTACTTTGTCATCATCTTTCTTCACATCCTCAAGTCCACATTGATCTATATCATATGTTCATAATTGTATCCACTTGCTTAAAGATGGTATGTGTGCAAAACAAATCACTTAAGATTCAAATCTTGTATTTCCATTCTTCAACTAAATTGTGCACATAATAAGTTTCATGAACCTAAAATTTGAAAGAAAGGAGTTGTATTTCCACTGACCAAATTGTATTCAAATGTCCTAGGAAGAAGATACAAGTTGAGTTGAAGACTTCCACAATCACCATCCCACATCAAAATGATCATCGTCAGAGTCAAAAGAGGAGTATTATCCATCATGAGAATTATGCCATTGATTTTGTATCTAGATATACTACAAAACCTTTGTTTTTCCATCATGGATATCCATCATTGTTGTGTTCGAGTACAAAATATCAAGAACTCTACAAAGACTAGTAGATATGAAGATTCAAGTTCTAGAAAATCTCACAGTTGCATAATTGCTTCGTGTGAAACTCATCACTTTGAGAGGGAGGTGATGTCACAGACACAAAGGAAACCATCCTAAAACCTTACATTCTATGAAAATGCATATACTTAATTATTGGTTCACAATTTGGTGAAATTGATTCTACCATCGTGTCTCAAACATTCAAAAACCCTAAGATCGACTGTCTATTTGTCTAATTCTGACATGTGGAGCCTTGATAACCTCAAAAAGCACCAAGTGGCTACCCCCTTTTTGGTACTTTAAGGTCATGCAAGCTCATTAATGGTGGAAATGGAAATTATTTCTTGCAAATGTTGGGCAAATTGATGAATATACAACCCAAGCAACTAGATAGGACCATATATGACTATGTGATAATTCTTCATGAAGAGATGTTTTGTAATGTGAAAATATCTTATTGGTAATATAATTTTTCATAAACTTTCTTACACATGCTCAAGTCCACATTGATCTATACCATATGTTCACAATTGTATGCACTCAATTCAACATGCTATGTGTGCAAAGCAAATCATTTATGGTTATAAACTCATTTTTCCATTGGTAAATTGAGTTGACCATATAGTGAGTTTCATGGACCTTAGATTTGTAATGATAAGTTTAATATCCACTAGAAATAGACTTGCATGGCCTCAAAAGCACCAAAAAAGTTCATCTATAGAAACATGCAATATGCCTCTACAAAACTTTTGCAAAGCTATGTTTTTGTGGCTCCCCTTTTTTGCTGCGTTTGAGGCCATGCAAGGTTATTTTTAGTGGATATCAAAACTTTATTCCTAAAACTTTTAGGGCCATGGATATTATTTCTAACAAGTCACTTACTCTATAGTAATCTATGCATATATAGCTTCTACAATGGGACCCAGTATAGACAAACATAGTCATGTGAGACACAATAGTTTGCAAAATCTAATTTGTAATAATATCTTCATGTCTCGAAGTCTTGTTGTGACTCTCTACCCCACATAAGGCAAAAATCCCCATTTTGAACTCCTTCCATTCAAGTTCTACGAGGAAATTCCATGGCACCATAGGGCCTTTATTTTCACCTTGAATGGCAACCAAATTGGAAAATATTTTATGCCCCACTTACCTCATGGCCTCAATCACAAAGAACATCTATTACCATAAATGTTCACATATAAACCTCATCATGCTTAGAAGTTAAGGTTTCATGGATGTTTGTGCTCTCAAAGTGGTTTCTCCTCATAATGGGAGCCTTATACCTTAGAGCACCATGGATCATTTGTGGTTACTTGAGGAGTAAGTATTGAGTATATCTAACATGAATCATCTTTTTGAGTTATATCCTTTGTAATTTGAAACTTCATAAATGATCATCTATTGAGAAAATTAGCCAATAAAAAGCTGTCAATTACTGTGAACTTGATCATACCCTATATAAAAGTGAAAATTGAATAACCCAGCATGAGTTCACCCAGAATTCTGTTCGTCACAGAAGGCGGCAACCTTCATTCACATGCACAGTACCAAATAAAATGTCGATTGTTCTCTTTTGTTGGCCATGGCTACAGAGATGAGTCGCGCTCGAGGAGTGGGTCTACCAGTGGCTACGTGTAGCACGGGTTTTGCTTAACTGGTGACGAAGGCATACCCATTCCAGTTACAGGCAGACATCGGGATGCCTATCTTGGAGGGTTTTGGAGAGATACAGAAGCACGAGCCCTCACTTCACTCAACTATTACTTCCTGACCCTTGACTCTTACTTCCTGACCCTTATCAAAACAAGTGCCCCTGTCTCACTCAGACTATCTTCCTCTTCAATGCTTCTTTGTGGCTGAAAAAAGGGAAATGTATGAAACCTTCGAAGGAAGTCGTATCGAGCTCAGTCAAAGCAAGGCATCCATTCCTCCCGTTGCAGATCGAGTTCTGCCTTCACTTGAAGCAATCTCTGAGTTGCTGATGGAGAATATAGGCGTAGCTTCAGTCCCTAGAGAGAGCTATCTTTGTCATTCTTTACGGCTTTCTACCTGTACACCATGGTGCATGTGCAGAACATTTCTGAAACTTACACTTCAGTTTCTCTGTGACACTACACACAGAGGTAATGTCATTCGAAGCATGTAGAGGATGGATCTGTGTGCTATCCGATAGTGACTGGGCATGAAGGCAAAAAGCAACAAACAGAGATTACATGCACGATGGAGAGCGATTGTTCAGGAGCATGTACCTGGTGATCCAAAGCAAAGAGAAAAATGAAAACTCTTCCAAAACGGATGAAGGATTCACAAATAAAAACTAACATTAATATGCTTAATATGCTCCACAAATTACATAGGGACTCATCACAATGATGGTGTAATCACAAATATTGATTACAATCACTTGAAAAAAATGCACCATTACGTCACAAAATGGTTATGCTGAATAAAAACGGTACCATGGCATCACAATGAGGGTGGCTGGAGGGAAAATGGGTTAAAATGGTGAAATCCAAATGAACAGAAGGGTGGGAGGGTGGGCAAATGGGCAACATATAACACAAAGAGAGCACAAAATGATGGCAAAAATATCACTTCCAATGAATGGAGAGGCACACCACTAAGCTCTACCAGCATGACCACCAAAACGACCAAATGCATCACCAATACCTCCACCCAGCACTTTGATAACATGTGGAGAGTACACACATGGAAGCAAAATGAAAAGAACAATGTATTTACAAAAGAAAGAGTGTGAGACTCAAAAAGTGAGTAGACCATGAAATGGGAAAACTCACATGAATTAGAGTGGGCTTGCCAAGAGCAGGCTCTTCAAGCTTAAAACCAAGTACAAATGGAGGGAGAGGCCCTTCTTACATAGAGCTGGGGGGGGGACGGCGCTCTCTCAAAGTACATCATATATGGGATAATTCCCCTTGAAGGAGAATGAATACACATGTGGAAGCAAATGGAAAGGTTTAAATATACAAAATGGATATAATATAAAATGGAAATGGAGTGCCTCCTCGATACAAAACGGAGATGCAAATATGGGTGAAAATTAGGCCAATGATGAATTTAGTGGAATTTGGGATTAAAAAATCTATAAAAATATCCAAATGATTTACAAATCCTAGTCATATCACGCGCTTCTTTCACCATTGTATGATTTTTCCATATGCAGCCTGAGCTCTACATTGCCATGATCACTACATGGGCTTCCATTGGGCCTGATAGTATTCGCCCTCATGTCCAAGCACGTCAAACAAGTTTTATACTTCAATCAGCAAGTAAGAACTATGAAGTTACACGTATTTGCAAATTGCCTCATCTTAAGTGTGTGTGTGTGTGTGAGGGAGAGAGAGAGAGAGAACATTTATTCACAAGAAATTAGGTATGTACCATTGAATGCTTCATGATTAGTGGACAAACTATGAATGCGCATGGAGCATCCTCATGATTCTCACCACACACAAATGGAAATCTCTATTCTTGGGAATCTCACACTTGTTACATGTACCATCCCCTCTGATGATTGATTCATCAAAAGTTGATTGTGCAACAAATAAAGGTACTAGATATTAATAATGTGACTATATACATACACACACGTTCAAATTTTTACACATACACACATATTCGTTTATACACAAATACAATTTTGACATATAAATACACATAAAAAACTATAAATGTATGACATGTGAATGTGTGCATGTATTTAGCATGTATGTGTGTATATGTATATGTGTGGGTAGGTGTATGTGTGTGTATGTATGTGTAAATGTATGTATGTATGTGTAAGTACATGTATATATGTATGTGTATGCATGTATGTTTGTGTGTATGTTTGTCTATGTGTGGGTATGTATGTATGTGTAAGTGTATGTATATTTGTATGTGTATGCATGTATGTGTGTATGTCTACGTATATATGTATAAGTGTATGCATATATGTATGTGTATGCATGTATGTGTGTGTATGTGTGGGTAAGTATGTATGTCTAAGTGTATGAATATGTGTATGTGTATGCATGTATGTGTGTGTATGTGAAAGTGTATGTAGGTATGTGTAAGTGTATGTATATGTGTGGATATGTATTTAGTATGTATGTGTGTGTATGTATATGGGTAGGTATCTATATGTATGTGTAAGTGTATGTGTGTATGTGTAAGTGTATGTGTGTATGTGTAAGTGTATGTATGTGTGTCTATGTATGAATGTTTATAAATTTGAAGTTTTTTTATATTCTGATCCTTTTTCTTGTTTGAAATTAAAATAACATGAGATATTGTATGGTAGAACAAAATAAGAGAAGATCTAACATACCACCTGAGACGTGGCAGTTTTTTCGCAGACAACTACGTCTTCAAGAATCATTTCCTCAACAAAAGGTATACAAATTAATACTTTATATTATTATGAATTATAATTCTCATATGCTTTATAAATGTTTTACATTTAATCTATGTATTTTTTTTTTCATTAAATAAACATAGGCTGCAGCAAAGAAGAGAGTTGAGTCAATTCATACATCGCATTTAGGCCAAATGGGCCATCATGGTTTTGTTGCTACATTTTTAAGTATATGTATTATTGAAACTACATTTTTTATTTTAGTTAAAAACACTAATCATTAATCTTATTTATTTGTTTCAATGCAACGAAAGGAATATGGTGGATATCCTACCCTGCAAGATCATCCAAATGCTTTTGAAAGTATTGTTAAAATCCATATAATTATTTTATTTTTATTGATGTTTTATTTGTTTTATTTATTTATGTTTGTTATATGAAATACAAGAGTATTATGGAGAGGTAGATATGGATGAGGTGGAGAGACATACACATGCATGAGGATCTGGATCCTCACAAAGTGCTCACACCTCTACTCATGATGCCACTACAGATACATCAAATCATGCAAATGATCATGACGATGAGGATGATCATGATGATGACACTACAACATATGAGGGGCATACCGATGCCGCTTATATTGACGGTCACTCACGGCGCTAGAAAACGTCAGTATGAGCGTCGGTATAAGCGTCGGTAATTTACTGCAAGTTACCGATGCCCATACCGACGTCCATACCGGTGCCCATACTGAGGCTGACTTTTAAACATACCGAGAACTTGAGAGCAAAACTTCACTTTTTTGCGCATGTTTGAGTACTGTTTGTCATCTGTCAAACTTGCGTGCGTGAAGCGAATTGCAAACTGCATTGTCTTGTGAAAGGAAGATAGAGATAGGAAAAGAGAGCATACACACACACATCTACACATTTACACATGCATACATACACACACATACACATATACACACATGCATACATACACATAGGAAAATAGAGCATACATACACACACACATACAGACACACACACATCTACACATTTACACATGCATACATACACACATACATGTACACACATGCATGCTTACATACACACACATATACACACATGCATGCTTACATACACACATATACACACATGCATGCATACACACACATACAAATATACATACATGCATACATACACAAACATGCATACACACACACACATACACACACGTATATACACATATGCATACATACACATACACACACACATACACACATACATGCACACACATACATACACACACATACACATATACACACATGCATGCATACATACACACACATACACATATACACACATGCATACATACACATAGAAAAATAGAGCATACATACACACACACATACACACACACACATCTACACATTTACACATGCATACATACACACATAGATGTACACACATGCATGCTTACATACACACACATATACACACATGCATGCTTACATACACACGCATATACACACATGCATGCATACACACACATACATACACACACATACATACACACACATACATACACATATACACACATGCATGCATACATACACACACATACATATATACACACATGCATACATACACATAGCAAAATAGAGCATACATACACACACACATACACACACACATACACACACACATACACACACACACATCTACACATTTACACATGCATACATACACACATACATGTACACACATGCATGCTTACATACACACACATATACACACATGCATGCATACACAGACATACATACACATATACACACATGCATGCATACATACACACACATACACATATACACACATGCATGCATACATACACACACATACACATATACACACATGCATACATACACATACACATACACATGTACACACATGCATACATACACACACACATGCATACACACAAACATATTTAAGATATTTAAGATATTTAAGATTAGGGTTTTAGGGTTTAGGCATACATATAACTCAATTATATTTATATTAAGACAAAATATAGAAAAAATAAGAAAAAATATCTGAATATAATATATATATATATATATATGTATATATATATAATAGGATAACTATATAGATAAATAAATTTAAAAAGTACTAGTGTTTTAAATAATTTAATTAAATATATATAATTAAATATATATAGATTAGGGTTTTAAGATTAGGGTTTTAGGTTTTTTTAGGTGTTTAAGTATTTAGGTTTTAGTATTTCAGGTTTAAGTCTTTAGGAGTAAGATTTTTAGGTTTAATAAAAAAAACAAATGATCTAAAATGTCCATATTGGAGCCGATGGCTTCTTTGGATCTGGAGGAGAGAATGGCATGTCCTTGCACTCAGTGCAAGTATCAAATTTATCAAAAACGGCAGATTTGTACTGCACATGTTAGAGAGTATGGATCCTTTGATAGGAGTCGACTAGAAAACCTATGCTACCATTCGCATGGTCCCCGAGGTGAGCAGATGGACCCAAACGACATTGCACCGGTAACCTCTCGTGGACAAAAGAGAACAAAGAAGGACTTAGACGTACAAGCAATTACTAATAATATTACACAGAATGAACATATGGAAGAGATGCTCAAATCATTTTATGAGAAGATCATGATGGTGGAGAAGATGTCGAGAGTTTCATGGACACAACAGAATTTCCACGATCAAAAGTCAATGAAGAGTATGAAAACATGCAAAGACTAGCTCGTTTACCACTTTACAATGGAGCAAAGATATCTGTACTATGTGCGTCACTCGCGATGCTCAATCTGCAATCCATTTATGGATGGTCAGATAGTAGTGTCACTGAATTGTTCAGGTAAGTGGAGAACAAATTGGCTTGCATTGTTGTATCAAAATAACTTTATTTACTAATATCGTTTTAATTGCTTATTGCAGGCTTCTTAAATAGCAATGTTTGCCAGAGGGCAATGACATGCCTCCAACACGTGGAGATGCAAAAAATCTTTTACAATCCATTGGAATGGATTATACTAAAATTCATGCTTGTCGCAATGATTGCATTCTCTTTCGGAATGAATATGAGCATCTCCATGTATGTCCAAAGTGTGGAGCAAATAGATTTAGAGAAGACCTTGTAGGCGAAGCAATCCCCGCAAAGGTTCTTCGCCACTTTCCTATCATTCCACGAATTAAGAACATGTTTAGATGCACATCTATAGCTGAATTAATGTCATGGCATACAAAGAGCAGGTCTATAGATGGTGTAATGCGAGTGCCTGCTGACTTTGATGCTTGGAAGCACATAGATAGTAAGTGGCCGGAGTTTGCTAGTGAGCCTCGGTCCAAACGTCTAGGCCTACCTATGGATGGAGTGAATCCATTTGGTTTACGCAGTTCTTCATGGAGCACATGGCCTATATGTTTGGTGAATTATAACATCCCACCATGGCTCGCCACAAAGAAAGGTCATTTATTATTAGCTCTTATTGTACCAGGTAAGTATAAGGTAAAAAACATAGATGTATATCTTGCACCACTTGTGGAAAAACTGTGCATTTTATGGGATGGGATTACTGTGCGTGACATGTCTCAACCTATAAGAAAACGAGACGTGCGAGTGCAAGGCATACTTATGTGGATGATGCATGATTGGTCTGGTTATGGTGAATGTTCAGGTTTATCGATTTCGGGTTACCATGCTTGTCCTTTATGCGGACCACGACTCGAAGCACGCTATTCCAAAGCACTACGTAAAACTGTCTATGAAGGACACCATAGATATTTGCCTGATGGACATGTTTTACGTGAAGGACAAATTGGTCGACAAGCGCAATGCCAAATGAAAGCTAGCGATTGGAAACAACTGTGGGATTCAGAAAATTCAGTCACTAGTATGAAGCAATTGTCTATTTTTCATGAACTCCCTTATTGGAGTGAATTGTTGATCAATCATTTTGTAGACCCGATGCATATTTTTAAGAATGTGGGAGAGATTCTTTGGAAAACTTTGATCGAAAAGAAAGAACGCAAAGCACAAAGGGAGGACTTAGAAGAGCGAGGTCGTATGCGAGAGTTGTGGGAAATTACTAAGCCCAACAGAACAGTATCGTTACCAAGAGCTCCTTGGATGCTTCGCAGGATGGAAGAACAACAAGTGAAGAAAACAATTTCAGAGTTTCGGACACCTACTGGATGCATGAGGTGTCTAAAGATTGCACGAAACAACGATCTTGGAGGGCTCAAGTCTCATGATTGGCACACGTTTTTACAGTTTGTGCTCCCTGTAGCCCTAAAAGATTGTCTTTCGGAGGATGTACGAAGAACCATTTATAAAATTAGTTCTTTTGTGTGAAGAGATGGATAGGTATGTGCTTGAAGATGAAGAGGTGTTGCAAAATTCTTGATCTACACCAGCCAAATGAACTCCAAGAGTATATGGTGGGCCCTTTTAGCTCTTCATTTATTACCTCTCCAATGCTTCCCAACTGATTTGCTATGTCCTTGAGCTTTGTGACAAAATCAGTCACATTTTGTTTGAGAGCCTTCTTGAGAGTTGTGAAATCCAACCATAGTTGATGCTTTCTAGCTTTGGTACTTGAAGAGAAGAAGGCTTCAAGTGCATCCCACACTTCCTGAGATGTCTTACAACTTCTAATGTGAGGCAACAAAAAATCTAAGATAGAGTTGAGGAGATAAGACCTTGCAAGTGCATCCTTGGAACACCATGTGCTCAATCTTTCTTGCTCTTCTTGTGTTCGTTGACTTTTGTTCCTGAAACTTGGCATAACTTCATCTCCAGCCACATAACCATATAAACTTCTACCTTGGAGATAAGCTTCCATCCTTAATGACCAAGCTGAGTAATTACCTCTGTCCAATTTGTCAATTGATGAAGGAAATCCATCTGCCATGTTGTCCAAACTTGCTCTGATACCACAGTGAAGAGATGGATAGGTATGTTCCTGAAGATGAAGAGGTGTTGCAAAATCCTTGATCTACACCAGCCAAATGAACTCCATGAGTATGTGGTGGGCCCTTTTAGCTTGCCAATGGATGTATTAGACACCCTATGTACCTTGGAAGATCACTCTCAAAAAGATAGATCAAAACAGATAAGTTGGAGTTAGCTCAGAGGTGAAGAACTTGCTATTTGGGTTCATACACCTGTCCAGTGTTTTGCATAATTCTCTGAGCACAGCAGCAATTAACTTAATTCCTCTTGTGAAAATCTAGTCAACTTAAATATCTAACTTTCAAGAGTAATATCATCAAAAATAATGAACCACACACTGAGAAAGATGTTTAACAAATGATGACATCATCCTCATTTTCACGGGCTGCTATAATATGAGACCAGTGAGCAGAAAAATGAACATAACTCCAGATTTAAGAATTCAATGATTATGACATTTTGTATGCTTATAGTAGACAGTAAGCTGAATCTAAAAAGATTTAAATCATTGAATTTGGGTAAGTACATGCTGAGAAACAACTCTGACAAAATGAGTAAAAAAGTCAGGTACCTGATAGAGAAGTGAACATGAACAGACATTGTTGACTTCAACTGAACATAACTGAAGATTGAAACACCCGAATGAAATGAAAATTTTTGAGCATATAGTAGACTTATAGAGCTAACTTTTTCAAGTTAAATCATGGAAAAGGATGCACCAAGCTCAGAGAAAGCATCTCTGCAATCTGACTGAGAAAACTGAGAGATATGGTAGTGAGAAGTACACTTCACAAGAGCATGGAAATATGAACTCAAATGATAATGAAAATGAAAGTATATTGCTTGTACAATACAACGGACTTACTGATACATATGTGTGCCTTCGAATCACACCTTGATATGGCATAAAGCTCAGCTCTTGGAGGCCTTCACATAGGTCTCTCTAACCATGACTAAAACTCCCATCTATTTATAGTTGAGTTTGGGAGGCTAACTTCCCTCAATCACTCTCCAATCAATCAGTGATTGATTTGATTCTCTATCTACCACAAATCACGAATTCTTCGCTCCTCTTTCCCTTTTTGATCAAGTGGACTCAACCACTTAAGATTCTTTCACTTTTACATTAAGTAAAGTCTTCAAAAGTTACAAGACGTAGTTCACAAGTGAACTTTACATTGTCTTCAGTTTAAGGCTTCTTCTATGACTTTGTGGGACTCAAGTCAATACTTAGGCTTGTCATAGACTTGCTCCAACAGCTCCCCCTCAAGCCAAGTATGCTTGAGGTCTTCAATCTTCCAAGATTACCTGCAAACCAATCATAGCCTTGAATTTGCAAAGCTTTGTACCATCCAATGCTTTGGTTAGAATATATGCACATTGTTGATGAGTGGACACATATGATATTTGAATCTCTTTGCTTAGAACCTTCTCTCGTACATAGTGATAATGAACTTCAATATTTTTAGTCCTTGCATGAAAAATAGGATTAACAGCCAAATGAATAGAACTCATATTGTCACCAAAAATAGTTGGAGTTCCAAACTCCAATCCAAGATCTTTGAATAATGTCTTCATCCACATAGCTTCTTGTGTAGCTATGGCAAGACCTCTGTATTCAGCTGCAGTAGAAGGGAGAGCAACTGTGGGTTGCTTCTTGGATGACCATGAAATAAGCTTTGAACCTGCAAAGGTAAGATAACCTGAAGTGCTCCTTCTATCTTCCTTGGAGCCAACTCAATCTGCATCAGAAAATAGCTTCAAGCCTAAATCAGATACATAAGGATAATAAAGTCCTTCATTTATGGTTCCTTTGAGATACTTGAGAATCCTTTTGGCAGCATCCATATGTGGTTTCCTTGGTGTGTGCATAAATTGACTTAGCACACTCACACTGTAACATATACCTACTCTTGTCAATGTGGCATAGTTGAGACTACCCACTAGACTTTGATATGATGTGATGTCCTCTATGAGTTCACCTTCATGTGAGCTCAATTTTTGATTGACCTCCATTGGAGTACCTGCAATCTTACAATCTTGCATCTTGAATTTTGCCAACATGTCCTTAATGTACTTTCTTTGAGTGAGAAACAAACCATGATCTTTGTAGACAACTTCCAAACCTAGGAAGTAGGTAAGTGAACCCAAATCACTTATCTTGAACTCTTCTCTCATCTGATCTTTGATCTTCTTCATACCATCTGCATCATTTCCTGTCAATATAATATCATCTACATATACACATAAGTAGATGATCTCAGAGTTACTCTTTTTGATAAAGAGTGAAGGATCTGCCTTGCTTGGTTGAAAGCCTTTGTCCTGCAAGAATGAAACAAGTCTGAAATTCCAAGCTCTTGGGGCTTGCTTGAGACCATACAATGCTTTGTTAAGTTTACACACATAATCAGGATAAACTTGATTCTCAAAACCAGGCGGTTGTGCCATATATACCTCTTCTGTTATCCAACCATTCAAGAATGCATTTTTTACATCTAGTTGAAGTATCTTCCAATTCTTGGAAGAGGCAATACTAAGAAAAACCCTAATAGTAGGCATCTTTGCCACAGGAGAGAAGGTCTCCTCATAATCGATTCCCTGAGTTTGTGCAAAGCCTTTTGCTACAAGCCTTGCCTTATACCTGTTAATAGAACCATCAGAATTCTTCTTGAGTTTATAGACCCATCTTGAGCCTATTACCTTCATGAATGAAGTCTTGGGCACCAAATCCCAAGTGTTGTTTTCCTCAAGTGCTTCAATCTCTTCCTTCATTGCATGCTTCCATTCTGATTTTGCTTTGGCCTCTTCAAAGGATGATGGCTCCTCTTGGTTTATGTCCTCTGCTATGTAGATAGAATGTTTAGTTACTAATGAGGTGTCAAACCCATACCTTTCTGGTTTTTTCTTTTCCCTCATAGATCTTCTTAGGCCATGATGTGATGATTCTGCTCCAAGTTCTTGCAATTTTGCTTTACCTTTAGACTTCCATGCTTTGATCTTTTCCATATGAGATTCTTCATCATCCTCTGAGGTGTCTTGTTCTTCAATCGGTTGTTCTCTACCAAGCTTTGGAAAATCTTCTTCAAGATCATATGGTAAATTGACCTTCCTGCATGAATCTTCATACCATGAATTGTTTTCATCAAAAACTACATCTCTACTTACCAAGAATCCTTTTTTGGTAGGATTGTATAACCTGTAGCCCTTTTGATTGTTGTCATATCCAATAAATACACACCTTTCTGCCTTTGGATCCATCTTGCCTCTAACCTGTGAAGGAACATGAGCAAAAGCAATACATCCAAAAATTTTACAATGATCTAAGCTTGGTCTTCTTCCATTCCAAGCCTCATATGGACTCATCCCATCAAGGGATTTTGAAGGCAACCTGTTAATCAAGTAAGTGGCTATAAATACAGCCTCAACCCATAGATAATTAGGTAAATGCTTTTCATTTAACATGGACCTTGCAGCTTCAACAATTGTCCTATTCCTCCTTTCTGTCACTCCATTTTGCTCAGGAGTGTACCTTGTAGTTACCTCTCTTTTGATTCCTCTTTCTTGAAAAAAAGAATCAAACTCATGGGAGAAGTATTCTCCCCCTCCATCTGACCTTAGCCTTTTTAGTGATTTACCTGTTTGATTCTCCACAAGAGCCAAATATCTTTTGAAACATGAAAAAACTTCATCTTTGTGTTTCATAAAGAATAGGATAGTCCATCTGCTGCAATCATCAATAAAGGAGACATAATACCTTGATCCAGATATTGAATCTTCCTTGCTAGGTCCCCATACATCTGTATGAACCAACTCCAAGAGATCTCCATGCATATAACCTTTCTTCATGAATGGTAACCTGTGAGACTTTCCAAATTGACATGCACTACACTTATAAATCATATGTTGTTTTGACAAATTAGGGAGTCCAAGTACACTTTGGTCCCTACAAATTTGCTTTAATGACCTTTCACCAATATGTGCTAACCTTTTGTGCCATACTTCCAATTTTGTGAGTGTCTGACTACCATAATTAAAGAGAGCAATGTTTCTAGTGTCTTGTAATTCAAATGTGAACAATCTACCTGTCTTTTCACCTTTTGCAATTCTTCTGAATTCTTGACTTGGATCTTCAACAAATGCTCCTGCTTTTGTGAACGTGACTTGCAACCCTTTCTCTACTATCTGCCCAACACTTATCAAATTCTTTGTAATGGTAGGGACATAGAGTACCTTACTAAGTAGGTTGATGTTTCCATAAGGTGCTTTGACATTGCCTATTTTCTCCACATGATGTTTTGTGTCATCTCCTGTTTGTACCTCATGCTTATTCCTTGGATCTTCTAAATCTGATAGGAGGGCCACATTTCCTGCCACATGATTTGAACAACCTGAATCTATGTAGAAAACATGCTCATCAGATTTACCTTGTCAATTTTCATGATCAATAATGAATCCTCTTTGTTTGAGTCTTCTGTGTAGTTGTTGAAGTCTCTCCTTCCTTTGTAGCCTCCTTGATAGTTTGAATGATTGTAGTTGTTGTAGTTGCCATGATAATTGTTGAACCTTCCTCTTGAGTAGCCATAACTTCCTCTATTGTATCCTCTGCCTCTTTGATTCCTGGAATTCATAAAGCAATTTTCAGTTGTATGATTAGTTAATCCACAAATTAAACATGAGTTGGAGTCTTGGGGTCTCCCCCTGCCTTGTCTACCTCCTCTTCCTCTACCTCTGCCATGTCTTCCTCTACCTGCATAGTTAGCTTGATATGTACCTGCTTCATCATCCACTTTCTTTGCCTTTTGTTTGTTATCTTCAGAATTGCTTTTATCAGTGTATAAAGCTGAAGATTGATTACCTTTAGAGCTTTATCCATTTTTGATAAGCTTTGCCTCTTGAGTAAGTAGTTGTCCAATGAGTGTATTGAAATCAGGTACATGCATGTCCATGTACAAATCCATAGCTGTGGTGAATGCTTCCCACTTGTCATCTGCCTTCAAGCCATTGATGACCTGCCTTACAATTTTCTCTTCATCTATTACCTCTCGAATGCTTCTCAACTGATCTGCTATGTCCTTGAGCTTTGTGACAAAATCAGTCACATTTTGTTTCGGAGCCTTCTTGAGAGTTGTGAAATCCAGCCATAGTTGATGCTTCCTAGCTTTGGTACTTGAAGAGAAGAAGGCTTCAAGTGCATCCCACACTTCCTGAAATGTCTTACAACTTCTAATGTGAGGCAACAAAAAATCTGAGATAGAGTTGAGGAGATAAGACCTTGCAAGTGCATCCTTGGAGCACCATGTGCTCAATCTTTCTTGCTCTTCTTGTGTTCGTTGACTTTTGTTCATGAAACTTGGCATAACTTCATCTCCAGCCACATAACCATATAAACTTCTACCTTGGAGATAAGCTTCCATCCTTAATGACCAAGCTGAGTAATTACCTCTGTCCAATTTTTCAATTGATGAAGGAAATCCATCTGCCATGTTGTCCAACCTTGCTCTGATACCACTCTGAAGAGATGGATAGGTATGTGCTTGAAGATGAAGAGGTGTTGCAAAATCCTTGATCTACACCAACCAAATGAACTCTAGGAGGATATGGTGGGCCCTTTTATCTTGCCAATGGATGTATTAGACACCCTATGTACCTTGGAAGATTACTCTCAAAAAGATAGATCAAAACAGATAAGTTGGAGGTAGCTCAGAGGTGAAGAACTTGCTATTTTGGTTCATACACCTGCCCAGTGTTTTGCATAATTCTCTGAGCAAAGCAGCAATTAACTTAATTCCTCTTGTGGAAATCTAGTTAAATGAAAGATCTAACTTTCAAGAGTAATCTAATAAGAAATAATGAACCACACACTGAGAAAAATGTTTAACAAGTGATGACATCATCCCGATTTTCACGGGCTGCTATAGTATGAGACTAGTGAGCAAAAAAATGCACATAACTCTAGATGTAAGAATTCAATGATTATGAAACTTTGTATGCTTATACTAGGCAGTAAGTGGAATCTAAAGAGCTTTAAATCATTGAATTTGGGTAAGTACATGCTGAGAAACAGCTCTGACAAGATGAGTAAAAAAGTCGGGTACCTGACAGAGAAGTGAAAATGAACAGACACTGTTGACTTCAACTGAACATAACTGAAGATTGAAACACCCAAATGAAATGAAAATTGGTGCGCATATAGGAGATTTATAGAGCTAACTTTAGCAAGTTAAATCACTGAAAATGATGCACCAAGCTCAGAGAAACCATCTCTGCAATCTGGCTGAGAAAACTGAGAGATATGGTAGTGAGTAGTACACTTCACGAGAGCATGCAAATATGAACTCAAATGATCATGAAAATGAAATTATATTGCTTGTACAATACAATGGACTTACTGATACATATGTGTGCCTTGGAATCACACCTTGATATGGCATAAAGCTTAGCTCTTGGAGGTCTTCACATAGGTCTCTCTAACCACGACTAAAACTGCCATCTATTTATAGTTGAGTTTGGGAGGCTAACTTCCCTCAATCACTCTCCAATCAATCAATGATTGATTTGATTCTTTATCTACCACAAATCATCAATTCGTGGCTCCTCTTTCCCTTTTTGATCAAGTGGACTCAACCACTTAATATTCTTTCACTTTTATATTAAGTAAAGTCTTCAAAAGTTACAAGAGGTAGTTCACAAGTGAACTTTACATTGTCTTCATTTTAAAGCTTCTTCTATGACTTTGTGGGACTCAAGTCAATACTTAGGCTTGTCATAGACTTGCTTCAACATTTAGTATGGTGGATCTCTTCTAAAGAGATAAATAAAGATAGCATAGAGAGTGCGAAACTCAATGCTATCGAGGCTGTTTGTATGGTAGAGAAATCCTTTCCCACAAGTATTCTCACTATTCAACTTCATTTACTGGTTCATGTGGTAGATGAAGTTACAATAGTAGGAGCTGTCCATAGTCAATGGATGTTCTTCTTAGAGCACTTTATGAAGACATTAAAAGGGTTTGTTTGATGGAGAGCACGTCCAGAGGGTAGTATGGTAGAGGGATGGCTTGTACAAGAGTCTCTTGTATTCATAACTGAGTTTTTACGTATGTGGGATCCCGAAATGCCTCACTTATGGAGCGATGATGAAGATGTTCGTCTCGTAGGCGATGCACCACAAGGTAAAGGATTGCAAAGGAAAATGGATGCAGCTTTCAGAGAGAAGGCAATGAAGTTTTGCATAGTTAACTCTGAGCCTATGCAGAAGTGGTTAGAAAGGTATGAGCTTGCCAAGGAAACCAATGCAAAGGAAAGAGCTTAGTTTCGAAAGAATCGTTCCACTCGACTTTTTCCTCTTCCAGAAAGTCTTCGACTTCTTAACCTTTTCCAACGAGCAGATGGCTAGATACAGCTGTTTCTCAAGCAAAGGCAACGAGTGAAGATATCTCTAAAGAAGAAGAAGAAGAAGAACTCACAAAGGGATGTGATTGGGAGTATACTAAATATGGTGCACTATGGTCTCATGGACGACACTTTCGGATCGCACGAATCAATAAAAATAGGTCTACTTTTGATAGTGGGGTGATGGTGAACTTTTTGCAAAAAAGTAGAGCGAGTGCAAGAGATGATAATGCTCAAGAAGGCCAGCTAGATTATTGTGGTGTGATTCAAGATATCTAGAAACTATCTTTTAGGAAGTTTGACTATTTTGTTTTTGATGTGAAATGGTTCAAAGTAGTTACCTCTGGAAGAAATGCAACAGTGAGGCGGGATAAAAGCAGTTGGCTTCAAGTCGACTCCACAAAATTATGGACGGATAAAAGGGATACATTTGTACTTCCCGAACATTGTGAGCAAGTTGTTTCTATACCAGATTCAAAAGAACCAGAGTGGCTATTTGTTTTACAAGTCACCCCATGTAGTAGACAAATTTGTGAGAATAGAGATGTACAAGATAGTCCATCTGTAGTGGACTCAAAGATTCATTCGATAGTCGAGGAGGAAGAGATCATTGTTCGAGAAGAAGAGGTCATTGTTCGAGAAGACGAAGCAATAGATGATGATCAGGAAGAAACCAGCATAACAAGCGATTTAGAAGCCATCAATATAGAGATAGATATTCTTGGTGCATCGGATCTTCAAGAGGATGCTAGATTAGAAGATTTTTGAATAAAACACTTGTACGTACTAATTTTTTTTTTCTGTTTATTCTCTATATTACCTTTATTATCACATACTAATTATTTGAGTTCTTTTGTTACAGAGCACGATAGGAGACAGTCCTCTAGTCACTCCTCATTCCATGACAGAGGAGCAGTTTCTAGAGTTTATCTCTCAGGTACCTCCCGTGTATATGGCCGTTGCATCACAGTATTGGATCGCTCGTGGTAGCACTCCTCCCGGCCTCACTCCTGGTGGCCTCACTCCTGCCGGCCTTACTCCTGTCGGCCTCACTTCCGCCAGTGTCACTCTCACCGGTGTCACTCCTGTAGGTGGTGCTACTCCCGTAGGAGGTATGTCTCCTAGCTTTGTGACTCTACCACGATCACCTTTCAGGCATCTCCTACTACGTCTAGTAGTAGACATGTGCGTTCGACGCCTCAACGCGATACAGGTTCTGGCCCGTCTCGTAGATCGAGGTCACCCTCTAGAGCAGGGGTTCTAGGAGTGGATCTACAAGTAGGTCTGGAGGAGGTGACTATTATGGAGGCAGTGCGATAGACGTTGTCTCACCCGCTTCTACTCCTAGGACGAGTACCTCAGATGTAGGTACACCACGCAGTTGTTAAAAGGTGACTTTCGTCACGTCCACTTTTAATCTCTTCGGGTTCTTGGGGATGGTAGGGGTCTGACAATGCAGAGGCCCTTTATCTGATTTTCCCAACTCAACTATCAAATTAAGCAGTACACTACTATCTAGTATAACTTCTTTTACATCGTATTACTGTTCGTATTTCAGTTATTCCTTACACTGTCTTTAATGCATAAATTAATGATCACCGTCGCTTAAACTGATTAACATCAACATAACATTACTGTGTTATCAAAAATTAATGTAGTTCAACAAAGACAGAGTAACAGTACTCAGAATATCTAAAATCTGCACTACGGCGTCTCCACAAGATTGCAAATCGCCCAGACAGACAGTCTGGCGATCCCGTTACTCTACCACTGGAGAGCCCCGTAATGTCTCTTCATTAGTAGGTAGAAAGTTACATCACTTCGCTACGCCCTTTCGGTGCGTGCGGTATATGAAAATATAAAAGTTACATTGTGTCAATCCGGCGGCCTAACACTGGCACGCACGATGGACTTGAACCCGCAAAGAAAACAAAATTAAGGCTCATCTACGATGCCTTGTATATGTTGGAAACAATGCCAATTGGTCAATACTTATTCAATGTCTCATTGGTCAACATTTAGTACAACATCTCTATAGTTCAGTCTATGATGCTCTTCAAGAAATGGTGCGTGACGCGTTGGCTACGTGAGTAGTCTCTTATCCAACTCACCTGAGTTCAAGCCCCCCGATTGGCAGCGCGAATACATCTTTGTGCTTTTGTTTTATTAAAAACGTACGGACAGCGATAGCAATTGAATTACGCGACGGACAGCGATGGATGGCGTTTTGAGTCCACGATCGTAGTGTTTTGTTTTATCATGTGCTTTTGAGGTGCTTTATTCAAGAGCTTTTCAAGGGAACAATTCACTATATAAACAAGTACTTGGCTCATTGTAATCATCCTTCACCTAGTGTTCAACACAAGCCTTGAGCTTGGACCTCAATAGAGGTGGTGTTTGGTCTAGCACATGGGGCAGCCATGGTGCTAACTTGAAGCATGTTGAGGAGCAGCTATGGAGTTCTTCTTAATGATTCTTCTTGGAGAAGATGAAGGGTGTGCTCACACTCTAGCTCATGGAGAGGAGGTTATCTCTTGTTCATGGCAAGAAGACTTGGTCATTAGCAGCTTGATGGTGAAGATCGGCCATCTACATGGTGTATTTGAAGATTATCTTCTACGAGAAGATATCAGGTTGAAGATTGTCTTGTACAAGAAGATGTCGGGCTACTTCAAAGACATTGGATGGTGTTTAAGATAAGATTTACATCTTATGTTAAGTATCGAGGTACATATTCTCTTTATGCACATAGGTACTACTTGAATTTTATGGAGGCAGTAGCGTTCATATCAGGAGGAGTCCTATTCAACATAGGTACAAGAGAAACAGTACATATATGCTTTATGCATATTTTGATGAGGTGTTTGAGAAGGTGTGTTCACATGAGTTTGAGGATTTTTGGCAACAAACTTGTTAGCATTCTTTGCTACTTTTAAGTATGTGATCTTTTCACACATGTATCTAACTTAGGGTCTTCCATAGCCTAAGTTCAGATGAGGGTTTGTTGATTATCAGTTTCACACTAATCCTTCCTCTTTTAGTCACTCATATTCACTCTTCTATAACCTATAAGGTCACACATCTCATATATATTCAGATTACTGCCCATACATCTGAATATGTTTGTTACATTGTACAATCACTCATTCATCTATTTCTCATCACATAGAGTGGTTGAGAATTTTGCTCCCACATTGTACATTGAACATTGGTATATATGATACTATGAGTAAGCGATGGCTTACGTAACACCTTACACATGTTGTCTATTCTTTCTCTATCTTTATCTCATCATTTTTATGATCAAGTTGTGATATGTTCATGTTTTGTAAATATGGAAGATTGCTAGAATTAATGTTGTACATGATTGTGATGGGGGAAGTATCTCAACCCCTAAGCAACGACGAAGCGTGAATGACCTCCACAGGTATCCTTCTTTGACCTCTGCACACCAAAAATGCTCGTACTCAGAGCTTATGCAGAGAACTCGAGTGAGCTTTTGTAAACCTGTAGTAGACACCAAGAGCTTTCCAACAAAACAAATTTCACTTCAAGTGGATGCTTACACAAGGAGAAACAATGTCTACAACATGAGGTAGTTGAATGCTCACAACTGCCAGTCAAGCAGATACCTCACTTCACTCCAGCAAGCTTTTCTCAGAGATTGTACAAAGATAGAGTCTCAAACTTGGGTCAACTTTAGAGGACTCTAATAGCTACCCAATGACACCAAAATCATAGCAAATGGATACATAGAGAAGGAGAACCAGCCCTTACAACAAAGAGCAAAATATTTCCAACAGAGCCTACACACCAAGAGAGATATCAATCACACAACTTCACTAAAATGAATGTTGCTCCCAGATTACTCAGAGAATGATCCAGAGACATTGTGAGCATAAAATAGACTCTAATAGCTATCCGATGAGACAAGAATTACATCAAATGGATACAATATGAGGGAGAACCAATGCTAACAACTCAGGGGTAGAGAGTTGCAACACTGCCTACGCACACACATAGATATGACTACTAAAAACAAACAAGCAAGCAAGGGGCTAGCTTAAGCAAGGGGCTTGCTTATCACAACTCCAGCACTTAGTGCTCAGAAGTGTGCCCCTAAAATCTAGGAACTACCTTTCCAAATCAGCCTCCTAACTTGGAGGACTTAGTTGAGATGACTTGGGGAGTGGTTGAGTGACTTTTCTTGATGGAATCTCGTGGCTTTTGGCTTCCTTTGATTGCTCCACATGTCCATAAAAGATTCCCCATGAATTTGTAGCTTGAAGCTTGAATTTTAACAGATTGGACCTATGGAACCATGGACCTGTGACATGAGCCTAAGGGCCTACCTCACTTCCAACATTTGGTATCAGAGCACTAAGGTTTTGGTTTCAGAACTTTAGATCTTTGGCATCAATGCATTAAGGCTCATTCATATCCCAGGTTTCCAAAATTCCAGATTTACAACATATGATTTAAAAGCATCTTCTAACATTTGACATACACACTTAATCTAGATGAGTAGAGATTTGAGAATAAGACAATTCAGTTACATGTGTATTCATCAGTGTGGAGTATGAAGTTGATGATCTGTTAGCAACCGAATATTTTTGGAAGAGTATGCAAATACTTTACAAAAGTATTGTTTGAAGACCCAGACTTGATGAAGAGAAGACTACTTCAAATTCAAGGAAGAACAATGGTTTAGAGAAGATGAAGAATCATATCAACATCAAATCACAGGTATCAGTTTCTACTATCAGATTATCATTTGCTAGTCATATCTTAGAAGAGCAGTTATGAAGAGATTTGAAGGTTTCAAGGAGTTCTTTTATACACTTTCATTATTTGAAAGTTAAAGGCTACATCAAAATAGGTATCTAGAGGTTTTTCTAGAGAGTTTTGAGAGATCTCTTTCATGGAAAGAAAGTTCATCTAAGAAGACAAATGTGAAGATGGGATGAGTTTTTTTTCAGCCAATTTTTTGTTGTAAGTTGGTTGGATATCACGGTACAAATGTGATCTAGAGACAGTAACTCTAGAAGGGTAATTCATCATTCAGACAAAAGATTGGTGAATTTAGTTGTTTCAGACATTTGAAGCAGAATTTTGATTCAGAGATATGAGGAGATGATAAAGCATGTTTCTATATTCACTTCCATTTGTATACCATGTTTGTTTTGTCTCTTACTCTTAGCACTAGAGGAAGAGAAAAGTTCATTTGAAGAGGTCAAGAGTGCTTGCCACTTCAAGATGAAGAGAACAAAAGGTATGGAAGAGAAGTTTGAAGATGTTGACATCATCAGGTGGAAGAAAGATGCAGAAAAAGAAAGTCCATCATTTCCAAAAGAAAAGTAAGGCTTCCTTTTCTCATATATTTTCCATATACTTTTCCTATTTTATCCTCTACATCCAAAGACAAGTCTACGAGAACATCTTGTTTAAAGAAGAAGCAGTTTCTTGTTTTGCATTACACTTGGTCATGAATTAGTAGATTTGACAAAGAATTGCATGGAGAGAAACAAAAGCACTCATATGTGTATGAGTTATGTTGAAGCTTTTAAGCAGGCAGCTTATATGTTCCCTCAAAGAATTCTTGGAGTGTCAATACAGAGCTACTTGGTATATGACAGGTTGCAGAGAAGTATATTTCTTCTTTATTGAGGTAAAAGAGTTTTTTGTAGCAGATGTTGAAGACTTGGGTTGAGGTTTTATGTTTGGAAAAGGTTACCTCATATTCAGTATTTTTAGAAAACTTCAGAAAATTCAGATTTGCTGATGTACAGGTCATTTGGAGAATCTACTTTCTATGATTGTCTAGATTTTTGGATACATGCTTGTATTCAAAAAGGTGTTCCATCATATCCTATCACTTGATTAAGAAGTGGAGTTAGCCAAAAGAAAGTCAAGCAGGTACTATCACATTTCACCCGGGTAAAATATGAAAGTTATGAAGTATCAACTTGCAGCTTTTGGAGTTCTCAAGGTGAGAAGTTTATCCACTTATGTTTCAAGTAGGAGTCACAAATTCTTAGGAAGGATTTGTTTGAAGAAAATTTTTACAACTTTTTGAGAAGCATGGACACTTAGAGACATTCAGGTAACTAAATCAAACATTCAGTCATAAAGGTTTGATGAAGAACAGATTCTACACAGAAGAGATCATTGATCTTGGATATATCTTACATGATCTTGAGTATTTATGATTCAGTTGTCTATCCTTTGTTTGTGTAAGGTTCTTAACATTGGAAGAAGTAAGTCAAAGATTCAGACTCTATCAAATTGGTGTTGCAGAGAGATAGAAGATACTTGTTATGTTAGAGAAGGTTATGAATCCTATAAAGCTTTCAGCAAGGTTTTGTTATGTTAGGATCAGCTAACCTTATTCTAGATTTTGGAAAGCTGAGGAATGACATGGAAAGCTATTGGCATCTGATCAATGCTAATAAAAAGGATTCAGGATTTTTGTTCCAGATACAAGTATTGATCACTAAACATCAGATTTATGAAGGAAGACGTTCTAGATTTCATAAAGTCTGATATAATTTGAAGAATACTGGATACTAGTGTTAAATCATCCAGGGGGTGATGAAACATGGACTTACTTTCAAGCCATATGTGAAAGAATGCAGATTCATACCTACAGGTATTCCTATATTTCCTTTGTCAGGTTCTCTTTATGTTCCAGCTTTGAAAGAAGAAGGAAGAAGAAGAATGTTTGGAGAAAGTTCCTGTTAGGGTGTTCCTATTCAGGAGAAGGTTCAAGAGTTCTATTGAAGAGAAGCTTGATGTTTCAGAAAGGTATATTTCAGAAGTGCCCACATATATGTTTATACCAAGTTCTGAAGGAAAGAGGTATGAAGGATTTAAAGGATGAAGACATGATGACATCATAGATATGATTTTTTGATGAGACTCATATTTCAGTTGATTTCAATTGAGTTGAGTTGATTTGACTTGAGTACAGTCAAAGATGAACCAGCAGTGTTCATAATACACTAAGTTGTGAGTTGTCAGTCACAGGTTCCAGGATTCAGTTCTTGATTAGTGTAGTTACATGGCACAACAGAAGTACGTTGAGAAACCTTTTTTGTAAGGTAAAAGAAAATATATGGATCCTAGTGTATGTTTTCAGGTTTTTGAAAATAGGAGATAGCAGGTTCGGAGACAGTTCATGCTTTATTTGTTGTCAAGCAATGATTGCTTGATAAGAACACTATTGGATATCTAGTTTGCATATTTTCTCAGGTATTATGGTTCATATTCAGCGAGTTCAAGTTTTTGAAGAAAAGTCAAATTCAGTTTTAAAGAAGACTTTTGAAGAAAATTTTTGAAGTTCTGAAGGACGGCAGTACAAGCTTGAAGCTTGTGGTAATTTGTAGATTATAAAGTTTGCAGATTCAGTTCAGATTGTACCAATATGACATTGCAGGGGGGATTATTGGAAACAATGCCAATTGGTCAATACTTGTTCAATGTCTCATTGGTCAACATTTAGTACAGCATCTCTATAGTTCAGTCTATGATGCTCTTCAAGAAATGGCGCGTGACACGTTGGCTACGTGAGTAGTCTCTTATCCAACTCACCTGAGTTCAAGCCCCCGATCGGCAGCGCGAATATATCTTTGTGGTTTTGTTTTATTAAAAACGTACGGACAGCGATAGCAATTGAATTACGCGACGAACAGAGATGGATGGCGTTCTGAGTCCACGATCGCAGTGTTTTGTTTATCATGTGCTTTTGAGGTGCTTTATTCAAGAGCTTTTCAAGGGAACAATTCACTATATAAACAAGTGCTTGGCTCATTGTAATCATCCTTCACCTAGTGTTCAACACAAGCCTTGAGCTTGGACCTCAATAGAGGTGGTGTTTTGTCTAGCACATGGGGCAGCCATGGTGCAAACTTGAAGCATGTTGAGGAGCAGCTATGGAGTTCTTCTTAATTCTGTGTAGTTGTTATAATATTTCCTTGATTTGTAGCCTCCTTGGTAGTTGCTATTGTAGTTGTTGTTGTAGTTGTTATTGTATCCTTGATGGTGATTGAATCTTCCTCTTGATTGTGTATATCCACCTCTTTGATAACCTCTACTTCTGTGATTCGTGAAGCTCTTATAACACTCATTTGTAGTATGATTTGACAATTCACAAATATTACATGGTGAGGAGTTACAAGGTCTCCCCCTACCTTGCTTACCTCCTCTGCCTCTTCCTCTTGAGGTTCTACCTCTCCCTGCATAGTTGGCTTGGGAGGTAGCTCCTTCATCCTCAACCTTCTTGTTCTTCACTTTCTCTTTGGACTTACTTTTATCAGTGTAGAGGACAGAAGAGCTATTACCTCTTGATGAATCTCCATTCTTGTTGAGCTTGGCTTCATGGGTAAAGAGTTGCCCCATGAGTGTGGTAAGATCTAGAATCTGCATGTCCATGTACAAGTCCATGGCAGTCGTGAAGCTCTCCCATTTGCCATCAGCTTTGATACCATTGATTACTTGTCTTACAATCTGCTCTTCTTCAATTTCTTCTCCTATGCTTGCCAATTGATCAGCTATATCCTTGACTTTGGTCACATACTCTGAGATGCCTTGCTTGGGTTGCTTTCTTTGAGTGGTAAACTCAATCCACATGACTATTCTAAGTAACTATGACAGAGAGACCATAGATGAGAAGTATTGATCTATTGTATTAGAACACAATGTTGTACAAGATCATAGGCATGATAATCAAAGCCTAATGACAATGAATAGTATAGGCTATGATGTAGCCTTAATCTCTTACAACGTGGTCAAGGAGAACTCGAAAAAATGGAGTCACACTACCGCGAGTTTTTTTGGTCATCTTTTATAGATGATACATTTGAAATTTGCATTTGAATTCTCCATTGGCTCTCACTAAAAGTGGTACTCCAATCTAGGAGATATTCTCTCTAGTAGAGTTGTGATTTTTTTTTCAACTAACAAACTCCAAGAGTTTAGTGGTGGTTACAAATATTGTTCCAAGTCAAATTGACTTTTACAAATGGTACAAGATAAAAACTTCCTAGAAATGGTTCCCATGGAACTTTAATTGTACATAAACTCTAGCCAAATGTGTAGGCTTGATGTTTGCACCAACAAAAATGACTCGATGCAAATAACTAAAGATAAAGAAATAGTGAAAACCAAAGAGGAGGAAAAATGCATCCAATTTCCTTTAGGAAACCACCATCTTTTTGTAATGGCAATGATAGGATAGAACTCAATCTTAATTTTCAAAAATCTATTAAATTTACTAATTTTTGCGAGCATGGTAAAAAGTGCAAGATGTATGTACTTAGCTTCGAGTTGCTGAGATAGGTTAATAAGATAGTTAGGATAGCCCTACCAATAGATTAGGGCTAGATTAAACTAGGTTGCCCATTTTGGTGTGAATAAGGCCACCCACTTTTGTATAAAGCTTAACAAGAGCTTGATTTTCTAGACTTTTGCCATTTCTGAAGAACAACTCTTGAAAAATTTTGTACCTCCCTTTCTTCTTCATCTTTCTTCTTCTTTCTTGCTCATATGGGATGTTTATAGTGAGGAAAGAGTATCCCAAGGGATTATATAGGTATACAGATAGCTTCTCCTTATATTGGAGGTTTTATGCATGCATGGGGAGCTTTGAATAAGGTAAGAATTTTCTTGGAAAATACTCGCAAGCTATTTTCTCTCCATATGTCTTTTTGCAAGTCAAAATGTCAAAGTCTATAGTATATCTTTTTGTGCCATAGATTTTTATATGTGAAAGGGTCTTTCTCTTATGCATTTGGAGATATTGTTTTTGGAATTTCTATAGAATCCTAATTCCAAAACTCACTCTTTGTCTCTCCATTTCTCTGCTTTCGAAGGATCTTCTTATTGGTTTCCATGTGATCGGCTAGGTAAATACTTTTTTTATGATCCTGTGCTTGTGGACCAGCCACTTCATGTGTATAGGTGAATCTTTGTAGTCTTATAAGCATATGGAAAATATCTTTGGTGCCATTTTAGCCTTTGTTGGTGTAAGAAGAAATTTTGGGAGCTTTATTTGAAGGTGTAGAAGTGTTTGAAGTATGTAGACTTCAAGGATTTTACAAGTCTCCCAAGGTAAATTTCCAATTAAATCCATCAAATTCAACAATGTTCATTCATTTTGAGCTCCTAAAAGCTCAGAAAGGGAATAAGGAGCTTCAGAATGCATATGGAAGCTTGGAAAAGATTAAAAAAAAACTTGGCATGCTTCCCAAGGTAAGTTTTTAGGTTTTTATAGCTCCCTCTACGCCCATAGTTCTAGAATTTGAGTTCATTTCCACAAATTATGAGTTAGATTGAGTGATAGTAGAGAGAGTAGAGGGAACAAAACTTTGGATGCGTGCTTCTCTCAACTTTGGGGATCGTTTTGAATTGAAAATTGAAAAATATCTTCGTTGAGGTACAAACTACGTCTCTTACAAGTTTGATGTCATGTGGCTGAGTGCCTCGAAAGATTTGAGTTATCAAGTCTCTTAGAAACTCATTTTTTGAGAAATCCGTGGAATTTATTAAAACGTTTTTTACCTATTCTTGATCGAGACATCCCAAAACGTAGGAAAAGATCCATCACACACAAAAAGGTTGAAAATTTTTGAGAAACCAAAGAAATAGTCTTCATGTTGTGGGAAGATCATGTTGAGCAAGAGCCATTGCAATTTCCCATAGCCATCATGATTACTAAGAGGCATTGGTATTTCTTGAAGATATCGAGAAACCACTTCAAGAAATTGAGTCCATTACACTACCAAGACCATTATGATTGACCACTATAATTGCCCAAGGCCATTCTCCATCCTGAATGGGAACTCGAATCAAGTATATTGGCATGGTAAATGAGAAATTATGATTGCCCATATATGTTAGGACATCACCATTGCATTTGTGACATCCTGATTGCGAGCAATCATTGTGATTGCTCCCACATCATTTCTGGAGCGTCAGAGAGCATACATCCCAATTGCCCTAAGTAATCGAGATTGCTCTCAGATATTGCGATTTCTAAGGAAATTTCATGTGTTTGGAAATAATGTTGTTGTGATACTTTTTCTTAAATTTTTACATGTTTCTAATCCTTCTTCCGTGTTTTACAAAGTTGTTGCCTCAATTTGGCTGTGAAATGCTTATAAACATAGAAAATCACAAATTAGGTTTTTTGAAGGAAGCATCATGCAACTTGAAACCTCTGGAGGACTTCAACACAATGAAACTGTCCAATTACTCTTAATTGTCATTTCAGCGCTAAGGGAACAAACTCTACTTCATTTTCACACCAAAAACATAGAAAACACAGAAAATGAAAACCCTAACAACTTGATAATTAAGGAAATAAAACTCCAAATGAAGTAAAAAAATGTATGCATTTAGAATATAGTCTTGCACTAGGACAATTAGTTAAATATTCAAGTCTCCACTCCTCGAAAGAGAATACGGCTTGATTACCTTGTAGGGTTGTTGGTAGTGGCAATAGCCAAGGAGGTCCAAGTAACTTGTTGAGACAAGGAAACATGCGGCAAACTAGTCAAAAAGAGTCAAAACAAAGGGAGGGACAAGCATGACTAAGCAAACAAGGAAGTCAAAGAAGATCAGGCAACTAGGCACATCGAACTTTTGAAACTAACTTCTTATGAAAGAGTGATTTTGACCACTACATGCCATTGTAAATACCATTTTTGTTAAATCCAACTCCATTTTGTTCGATCCAAGTAGTCCTCAAGCTTAAGGAGTGCTAGATCCATGTACATAGGGATTTTTGTAGTTAGAACTTGTTTGAGCCTCCAAAATAGCTTAGGACTAGGTGTAGATAGGGCCAAAGCTAGGGAAAAACTATAAAAAGAGCTAGAGAGCTCATTTTTGAGTTGGCCGTTTGGGAATTGAAGTGAACAAAAGACATTGTAATTGCATTTTTGGCTAATCAAATATTCCATTGCTCCATCTCTTTGTCTTGCGCATGTGTGTATATGTGTGCATGTTGGTGTGCTTCTCACTCACACATTTGTACTCTCACTTGCTCATGGTCATCATACCACCCTGATGTCTCTCCAAATTGACAATTATGAGGTGGATCTCCCCACATTGATACTCATCATTGTGCTAGAGTGAAACCAAATTTGGCACCGTTGTCGGGGAGTGAGCTTTGAGGATGATCATATGATGGTAAGATGTAGAGATTTGATGTGGAATGTGAAGTAATCAGTTAATTTATTTACTTTTCTTTGTTTTCACATCGTCATCACCTTCCTCACCATCTCCCACCTCCATCTGCTTCCTTGCTGAATTTTCAATTTTTGACCTTATTCCCACCTCTACCTCACCTTTCCTCATTTCACTTGTGAGAGTGAGAGAGAGAACGATTGTGTGTGCATTGTATCATGATAGAAATTCCTCATTGTTAACTTGGTCCATTATCAATTCTGTCCATCACAACTGATAGACCTTATGATTGACGCCATCCATTGCCATTTCTGTCCATTCTGACTGATATGAGTCCATCATGATTGATACGATTCCATCTCGATTGATAGCCATCCATCGTGATAGAGAGCTCCGAATTAATAGCTCAGGCCATCAGGATTGACAACCCAATTAATCGTGATAGATAGGCAAATTTGGTAAAAAACTAGGGTTTTATTCTTGCAAATTTATAGCTAAACAATGATAATTTTTCAAGCATTTGGAGTTCTTGGAAAGAGCTAAAGCTAGCTTACATTAAAATCATGCTTGGGAGCATATTTTGAGGTCATTGAAGCTCTTATCTATGCAATGAACTCAAGGTTGGAAGGATACTAAACCCCCCTTAGTCAATTTCTTAGCTTAGGATAAGTGCGATTAGTAGTACTAATTAATTAGGGTTATGATAGGCACATCACATGTACAATAACCCTTAAGTGTAGTCAGAATATTGTTGCAGCAAGCCCTAAAGGAAAAGAGCATAAAGTGATCGATCACACATCAAGTTGTTATAAAAACTCAAGTGTCCCTAGCAATGCCATTCAAGAAACAATATTGCAATAGAGAAAATTATAAAGAACAAGTACCTGTTACGAAAGAACATTGCAATATGGTTGTATTTAGGAAACATTGGGTTAATTGAATAGGCATATGAACCTTATATCAAGAAGACACCTGGGCTAGGATAGACAAACCATCATATCCTCTGAAGCTAGTGTCAATCATATAGGTAGGTTGTAGGTTCAACAACACAGTGATTATCCCTACATATTAAGTTTAGTGACTCAGAGATGTCATATAGCATTGAGAGACGAGGAGGCAGCTTAGGTGTTGTGTATCTAGAAAAACCAAAAGGTCCCTATAAGACTCGACTTGAATATATTAGGAACAACTCATTAGGTGCTTGCATCTATGAGGATGGTTTGAGGAGATTGGTTGTCCAACTTAAAAATACTGATCAGCCTGTTGGACTTGAACACCCAGTGGTTAAGATTGAGGAAGGCTCATACATTGATAAAGAAGGAACCATGTATGTGGTCACAAATCTACCAGATAGGACAGATGAGTTTGGAATTTTTATTCCAAAGATTGAAATAGGAGACCTAGAATAAGGAAACTTAGGAGGAGAACCCATGACATGTCGTCACAAATCCTTTTGGACAAGAATGACTACCCTAGAGTGGATTCTAAAGGAAAACCTAATCAATCCAACAAAGTAGGAGCATTCATGATTACAAATTCAAATACCTAGAGACACCAGGCAAGGTGCTCTATTTAGACAACACGTCAAAAAGAGTGTTTGTAGTGATGGAACATGGTGGACATGCCTACACTTGGAGGGGTGAACTAGTCTTTCCCCCACCAAGTTCAAATGTCTCTTATGGTTTGCAAGGAGTCAGATCATCCCTAGCTCATGGAACCTAGAAAGGAAGATCTAGGGAGAGACTTGAAGTAAGTTTTGTGAGCCCCCTTGGAAGAGGAACTAAAGATGAAATGGATGGAGCAGATAATGAAATACCTAGAGGCCCAAGAAATCAAAGAGGGCACGGATGAGTTTCCCTTGCCAAGAGCCAAAGAACACCCTAGGATTTTGAGGCCTACTCAACTAGTTAAATCTATGAAAAACTACTTCGATGGCACTAGAGAACCTTACGATCATGTAGTTGTACTGCTTCTTTATTTGTTCTTTACTTTTGCTTTTTTGGGCTGGAAGAAAGTATAAACTTCATAAAATGTGATACAATGAAGGATCTTTGCAAACTTTTTGTTAAAGGGGAAAGGCCTAACCTCTATTCAAAGCTGAGGATCTACAAATATGCACTAGAAGGAGTTAGGATTTCACTTCCTAAGTGTTTTCAGAATGTCACACAGCCTATCTATATAAAACAAGGCTTTCATTCTACTAAGAGCTTTAAGTGAGAATGTCTTATCTAGGTCTTCATAATGGTAGTAGGTTATGTGATCCTACTCTCTCAAGTGCATACATTCTTACTTGCATTTCTAATCTCTTCTTATCGCAATTTAAAATCTTCTTTTATTTGCTCAGAACATTATGAAATGTAAAATATGATATGCATGAAAGCAAAAATATACATAATAATAAGTAAAAATGGACAAACCAAATAGAATACATTCACGTGACTAGTTTCCTTCAACAAATCCACATCATCTTCATCTTCTTCCTCCAGTAGTTCTTGATCAATCTCATACTCTTCTTCATTTATTTTCGTGAATATCTTCACTCTTTTTCATACAATCAAAGATCTTAAAGGAGTACCATCAAATTCATGAAGCTCATACATATCATTATTAAACACAGACATCACTACATATGGCCCAAACCATCTTTTAGTCATTTTCTTTCTCGCATCATACTAAGTATCAAACATACTATTGTACACCAATATCGAGCCATCAATCTCTATCTTATATGGCCTAAGTTGATGAGTTTTATCAAAGTAAATATTATTCTTTAACCTTGACTCCTTTATCTTTTGTAAAGCCGCTTTAAACTTCTCATTTGTTTGTTTCATTGTTTAATCCTCAGTGATAATAATTCTTCTCTTGCCATTTCATCGTTCCAAGGGAGTGTCATCCATGTGAGAATCTAAATTTGAATGGGGAAAACTAGCTTTTGACAATACATGAGTTCATTAGGCATACTTATAAACTAAGTGTATGTCATCCTATCTTTCCATAATGCAAATGGAAAATATCTAGGCCATTTCCTTGTGTCTCCATTGTAGGTCTTAGATATCGCTTTCACCATAGAAGGATGACCTCTCTCAATCTTTCCATTAGCCTCATGTTATGGGCACTAGTGAGAGACAAAAAAATCCCATGTCGGTCAGAGAACTCCTTCGCCTCTCTTGCATCTAGTTCTCCCTAAGTGGCAACCACTTTCTCTATGTATCCAAATTGTGAAATCACTTCTTCTAGAAGAAATCTGCATACATTATAAGTAGTCTTCATACCAAGAGCTCGAGCTTCCACATGGTTAGTCAAGCCCTCTCTAGCAAGTACTATGTATCTCATTTTATCAATTTCTTTGAGTGTGGTTACAAGGTCAACCACCTATTTGTGATGAATACAAGGAGGGTAGTTGAATGTAATGGGTCTCTTTGCCTAAATCAAGAATGAACTTGACATATGCCTCAAGTGCCCACAAAGCCTTAAAAACTCACATATATACTTGGCCACCAATAGGCTTCCCTAATCTTCTCATATGTCGCATAAAATCCTTTTTGACTTGCCCATAAGGTCTCATGCATTTCTCTCATGACCTTGTTGTGAAGGCTTCTATTACTGGATACACATTGTGGACTCTTCACCTTGCATTTAATGTGTCACCAAATAAAGTCATCCTTCATAAATAAGTTGTAAGAATGGTTCTTGATGGACCTATACTTATTTGTGGACCAACCTAAGAAAATTACCTAAGAAAGGTAATTTTCAGATCAACCCATAAGAATGCTAGGAAAACAACCACGTATACCAACTAATGTAGTTCCAATGAAATACACACTTGTGGAAGAGAACTTAGAAAGATCCTTAGTCCTAACCTAGGATTATTCAGATGGCTATAACAATCATTCAGAAGACATTGGGATTATTTTTATAATAAGGAACTTACTTTACAAGCCTTAGATTTGGTAAATATAAAAGTGGAAATGGATGTTTCCATATTCATGTAAATGATGATGAAACTTGATATTTGCATATTTGATCAACACAGTTATCTAACACAAGTGAGATTAGAGCAAATGGATACTCATGCACAAAGAAATAAACAAAACAAGTTCCTTGTGTAGATGAGTGTACTATAGCAGCATGTAGAAGAACTTACACAATGTAATGATTCAAAATGTATGTTGTATTGCACGTATGATACATGGGAAGGATAGAGGGCTACTACTTCATGAAGTGATCACAATGTATACTCAGAAATGTAGCTTTATCTCTCAATAATGGGCATTGTTACCCGTGACTAAGGATTGAGTATATTTATACTCATATTTTGAATTGGAGTTTGATTCCAATAAACCAAAGTCATGGACTGAGCTCCCTAGTATCAAAAGATTCTTCTTCAATTTCCTAATTCTTCAAGATCAGTCCCTCAAAGAAGCTCTAACTTTGATGGTACCAATAGAAATATTAGTTGAGGGCCATCTATATTTCTTCTTGGTGGCCAAAGTGTGAAGGGGCATACTACACGTTCTAGTGTTGGAGAGATATCAGGCGTCACAGTAGCACCTACTAGCTTGGAACATGGAATTGCTCCTCTCATTCTCTTCCATGGGGATGGTGATGCTTTTTTGCTTCTAGAATATCATAAGCAAGGCATGTGTAGATGATACACATGAGGGCACAACATCCATTCAAGATGGTCTTGTGAGGCCATCTCTTGCTAGTTCAACGAATACAGTCAATAATCGAATGGGGGAGATTGATGGTCATGTTTTGAGTATTTGCAAGCTATAAGTTAAGCCAAACTTTCTATGTGGTTGTGTGAACATGTCTTGTCCCGGAAAAGTGAAATGTTGCATACACATTTTGAGATGAACTATAATATTTGGGGTCATAGCTATCATATCTTTTAGTTGGGTAAGATGACAGAGACCATACTTTTACTGTGATGGCCTAGGAAAAGAAATTTTAATTCCTGCAACTAAATTCTCATGGAGGAGAGTTATGCAAATTAGGAAATCTAGAATCAGCTAGTTGCAGACAGACTCCTCCACTATAATTAACCTTGAAAGAAGTTCTTTAGAAATTAAAGTAGCAGTGTACTTCTCTGTCCGATAAGCAGCACCTGAAGCGTTTGTTCTTCTCATCATTGGATAGATCCATTAAGCTTTCCATTAGCTTTTATTTAAATCAAATTCCATTATATGTAAATTGTCACACACTATTCTGGCCGAAAATATCCGCGAACATGAAGTCACTCAAACAGCAGAAACAATTTGTATCTTAATGCTCAGATAATTTGGATTAAGAAATGAGAACAAAATGTAACACAAATCTCATGTTTAAACATCTAGACAACATGCATCAATGACTTGTCAATTTAGAAAATATGGTTTCTATATATAATGACAAAAAGAAGCACCAAATATGTTTTCTGTACATAAAGATCAAAATAACGCTGAACATAGAGAAGACTAATATTAAACATCATTGCACTGGAATCAATACAGGAAATATGGATGAAGCACCATGAAAGAGAGAAACGCCTGAATATTTTATAATTGAACGCATGCCATCCAACCACGGCTAAGAGGAGTACCAAAATCAGGAATGCAAACAGCTTGAAGCAAAACTATCGATAATCTTGGAAGATCTCCTTCAACAGACAATGTCGCTCCGAAACGAATTGAAGTGCTCTAAAGAGTGCATCTAAACTGACGGCCATTGAGCTTCTGGCTATTCATTTCTTCTTTTGCGTGGCAAATAGATAATAGCAATTAAAAAAAAACGTTTCTATAGGCTGATTGAATATACTGTTTTACGTTCTGGATGACAATGCCACTTCGTTCCACACTTCAGCATGATTCAGCAATAGGGCCTTCATTCCACACTTCACCATGATTCAGAAATAGCACCTTGTAGTTCTTGACAAGTCCTGACGAAGACAAAGCACGACCAGAATATGTGCAGATGAAGCTCTCTAATGTTACTTAGTGTCCCTTCAAGTGACATCTTTTGACCATGCAAAAGAGGTTTCAACCGTCACTGTACATAAACATTTCCTCCTTAGCTCGAGCAGTAGAATTTCGTTTCCTATGAGAAACTCCTATCGATCCCTTTATAGCCTCTGACTTCATCTATTGCCAATCTCTTCTGTCAACGGTCATTCCTTTCCCTCCTCTCTCAATGCTTCCCACTCCCACCGTGATGGAGAGCGAGCCTCAGAATCCCCTTTCTCCTTCCATTTCGGGAGAGTTTTTTCTCCGCCGCATGCCACGTTCCCTCATAAGAAAGCAAGACCCCTTTTCTCTCCATGTAACCTATTTGCTTTATGCCTCCAAAAATAAAACATGAATACTCTCCATATACTATATATATATATAATATTAGGTACTTAATCTTCACACTAGAGAAAAATTACGTGGAGCCAACATGCTCACGAGCACATATATTTTTACCTTTTTAAGCATTCCACCACAACCATTGCATATTATATATAGAGATAGTTAATGAAATGATGGAAACATCTGTTTATAAAACTTGATTAGAAGATGGACACCCTTTCATATCCCATACATGATCGTTTTAAAACAAAAATTGCACACAATGTTTGTCAAATCTTGCAGCCATGCATGAGAGTGATATGAGCAAGTACCAAATGACCTATATCATCGATAATTTATTATTTCAAGCAAATTATGCAAGTTATCAAAACATGGTGAAAAAGTTAATGAAGGATAGAAATCACCAATCTACATTCATGCTACTAAGTTTTTGAGTTGAATGTTATCCTTCAAATCTTCAAGGTTGTCTTCGAATCACGACCACAACGTGCTAATGCTACTACTATTGTTGATGCTAGTACCTGCCAAAATGCTCAAAAAACACACACGATTTCTCTCTCCCTCTCTCACACAAGTGAAATGAGGGGATGGATATAGAGATGGGAATATGGCCAAAGAGCTGGGAATGTCGTTAAGATGGAGATGGAGGTAAGGGCTGAGTAGGAATAGCGGAGATGATGATGAAGAAGATAAAATGTAAAAAACAAGAAATTTATCTATGATTCCAACATCAAATCTCTACCTCTTACCATCACATGCTTGTCCTCAAATCTGGCTGCCTGACAACAACACGAGATTTGGTGTCCCTCTAACACAATGGTAAGCACCAACATGAGAAGAATTTGCTTAAATGCTTTTCATACAAAGTTATATCAATCCAATAAAAATCCAACCTCCAAAGTGTACTCTAGCTCCTTTCATAATTTTTAACTAGACTTGGCCCTGTTCAAACCAAGTGTCTAACCTAGTTAAAAATTAGGTTCTTTGGCTTATTTGAAGTCTCAAACGATCTCAAAAAATTATGAAATTCAAGAAGTAGATTATTCTAATACATCTGAAGCTTGAGGACTCCTTGGCTTGAACAAAAAAAATCTATTCTACCAAAACAACAAGATTTACAATGGAGTGTAGTGATGTAAATCATTGTCTGTTGTATGCTTGATTTGGAAAAATTAATTGGCCTACTCACTAGATCTTTGTTGGCTTCTTTGTGTACTTGGACCTTGTTGACTTCTCTTTGACTTTTCTCTCTCTGGCTCCCTAACCAACGATTACTAGGAAGTAGCTAACTCTTAGCTAATCTATAAGTAGATAACTAATTGATAATCATAACTAACTATCAAGTGGCTAACTAAAAAATAAGTAGCTAAGAAGTTATAACTAAAGCTAATAAGAAATCACTAATTGCTAATAGCTAACATGAAATCACTATTAGCTAACAGAAAGTCACTAACAACTAATAGGAATCACTGATAGTGATGAACAATTCGACAACATGCAACTAACAAGAAATCAAATAGCTAACAAGAAGTAGTTAACATGTGGCTAATCAATAACTTACAAACATTATCTAACAGGAAGTACCTAACATTTAGCTAATCAGTAAGTAGCTAACTATCAAGTAGCTAAGTTATAATTAAGTAGTTAAAAAGTTACAAATAATAGCTAACAAAGAGCACTAATAGCTAATAGAATCATTAATACCTATAAGGAAATAACAAATTATAGCTAACAAGTTATAGGTAATAGCTGATAAGAAATAGCTAACATGTAAAATATTAGACTATTAGGCTTTTTTAAGACAACATAGAGGAGCTCCTCATCTTTTGTGTAACCTCCAAATGGAAAACATTAATTGGTAATAAAAAGTATTCAATTGTTCCAAACATAGCAAAAAGTGTGGTGGCTCAACCCCCTTGGAACAAAACTCATACCCCTAGAATAGATGAAATCCACGATTATAAAAGTTTTCTCTTTAAATCCAAGGATCATTATAATTTAGCGTTTGAGTTTGAGCAAAAAAAGTGTGAATCAAGAGGGTGAAGGCATGAGTTTGGAAGCAAACACCATCTATGTACCATCAAGATAGCTTGAAACCACCCTTGGACAGTGAACATGTAAGTAATTAACCATTGATGGATATAGCTATTACTTGATTGACTTAGCTAACAATCTTTATAAGATCAAAGTATTTAACATAAGTTTATAAGAATGATTGTTCACAATGATTTCATTATTTGCATACTCAACGTGTTTGTATATGATCTTGAACTATTCCATGATGTATAGTTAAGCTCTCTCCATTAAGAAGAATAGATCTGGAAATAAATACCTATATACTAAGTCCAATTTGGGGCTATTAACCGTTTCCAAAGTTGACCATAGAGACTTCCAGACAAATAGTTATTTCTTTCACTAATTGCCAACTTTGGAAACATGAGACACCATCTTCTAATGTTGTAAAATTATCACCCATAAATTTCTTCTTGGACTCTAGGAAGATCGTATCAATATATTTGTTGACCTGGTCCATATCATATGCACTCCAAATCCAGATATTGAAATGTTCAAGGCACCATAGTAGAAAAGTCCTTTTTTGGAAACAAAATGAGGTCACTTCATGTATTCATAAATATGTCAACTTCTAGAATCAGATTCCTTCGCTCAAAATCCTTGTGAATAGGTTTCAATTCTTGTATCTCCTCCTCTATTGAGGCATGTTGAATCATTAGGGGGTCCTTTTCTATCTCAAGAAATTCAGTTTCCATTACCACAACATCTAACCTCTTTTATTTTTTTTACCTTCCCTATGTCCGTTTAGGCTCTTGGTTCCTTCATGGTGCAGACACTAGTAGAGTATGCGTTTGAGTTGAAATTGATAATTTGTTCATTTTTTTATCTTCTTAGGCTGCTTTATGCTCCAATTCTATTGCAACAGGATGAGTTTGAGTTGAAACTGATATTTTATTCAGGTTTTTATTTTGTGCTCAACTTCTGTTGCGCATGGTTAGATTCGGAGTTTATATAATCTTTCAAAATAAATGGGTCAACTAGAGAAAGTATAAAAGAGTAGAGTGAGGTAATGATAGGCATTCATGTTGCGAAGTGGAGACAAGAAAAGAATAAAATCCTGAAGGAACAACAAAAGAGAGAACAATTATATATACAAGTGAGAATGCAATTCATGTGTCTAGAGGGAGAAATACTACCAAAAGTTTGGAAAAAGTTACGATGAAGGGACTTTCAAGAAAATCCGTCCACTTGTTAAGTATAATCCCCTCCGAAGATTGCTTCATCCCATCGAGATGCTTGATGTAGTTTCGTTTACTTACTTTTTCGGATTGAAGGGAGCTCGCTACCTGTCGTTGGAGCTCGATGACCACTTTCATGGAAACATCAGCGGAAATCATAGACGCGGGTTCATGAATGTTAACTCCTTTGATTTTACTTGGCAACGTTGTGTCAACACGTGTTAAGGGAGTTTGCTTCATCTCGTCTGGGCCGGAGATGCTTCACATGCCTTGTGTGGGATGAATGCCTTCGTGCGGGTTGAATTCAATTGGTTTTCGGGTAGTCCTACCCTCATCAAAATCTAGTCACTTCTTCTGGCCTTAGTGCCATTCTTTTTAAGGTCATTCTTTCTCAAATTCTACCCTAGTGCACCTTCCCTTTCTGTAATCTCGATCATGCTAGGCATAGAACCCCTCCTTTGTGAAATATCGAAGGTCCCATGACTATTAAACTCACCTTCACTTATATTTTCAATCAATTCAAGCATATAGAAAAAAGCCTCAGGCAGAACTTCCTTAAAAAAAGATTGTGTAAGTGCAACGATAATCAAACTTATGTAAATAAAAAAGAGAAGAACCAATGCAACACTAGATTAAGGGGTCCAATGGGCATGCCATAATGGTTCATGCCTTGAACCTTGTAGGCAGAAGTGTCGGGTTTGAGTTTGATTAGATGTATCCTCTGAAATCTCAAAGTTGATGGGTGCCTCTACCTTACAGGGCATGCCTTGAACCTTGTAGGAAGAAGTGTCGGGTTTGAGTTTGACTAAACTTATCCCCTGAAATCTCGAAGTTGATGGGTGCCTCTACCTTACGAGGCTGGGTGTGTGCGTATTTCAATTCACAAAAAAAATAACTAGATTAAGGGGAAAACAAGCTTCATCGAGGGTATGTATAACTTTGAAAGTATTGGCGATTGCTTTTATAGGATCTCGAAAAGAAGATAATGGATTGTATTTTCGTTTGAGAAAAAAATAATAATTACAGGTCATTGGATGCCTTGGTACGTTAACCCACTCTTGATATACTTTTTTCTTCGTATGTCAAAAGAAAAGAACTGAAATCATTGTACGATTTATGGAGGACTACGGATCTGAAAACATGATGTTGATTAAAGGGAAAGTGAAAGTGAAAGGAAAAAGAAGTGAACATGTTTTTTTTTTTTCATTATTACATGACTCACGGAAGCATATTATTGCAGGGGACTCTACGGATGTGAACTCCAACGAGCTGCTGAACCAACAAGAAATAATATATTCCAAAAAGTTTTTTTAATTATAATTTTCATATTAGAGACGCTTGTTTCCCGATAGGTTCCAAATGTTTATGTGTGCAACAGTTTAATAAAAAAGAATCGGTTTTTTTTTTTCAAAACTGCCTTAAATGATCAAGAGAAAAAAGATACGAGGATGTTAGAGAGGAAGCAAGTTTGACAACGTGGATATGCCACATGTCTCCGAAGTGGGTGTAGGGGTTCAATCCCCTCGAGCTGCACTATGGACATTTCCCTACTCGTTGGATAGGATGGAAATGAAGGCCTTAGGACCTTTCGGTTTCAGTCTTTGAGCACCATATGTTGCAAACTTTTGGGCTAAGTGGACTTCGTTTCTAGTCTTCAAGCCCATCTAAACTAGTTTCATTGTTGGGTTTTAGGGTTGTCATTTCCCAAGCTCTACCTTAGTGGGCCTCTGGGCTTTGCTCAATATGGTCTTCCAAGTTTCTAATCCATGCTTTCTAAGATATGGGGGGTCCCATCGGTTCAAAGTTCTCATCCCCCTGTTCACTTACATTCAAATTAATTTAAGTAAATCCAAAGAGATTACGCCTCAAGTCAAACTTCCTTAAAAAAAACATTAGAGAGATTTACAAAAAGGGTTTCTAACTTTTTGAGTCCCTTCATGAGGGACTCACTTGTTTTTAAGCTTGTTGTTTTCCAGAGTAAACACCCTATGGTGCTTGAAGGGGGGAAATTATAATCACGAATCCTACCACCTAAACAAACAAGGGATTTCTCTCAAGAACATTCTCAAGGGGTCTTCTCAAAGTTGGTTGCACATCTTTTCTTCCAGATCTTCGAGAGTTCTCACTCCTAATGGCATTTCAAAAAGCGAAAGATCAATCGGTCGCTTCACTTGCTTCCAGTTAACTTGTTAAGCCAATAAAAGGAGCTTTTTCTGACACTGCCAAGACATGCTCCTCGAAGGATAGGAAAAAAATGTTGAGAATCCACCCATTCCCCGCACCCCCTTTGTGACAACCCTTTGAAACATTGTGATAGTTCTTTCTCATTTTGGTGGAAGCTTTGTGGAGTTGATGGTGCATGCCCAACATTTGAAGCATCTATAAACACTTTGGTGGAGATCGGTGGTGCATTTCATGTAGTGCTCACACACACTTGGAAGGTTATAATATTCTACTCCAACACTCACTTTCGATTGTTGATAGGCTGTAGTTTTTCTTCTATGCAATCTTGACTAGCATAGTGGATAGTAGTCCTCATGTGTTATTTTTGAGGCATCTAATTTATTACTTACTACGCTAGCTGCCATCTAGAAGACAGTGACATTGAATCTTCAATCGATTGAAGTCCACAACATGCACCGACTCCTCTAAGTTCTTTTGATGACCCTCTTGCAACTAAGCTCACGTCTATATCTCGGAGACAGACAGAGAGAGAACATCTCTTTGTACCTCCGGTTGCACCTTCATCCCATTGTCAGAGCACAAGCGAAGGAGAATCCATTTGACACAGAGGCTTTTGACACCAGCGCGAGTGATAAGATGTCGATATTGCACACTTCCTCGAATGTCTTTAAGGAGGACTTCTTGATTAAGGTTTTGTGCATCATGCTGCTTCTAAAAACACTTTCCTAGTCGAGGGGCCATGGCGCAAGTGGTTATGGCACGAATTGGTTGGGATGATGTCTCGAGTTCAAGTCCAGAATGGATCAACATGTCCATTGGAATTCTTACAATGAGAACTGCCTATTCTTTCTGGAATTCTTACAATGAGAACTGTCTATTCTTTTATATTGGATACTTTCTAAATTTTTTGTACTCTTAAAAGTAAAAAAAAAAAACTATCATGGCTAATCATCGTCCCCTTCCCTCTGGTGTAACGATACTAAACAACAGCTAGCAACAGCCTTGAAAGCCTCTGGTGTATCGTGGCTCATCGTCATCCCCTTCCCTCTGGTGTAACGAGAGCAAAGCATGCATGCACACCTAAAGTGCTGACTTTTTTTCTTTCTTTAGTTCACCTGTAGCAGAACACTACGAGCACCATAGTCTTCTCTAGGCAGTCAGAGAGAGAGAGAGACGTACATGACTGGATACAGAACGAGAGAATGTGTAGCTGCTACACCCTCTAAGGAGCTCACTAAAGCTATGAATATCTCACCATTAGGTGAAAGAAAGAACTTAACCGATAGAGCTATGCATCATCCTGGTCTTTGACACGCGAGTGAGAGGAGTACTTTGCCACCTGAAACAGAGAGGAGAAAGTGTCGTGGTAATAATCCTCACTACTTGCTATTGTGCATGACATAGCAAGAGGTGCAAAAGTCCACACATACAGGGAAATCCAACTTAGTCTTTGCTGTGCATTAAATTCTCAGAGAACCCAAAGAGATATGACTCTCTGTTTCGCAATATAGTAGAGAAACGAGAGAGAGAGAGAGAGAGAGAGAGAGAGAGAGAGAGAGAGAGAGAGAGAGAGAGAGAGAGAGAGAGAGAGAGAGAGAGAGAGAGAGAGAGAGAGAGAGATTCTCTCTCTGTATACGTCCTCCTTGAGTGAAAGAGAGAGACCGATCTTTTCAGCTTCTACGCGTGTCCTCACAGAGTAATCAACCCCTCCTACCTTATGAAGGTGCAACTCAGGAACTCAGTGCCCTGCTCGAGAGAGAGAGAGAGAGAGAGAGAGAGAGAGAGAGAGAGAGAGAGAGAGAGAGAGAGAGAGAGAGAGAGAGAGAGAGAGAGAAAGAGAGAGAGAGACAGAGTCATCCTCTCTTGGTTTCCAAGCAACGAGGGGGAGATGGATGAGGCACATATTGGGACTGGCAAGGTAGCTATGCGATTAATTTGACACTAATGATATCATCAATGATGTCGATTCAATTCATATGGTTATAAATCATTGCGCAACTACCCACGTGATTATCTGTTGATCAATTTTTTTTGTTGGTATCCAAGATGGTTGCAAATCGAATGCTATCATTGTACTTTTGGCACATTTATTTTACTATTGGCACATCTCTTAGCAACCATTGCCTCCTATTGTAACTCATAACCAAGGATTTGAGTTGAATTCTTTTCAAGGGTATCTATCCCTTCCAATATTGCTCCTCTTGTAATCCCTCATCAAAAGTATATCCTTCTGGCCATCTCTCTTGTATCCACTTGATCACCTCTCTCTCCACAAATCTTATTTGGCACCCCTCATAAAGGATCATTCTTATCTTACAAGGGATTTATTTTCTAAGGGTACCACATCCTCACTTTTGGATCACTCAAGGTGCAAATTGCCCATCTTTCTACTACAAGAATTTAAGAAAAAGGTATTGTGTGTGTGTGTGTGTTTGTGGGTTGGATGCTAGTCTAAGCCCACCCATGAGATTTCTCAAGTTCCTAAGCCTCTCTAAGGATATCTTGGTGAGCATTAGGCTACTCTAAGCCTTCTCTCTACGTCGACCCATCTCGAATTTTGGTGCGAAGGCTACTCTAAGCCTTCCATTTTCTTTTCCAAATTTACATATATTTTCAAGTGGTATTTTTTGCACACAATGTGTCTTTGGCATCTGTTATTAAACACTTTCAAAATGCCATTTTTTTCACTTGAAGACATAGCTGAACGTTCTTTTTAGCACTTCTCCATGCCATCGCTTGTCAAGGAAGTGTTCTTCAACACTTGGCCGTTATTTTTGCAAATTTCAAGCACAAATTTAATTATTCAAGCTTTCAAGCTCATTATAATGTCAAAAAAAGAAGCTAGTTTGTCATCCATGGCAAGTTATTTATCTTCCTTTATACCCATCTTTATGCCTAAGGAAGAACTCTTAGATGCCTATAGCCCAAGCATGAGCACCACCTCCTTTACTTGTCAATCTACGAAGATGTGAGGAGGATATGAACAAGATCATGAGTAATTATGGTAAGCAAATGTGAGTGACAAGCACATACATGCACACAAACACGTACACACAAGGACAAGATAACAAAGATAGGAGCAATGGAAGCTTGATTCTCAATAATGCAATTACAATCTTCAAGAAACGCATCTCTAACTTGCTAACCTCAAATGAATGAACTCAAAAATGAGCTCTCTAGCTCTTTTTATAGTTTCTTTTACTAGTTTTGGCCATATCCAGACCTAGTGTTTGACCTAGTTTAAAATTAGGTCCCAAGGCTTATTTGAGGGCTCAAACCGAGTCTAAAAATCATAAAAATTGGTAGGTGGATACTTCTAATACTCCTCAAGCTTGAGGACTCCTCGGCTTGAATAAAATGGACTTGCAAAATATAGAATGTTATTTACAATGGTTTTTAGTGATCAAAATCATTGTTTTTATAGGGGTTTCTCCTAAACGTTTGATGCACACTTCTTGGAGCTCCCTGCATGCTCCGTCTTCTTGTGTGCCCACTTCTTTAATGTTGTTCTCATGCTTTGTGATTGACCTTGAGTGCCAAAACTACCCCTCCACTCGAGTCTATCATCCCTGACAGACCCTTGTTGGAGTGGGTGTTCCATGTAGTACTTTGAGACGTAGATGCCATCATGTATCAATAAAAGCAGTTTGTTTTCCAAATGTAGCAAGGTTAGTTGTCCTGTTCTTCATTTTGTCACTAGAAGCCTTTAGAAGGTTTAGTCCCTTTGTATGTACTTCTTCCTTGGATTCCGGCATGATGGTATATTCGTGAGCTTGCAAAATTTGCTAGTTGCTCAAGAGAGGTTGTCCATGTTTATTTTGAGCAACTGCCCACTGTGAATTGCTTCATAGATATTGATGTTGTAACTTTGATGTCCTCTGGATATTTCAACCATGGGTTTCATAGTTATCATGCCAAGTACTCATAACCCATAATGAATGATGGGTAAGTGTGTTAGTGCATGGGTTGAAGAAAATATGTGCCTTGTGTATGGCCTTGTAATGTGGCCCTATATTAATGCATACTTGGGGAATGCATTGTAAGAATTATGGTGCAAAAAATTGGGTCTTGAGCAAAGCACTCAAGGGTATGCTGACAAAGAGGTTTCCTAATCTATCATTGTTATAGTGCTGCCAAAATAGGGGATGCATACCATGGTGAAATGTAAGGTGATGTTCATCTCTTCGTGTTGTACTCCCATCATGGTGATTGACCATTGGATTCTCTTTCATTCTTAATGGATTTCCTTGTTGATCGTTCACTGATGAGATTCTTCAAGTGCATGATCTTGTCCCTTCCTTTTGTTTTTTTTTGTTATTTTTCCTCTTCTTTTTTTTTCGAAACAGTGTCACAAAACAAGATGAAAAGAGGTTAGTATCAAGAAAATAGTTTACATATGTCAAATGTGTCTCATGTGCTTGGGATTATCAAGTGTGTCTATGCACGACCTTGTAATGTGGCCCTATATTAATGCATACTATGGAAATGCATGACCTGAATGGTGCAAAAGACAAGGTTATGCCAAAGGAACATAGTTTTTGCACGTCGAGGCTTCTGATGTTACTTGTAGATGTTGTTGCAATCTTTGTTTGGAGGTATCCATTGTATCTTTAAATGATGCAATCAATCCATGGTTGAATGACAATTGATCATTGCTTCTTATAGGGATCCATTTTAGAACATTGTTCGGTGGCATAGAGATCACTTTTAGCCTCTTCATCTTTGGATGGTTTTCTTAAATTTGTATCCCTCATGGTTGGTTTTTTGGTTTTGTGGGGGCTACTTGTGCTTTTAGCTTTCGAATCCATACCCTTTTTTTGTCTTCTTATCATTGCCAAAGAGGTGGATTGATCTTCTTTTGATCTTTGTGATTGGTTCTAACCCTTGCCTTTCCTTGGCTTCTTTGTTGAGACTTTTCTCATGAGGGATAGAATAAGGTTTGGTGTATGTAAGAGTTCCTTGGGCCAAATGTGCAATTGCCCTTTTTGAGTTGTAGATAATTCCTTAGGCACCCAATTTCTTTGGATACCTTGTGGTTGAACTTGTCCTAGTTGCTTCTTTCTTCTTTTGTAATGGTTGGCTTTCCTCGACGGGAATTGTTGGGGCAAACTCGGTGGTTGCTTGCCTTTCATCATCCATATTTGTTTAGTCTTGAAATTCGGTTCAGGTTTTGTCCTTGTGGGTGAGGAGCGAGGTTGTGTAGTAGCATTTGTCACTGAGGTGGCCTCCTTCTTGACATCTGGTTGTAGTTGTCCTCCTTTTCTCTGCAAAATTCATTATTCCAATTGTGATGTTAATACTTGTGGAAGAGAAGGGGTTCTAGTACTTGCATGACCTACCCATCAATAGGTGAGAAATGGTGCACAATGGACTCTATAGTGCTTGGAAAGTGTGGGGTACTGGAATCAAAAGGACCCTTATCTTTTGATTCAACTATTAGGCATTGCTTGTTAATCGAGACCTAAAGCGATCGCTTTCACAAATTAAAGTCAATTGCATTACTGTACAACAGATCCTGCCCTCATATCATATGTTTTGTGATGTCCTCATCATGGCAAACTAGAAACTTTAGTGTCAAAGGGACATCCTTTACGAGGATAGGAATGTCTGCCTCATCAATACAAGGGGTTTCCACACCTCCTAAGCCCACTAAATAAGCTTCTAATGGCTTAACTTTCATGCCCAAGCCTTTACAACATGAGTACCTAATTGCACTAGTGGTAGATCCAAAATCAATTAGAGCTTTGATCTTCTTATTTGCAGTGCCATGTCCTAGCTCAACTATGATGAATGGTCTTTTATCATGATGCTAGGATGTGTACTCTTTTTGGTGCACATAGCCATGTGATAACTTGATGCATTGGGATTGACATCTAGGTCTTGTCACCTTAATTATTTCACCTAATGCATTCTCTAGCCTCTGCATGTGCTTCTTCTCTAACCCTTAACTCTTCTTCTTTTTGCTTATTAGCAGTGTTGAGTCTCATTAGCATATGCTATGGGAAAATGCTAGCATATGCTATAGGAAAATCCATATTTCCTTCACCTGTGAGTTGTGCTAGCACACATCCTATTGCATAATTGGATGCATCTACGTGGAAATGGAATGGTTTATTCCAATCAAGAGTGATCAATATTGGTGTTGTGCACAAATTTCTCTTCAACTCATTAAAGGAATCTTAGCATTCATTGTTCCACTCAAAACTTGTCAACAAAGCATAAAGACGTTTAGATATGATCACATACATGTGGATAAACCTATGGTAATATCTACAATGACCCATAAAGGCTTGTACCTCTTTCACATTCCTTGGCCTCTACAACTCTGCTATGGCTCTTACTTTATCCTCATCAGTTGATATTCTATTCTTAGAAACAATATGACCTAAGATATTACCTTGATGTACCATTTTTGGAGTTCAAACAAACTCGATATTCTCTACACTTGCTGAAGATCTATCTAAGCTATGGGATGTGGTGTCTTCTTTCTTGGGAATGAGCATATAAATCATCCACATATACTTCTAAACTCTTTCACAAGAACTCTTTGAAGACATGACACATGAGCCTTTGGAATGTTGCAGGTGCATTGGTGAGCCCAAATACCATAACACAAAATGCAAAGATTCCACACTCTATGGCAAAGGCCATTTTGTGTTGATCTTCTGGGGCAATGGCTACCTGATTGTAACTTGAAAATCCATCAAGGAATCTATAAATTCTTTGCTTGCAACATGATCTAATAAATGTTCAATGATTGGAAGTAGGTAGCTATCTTTGATCATAGCAGCGTTAAATTTTTTAAGATTATATACACTCACAACTTTCCATTCTTCTTGGGAACCACCACAATGAGGGACACCCATTTCGTATGCTCAATCTCATAGATAAATCTAGCTTCAATCAGTTTTTCAATTTCTTCTTTTAGTTTTGTTGCATATGTATCATTATATGTGTAGGGCTTCTGTTTGGTGGGCTTGGCATAAGCCATCATCAAGATCGTATGAGAGCATATTTTTGGGTCTACTCGCATCAGGTCTCTAAAGGTCCACACAAACACATCCCTATATTCCCTTACTAAAGCTACAAGCTCTACTTCTTCTACTACACTTAGGTCTTCTCCTATGTACATAAATTGCTCTCCATTTTCTTCAGTGGTTACTACAATTTTTTGGTTTCTTTTCTTTATTATCATACCCTTCTGCTGTAATGGCCTCTCTCTTAGGCATTCATACCAAATTTTTTTGGTCTTCAACTTCATATTTCTTGAAATTCTCTGGTACTTCAAACAATGATTCCTCCTCTGCTTGTTTCACTAACTTTTCTTTTGTTTTTCTTTTGACTACCTTCACTTTCCTCCCTTTTATTTATAGTTTTAATGCTTGTGAGAGGTTCTTCTTCTTTTTGGGTAAATACTCCTACATTTTCTAGATAGTGCTCCTATGAATCAAAGAAACTATCTAGCATAATGGAGTCTAGATTATCGTCATCCTCTTCTTCTTCTATGACCTCATTAGAGTCACACTCTTCTAGCAAGGGTTCACACATGAACAAAAAATATCAAAACCGGCCTCCTCATCACAATGAGGCATCCACTCTTCTTCATTGACAACAATGTCCATGGTGGCTAAGATTTCTACCCAACCATGAGGCTCAAATTCCTCATTTGGAAAGAGCATCAATGTGTGGGTTGGATCTCTCACGGATCTGGCTCCTTGAGAAGTTCCTTCTTCTCTCGCTTTTTGGTGTCTTTCCTCTTCCTCTATGAGCTTGCACATCCACAAAGTGAGTATCTTCATGCATCCAGGATGGATCATAAGAACTTACATAATGAAGAGAGATTGAATCCTCTTGCACCTTGTGGATAGGACTCCATTGCAGGGCTGGTACTTCTCTGAAGGTATAATCCTTTACATTGACCTTGCTTGTGACTCCTAAGTGCTACAATTACAAGGAATCGGTAGGAGTTGTAGTTATCATAGAAAGGGTCTTCATAGGATCATTTCATGGACGTTATTTTTACAAAAGTCACATATAGAAAAGGTGTGTTCAAACTGTACACCACAAGTGGTTAGAGTTATCCCTTCTAGCAATCCTTGCGGACTTCAATACGGCCATCAACCATTTGAAGCTTCATTCTAGTTGGTCTTAATGCAAGTTTGCCCCATTGCTTCCACAAGGAGGTGGTCGCAATCGCAACATTAGCACCTGAATCTAAGATAGCTTTGGTAGTGTAACCTTGATAGGTGATTGGAAGATAAGTATTACCTTCTTTACCTTCACTCATGTCTCCTATTTTGCCTAGAGATAACTTTGGGACTTTCTTCTTAAAGCCTACTTTTGACATATTGGAGCGAGGTTTTGGAACTTGATTCAGCACCTATTTCCATAGCTCAGGTTTTACTTTCAACAGCTCTTCTAAGGTAAGATGACACTACACCTTAGTGTTCTTTATGGCTTGAGAGTTTCTTGGAACCACTGAGTCTTCGTTTTTTATCAATATTGTGGGATCTCTAATCTAAAGAGTTAGATTCCCATGGGCCAATGAATTGTGGAAACTCTTGTAAAGAATCAAATTCAAAATATAATCTTTCATCTTCTTGTTGCTCTACTTGATCTACATAAATAGATGGAATGTCTTGTGGATATTGATCATGAAGATCATCAATTTCAGAAATAGGAGGGGGATTACCCTTCTCCTTGGTCCATTTCTCTTCTTGTATTTCCTGCAAGAACTCTTGAGAGTATTGTTGAATTGAAAGAGGTGTTCTAACATTCAGAGAACAAAGAACATAAACTTTCATTAGTGGTGAGCTTTCTCTTTCAACACTTGGTTGAGCCTATGGAGGTAAACAAACATGCACCTTGTTTACCAATTACTCTATTCTTTCTAATAAGCCCTGGAAATGCAAACCCGGTTTCATAGAATTTGTCTCATTGACTAATTGATTGGCCTCGGACATAGGCTGAGCTAGTTCTACCATTTTCATGCAAATTTTTGTCCCTTCAATCTCTAAATTTGCTCTAGGGTAACTCTTGCCTAGGTTTGCAGTTGTTGGCTATTCTTGAAGTCGAGCTTGGTATGCCTTGATCATCATTTCCAAGCCTTCTATGGTTGGATCTACGAGAACAGACCCTAGTTGTGGTCTATTAACAATGAGTGGTAGGGTGGGATGAAGTGGAGTGGATGGAGTTATGGTATGCAAGGGGTTTTGAGATGTGATATCTGCTATTTTTACTTTTGCATCTTTTAGGCTTTTTTCTATTTTGGATAACTTTCTAGCCCACTTACAATTGGAATTCTCCATGGTATCCTTCCATGTTCTTGTTTTCCTCTTACTAGGCTCTCCTGATTCAATTGACTCTAATTGTTCATCTGGTTTAGCCTGTTTTAAGGCTTGTGCCCTAGTGATGATGTGTATAGGAGCCACCATGTTAATGTTACTTGAACTTGAATCCACAACTAAGCCTACCACATTAATTGGTGTAACCTTGGGCTCACTAGAGGGGTTCCTTGAACAATCTCTTGGGAGATGTTTCTTGCAACACTCATGACAAAATCCTTGTATTGTGATGTTCTATGCTTCTCTTGAAGCAGGTGGGTGGGGACATTCATGAATGAAATGGTTGCCTGGACATCTAAAACAGGGTCCTCTAGGGGCTTGTGGTCTCATTTGTCTCAAGTGGGGCCTGGGGTTAGGATTCGTATACATGATATTGGACTATTTTGGCTCCCAATTTGGTTCCATAGGTAATGCCTCATATTCATATGGATAAGTCTCACTATGCTCACGTGACTCTATGTAATAAGCTCGTGGACTACCTTCATGGGTGTAGTCAGAATTTTGAGCATGAGGGTCATTTTTTGAGACCAAAGGGATCATCGACACCAATGCTCTATTATGGTTCTCCTCTACAACTGCATACTTAACTGGAATCATATTGGAAGGAGGTGGCGGTTGGTTTCCTAGAACTGGTTGTGGCCTATATGGTGCCTGAGTTGGTATTGAAGTTGATATTTTTGTTGTGGCCTTTAATATGGCTATTGGTATTGGTTTTGATACCAACCCTATTGGTAAGGTTGCTGATACGTTTGTCTGACAGTCTACCTATTGTATGGACAATCTTGAATCCCTATGGTTTGTGTATTTTCTCTCAATAATGTAATATGGAGCATTGAGTTCTCTCATGTTCTGGTTTTGCATTGAGCATAGGTTGGCCATGTGGTCACCTCCACAAGTATAGCATCACTTCATGAGATGGCCCTAGGAGTTTTTCGATTTTGAACTCGTGGCTTCTTGGCAACCTGCTCAACTAGCTCATCTATCGCAATAGAGTTTTGGAAGTATGACTAGTAGAAGTGTCAAAATCCTTATAGAGTTAAAAAAAAATCTAAATCCTCATCCAAGTTGTCTTTTATTTCAATACACATTCCCAAGCATTGATCTAGTGTGATTGGCTCCTTGAGATATACATATGATCTAAGTTTCCTGCTTAGAAGTTCATCTAAAAATAGGGAAACTTGTTTTGCTTATGTAGGTAATTAAGGTGTGGGACATTCTTCCACATATTGTTTAAATATCCATCCAACTATTCGAATGGTTTCTTAGGGTGTCTGCTTGAAGCTGTGGATCAAGGATGATGTGTTATGCCTGATGCCACTCTTGGAAAATTCTATGATGAAAGCTTCTAGCACTTGACCTATAATCTGCCAATTGCAACTATTGAGAGGCTAAAACTAAGCTAAGGCAGTACCCTTGAGGGTCCAACCAAATGCCTTGGACTGAGTGAACAAGTCCTCGACCTGTTCAACTCTTAACACATGTTTGAAACCGGCCACATGATCATATGGATCTCCTAAACCATCAAAGTAGTTTTTCATTGTCTTGACCACTTGAGAGGGTCTAAGGGTTCTTGGGTACTCTTGGGGTCTAGGCAATGGAAAATCAGGTTCATCTCTTTGATGCCTATGTGCTCCATGTCTCTCTATTTCATGTCTTTCACTTTCAAGTCCTGATTTATCTCTACCCACAGTGTGTGCACAGCTTACCTCAGGTCTCTCTCTATCTTTTTCCCCCTAGGGTTCATGAGCCTTGGATAATCCTACACCTTGGAGGCCATGGGAAACATTTGATCTTGGTGGAGGGAAGATCAATTTTCCCTTCCAAGTGTATGCATGCCTGCCATGCTCTGTTACCAAGAACATTCTCTTCGACGTGTTATCTAGATAGAAAACTTTGTCTGGTATCTTAGGATCTTTGAACTCATAGATGGTGACTCTGCCTAATCTGCTAAGTTGGTCTAGCTTGAATCTCCAAAAAGCTTCCTCTGTTTCTCTATTCAAGAATAGTTCTATGCTTTTGTTGTCTTGGGGAATCCACTCTGAGGTAATGACTCTAGTCAAGAAGGATTTTCCTCGAGGAGTCTTGGGTTCTCGTCTAGGTCTCCTTGCTCTAGGTCTCCTATCTTATTCTTGGGAATGACATTTCCAAACTCATTTGTTCTATCTGGTAAGCTCGTAACCACATACATGGTTCCTTTATTATCAATATATGAACCCTCTTCGAATTTCACCATTGAGTGTTCAAGTCCAAAGGGTTGATCATCATTTTTGAGTTGGACAACTGATCGCCTCAGACCATCCTCATAGATGTGTGCACCTAATCGATTGGTCTTAATATATTCCAATTGCATTTTATAGGGACCTTTTGGTGTCTATAAATGGGGAGTGCATGAGCTACATATGGGGTGATCAATCCCCTTAAGTCCTTTTCCTTTAGGGTTTGTCCCAACAATATCCTAACTTATGCTTGAACTTGAGTAATTAGGATTTCTAGTAGTTCTTTCATGCTTATCATCACCCTAATTAGTTAATACCACTAGTCATGTTTAGTCTACGCTAAAAATTGACTGAGGGGGTTCAGATTGATTCCAACCTCAAGTTGCTTCTCCCTTGCTGCCAAGGATACATGTTCCCAAGCTTCCAACACACTTGCCACCTTGCTCTGACACCCCTTGAATGGCTCTCAATGGACTTGTAAAACTCCCAAGGTTAGATCAAGATTAAACTTTAATTTATTTGATAGATAGTTTGATTCAAGCATTATTAAAGAATTGCAATTTTTTGAGAGTTAAAGGACCAAAAAATCGCAATGTTGTGAAAGCCAAAATCCAAAAAGTCGTGATTTTTTGAAAGCCAAAAACCAAAAAGTCATGATGTTTTTCTCAATGAGTATATGAAAAATTGCGACTTATTTCTCTTTTCTTCTTTTGAAAATTCGTGATTTTTTCAAAAGTTGCCTTCCAAAAAGTTGCAATTTTCTCAAAAATTGGATTGCTGAAACTCACGATTGTCTCAAAAACTAGATTGTAGAAAGTCACAATTTTCCCAGAAACTTGATTGCAAAAATTCATGATTTTCTCAAAAATTGCCTTCCAAAAAGTTGCGATTTTCTCAAGAATTGCCTTGCAAAAAGTCACAATTTTTCTTCACAATTGGAAGACAAAAAAATTGTGATTTTTTCACTCTTAGAGGACCAAAAAATCAAGATTTTTTGAGTGATTTTAGCCAAGAACAAGGGAATCTCGGTATTCAAAAAAAAGAATTCCAAAAAGTCACGATTTTTTAAGAATTTTGGTAGGAACTTCAAAATTGAGCGCTGAGATCTATGTGTCATGCAAAGGGTCGTGAAAACCATATAAACTTTCACACACAAACACTTTGTCTTTCTCACTTCCTTTCGCACAACCACAAATGAAAAATGGGGTGAAACATTAGGGAAAAATATGGAAGGAACCCTAATTGTTAGGGATTAAAGAGCTTAAAACATGAACTTAACTAGGCATACAAAACCAATAGTTGTTTTGTGGAATAAAATAATACTTGAGGAAGCCTTCTATTTCAAATCTCATGCATGAGAATTTATGGCCATTGGATTATTTAGATCAACACCTTTATTTGAAATTCATGGAGATTTGGAGAGAGAGAGTGTCTCATTTTCATAACAGAGGGCCTTCTCAGACTCCCTATAAGCTTTTCCACCGTTAGATCTTTATGGATCCAATAAGCAACAAGGGTATGGGTTTGAAGCCAAAAGCACTAGTGGCCCCCATAGAACCAAAGAACACGAGGGATACAAAGGTTAAGAAACCATCCAAAGATGAAGAAGTCAAAAGTGATCTGTATGTAGCCGAACACTATTCTACAATGATCCCTATAAGAAATAATGATCAACATCATTTCAAGGTCCAATGGATTTCTACAAACAAAGATTGCATCAACATCTACAAGTAACATTGGAAACCTCGACAAGCGACAACCATGTGCCCTTGGCATAACCCCATCTTTTGCGCCATTCATGTCATGCATTTCCACAATATGCATTAATATAGGTCCACATTACAAGGCCGTGCATATACACAATTGAGAATCCCAGGCACATCAGACACATTTGACATATGTAAACTATTTTACTGATATTAACCTCTTTCTTCTTGTTTTTTGACATTGTTCCAAAACAAAGAAAGGAAAAAAAGGTAGACAAGAGACAAGACCAATGCTCAAAGAATCCCATCAACGAACCATCAACAAGGAAATCCATCAATAGCAAATGACAAGCCAATGGTCAATCATTGTGATGGGAGTACAACACAAAGAGACAAACATCGGTGAACCATTCACCAGGGTAAGAATCGCCTACCTTGACAACACTATATTAATGATAGATTAGGACACCTCGTTGTCAGCATACCCTTGAGCAATTAGCTCAAGACCCCATTTTTTCCACCTTACTTATTATGATATATTCCCGAAGTATGCATGCATAGGGCCACATTACAAGGCCATGCATAGTGACAACCCTTTTGAGCAACTAGCAATTTTTGAAAAGCTCACAAATACATAATCATGCTCGAATCCAAGGAAGAAGTACATACAAAGGGACTCAAACTTGCAAAGGTGAGTAGTGATAATATGAAGAATAGGACAACAAACCTCACTACATTTGGAATACAAATCACTCTTGTTGATACATGATGGACACTACCTCTCAAGGTACTACATGGAACACCCACTCCAACAAAGGGTCTGTCAAGGATGACAGACTCGAGAGGGGGGGGGGGGAGTGTTGACACTCAAGGTCAAGCACAAGGCACAAGAACGCATCAAGGAAGTGGACACACAAGAAGAGGGAGCATATAGGGAGCTCCAAGAAGGCACAAGGCACAAGAACGTATCAAGGAAGTGGACACATAAGAAGACGGATAATATAGGGAGCTCCAAGAAATATATGTCAAATTTCCAAAAGAAACCCCTATAAAAATAATGACTTTGATCACTAAAAATCATTGTAAATATCATTTCACATTTTTTGCACCTCCATTTTGTTCAACCCAAGGAGTCCTCAAGCTTGAGGAGTATTAGAATTACGTATGTACCAATCTTCATGATTTCTAGACTTCATTTGTGCCCTCAAATTAGCTTTGGAACCTAATTTTTAACTAGGCCGGACATTAGGTTTGGAGATTGAACTGATTCTTGAGTATTGTATACCTTCTTTGAGCTTGCTAATAGAGGATTCCATTGCTCCACTCTTTGTCTTGCCGTGTGTGTGTGTGTATGTGTGTGCATGCTTGTGTGCTTCTCACTCACACATTTGTACTCTCACTTGCTCTTGGTCATCATACCTTTTGAGCAACTAGCAATATTGTAAAAGCTCACAAATACAAAATCATGCTGGAATCCAAGGAAGAAGTACATACAAAAGGGGCTCAAACTTGCAATGGCGAGTACTAACAATATGAAGAATAGGACAACGAACCCTGCTACATTTGGGATACAAATCATTCTTATTGATGCATGATGGAAACTACCCCTTAACGTAGTACATGGAACACACACTCCAACAAAGGTTCTGTCAGGGATGACAGACTCGAGAGGGGGGGGAGTGTTAACACTCAAGGCCAAGCACAAGATACATGAACGCATCAAGGAAGTGGACACACAAGAAGAGGGAGCATATAGGGAGCTCCGATAAGGCACAAGGGACAAGAATGCATCATGGAAGTGGAGACACAAGAAGAGGGAGCATATATGGAGCTCCAAGAAGTATATGTCAACTTTTGAGAAGAAACCCCTATACAAACAATGTCTTTGATTATTAAAAATCATTGTGAATATCATTTCACATTTTTAAAACTCTATTTTCTTCAAGTCGAGGAGTCCTCAAGCTTAAGGAGTATTAGAGGTACCTACATAACAATTTTCATGTTTTTTAGACTCTCTTTGAGCCCTCAAATAAACCTTGGAACCTAGATTTTTAACTAGGCAGGACACTAGGTCTAGACAGTCCAAAACTAGTCAAAAAACTATAAAAAGAGTTAGAGAGCTCATTTTTTAGGTTAGCTAGTTGGAGAGTGAACTAAATCTTGAGTATTGTATACTTCCTTTGAGCTTGTTAATAGAGGATTCGATTGCTCCACTCTTTGTCTTGCCGTGTGTGCATGTGTCTTGTGTGCTTCTCACTCACACACTTGTACTCTCACTTGCTCTTGGTCATCATACCTTCCTCGCATCTTCCTAGATTGAAAATTATAATAGAAACATCCACAATATTTTTCCCAAATAGCTCTAGAACTTTTTAGAAGCATCCAAATCTCTAATTTACTCGCTCATTTGGCACACATGCAGTTACATGACTGACACATGGATGGTTAGAATATACCTACCCAAGATGGGAATCCCTTGAAGAAAGCTATATATAGAGGCATATGGTTGGGAGGAGACTCATTCATTTGTGAGTAAGTTCTATCATAAAGTTATTGCATTGGTATCAAAGCCAGGTAGTGAGCTTGGTTGTGTCCTCTCCTACCTTTCTATTTGATGGTGTCATCACTCTCGAGAGCTATTGTAGAGAAATAGAGTCGCGAAGTTATCTACTTGAGGAGTTATTTGCCGCACAAATTTTATCCGAAAAAAGAAGGCCTCCACTCTTGGCCATCGTAGATAAGTTTTGATCCCACAGACTCATCAAGGGGAGGTTCTCTAGTCAACCATGAGATCAAGGCCATTTGGCATGAAGAGTTTTCGCCCAATGCTATTTGTGTGGAATCTATGTCATGGAGCTCAGAAATAACAAAATAGAAAAAGCAAGAGAGGTCGCCAACACGAAGTTGGCCACAAGAATCAAAACAGAGACGTGATCCTATGGATGAGCTCTTCTATAGCCTAAGTTCTTTGGTGGATTTTTTTAATCGTTCTTAGTAATATCTATGTGTATCTTGCTGGAAAAGCTCAAAGACAAAAGAAGAAATTGCATTTCTTTTCTACTTAGTCTATGCGTTCTTTTAAGTTTGAAGTTTACAAAGGCCGTCCGCCCCAATAAAGATTGGTGAACAGTGCATAAAGATTTGAAGAGCTACCAAAAATATGTCTTCATGAGTCAGTGCTCAAAAGGAATCGAACCAAAAATATCATGAACCAGATGCAAGCACCCCAACCACTACACTAACAAGTGTTCGGTCTTCTTTATCCGTTGAAAGATTTTATGTCTGATAATCCCACGCATCTTCTTTGCTAAACTGGAGCCTGAGAAGCCTTTTCTTGCATCTTCTTAAGTTCTTTTCTATGATCTCCATCCAAACCTTAATTTGAGCACATCTTGAATCTGATTTCGCATCATCTTCTTAACGTCAAGAAGGACAAAGTGAAGCACTATTCACTTATCATCCAAAGATGAAGGAAGGCATCTACTCTACTTCAGATCAAGTCATCCATGCTCATCTAAATAATTTTGATGCTATATTCTCTCAGTTACAGGCTCAAAAAATGGATATGGATAATGAAATGAAAGCAGTATTGTTGTTATGCACCTTGCCTTCATCATGGGATACATTTTGCACAGCTATTAGCAATAGTGCACCTAGTGGTAAACTTGTCTATGATGACATACGTGGAGCACTCTTGAGTGAGGAGATTTGTAGAAAATCTATGGTTGGCACTCATAGTGGAGATGCATATAATGTTCCTGATTCTTACCTAGGAAAGAATCAACAACGTGGCAGGAGCAAGAATAAGGAAAAGAATGGTGAACGGAATAAGAGTAGAAGTAAATCAAGGAAGAGGGATATCGAATGCCATTTTGTCATAAGAAAGGACACATGAAGAAAGACGGTTATGCATTAAAGAATGCTAAAGGTAAGGGATAGACCGTTGATGGGCATGTTAAATAGTTACCTGCACCATCTACTTTGACTGTGAAGATTGAAGAAATTAATGCTATTTCTGATGATGCTGATGTGTTGATACTTGATAGTATTGTGCCATCTGAGGTGCTTATGGCTGATTCTCTTTACCACTCTTGGTTGCTAGATTCTAGTGCTTCTTTCCATGTGACACCACATACAGAATGGTTCTCTAATTATGCAACAAAGTCGCTTGGTACCGTGAGACTTAGTGATTCTTACCAGTGTGATGTTGTGGGGATTGAAGATGTGGTTGTGCAGTTCATTGATGGTTCAAAGTTTATTATGCATAATGTACGCCATGTACCTCAATTATCATGTAGTTTGATGTCATTTGGTCAACTTGATGACCTTGGTTACAAGGTGGTCTTCTATGCTCAATCCTTTCGCATATCAAAGGGCAATACGGTTATTGTAAAAGGAAGCAAAGTTGGCTCACTTTATCCTTTATTTGTATAACAGAAAGAACACTTGTTAGCTGTTACTGAACAGCCTATGGCTTGTATTTGGCATGGTCATTTGGGCCATATATCTTGTAGTGGAATGGAAAATGTTTCTTGTTCTGGCTACTTACCGGTACCTTTCTCTTATTTTCATTTTGTGAGCATTGGCAATATGGAAAGCAAACCAGAAATGTGCATAGAATGCACATTGAATCTTCAATTCAGCCTTTAGATCTCGTTCATACAGATGTGTGTGCTCCTATGCCCACTAGTTCCTTAGGTGGTTCTCTCTACTTTGTCACTTTCATAGATGATGCTACTAGAAAAGTTTGGGTATATCCTATCAAATCGAAGGATGAGGTATTCCCCACTTTCAAAAAATGGCTTGCTTCAGTTAAGACTAAAAAAGGAACTAAGCTTAAGGCTTTACGTTCAGATAATGGGGGTGAGTATAGCTCACATGAATTCAGCCTTTTCTGTCAGTCTAGAGGGATTTGTAGACAGTTTACAGCTCCTTATACCCCAGTACACAATGGTGTAGCTGAGAGGATTCGGATCAGTCTGCACATGTTCCTGTTCAGCAAACATTGAGACGTTCTACATGTGTCTCACATCCACCTGATAGATATGTTCCAGGTTAATATTTTGTTATGCTAACAGATGTTGGTGAGCCTTCTTGCTACAAAGAGGCTATGGAGACAGAGGATCATGTCAAGTGGGAGCATTCCATGAAGAATGAGTTGGATTCTATTCACAAGAATGGTACTTGGGATTTAGTACCTTTGCCAAAGGGCAAGAAAGCTTTACCATGTAAATGGGTATATAAGCTGAAATTCACATCAGATAGTGCTTCTTCAAAGTATAAAGCACGACTGGTTGCAAAGAGTTTTAAGCAACAACATGGTATTGATTTCGAGGAAATCTTCTCTCTAGTGGTCAAGATGACTACCCTACGCATGTTGCTTGGATTCGTTGCAATGGAGGACTTAGAGCTAGTCCAAATGGATGTGAAAACTGCTTTCTTGTATGGAGATCTTACAGATGAGATCTATATGGAACAACCAGAGGGTTATGTAGTTTCTGGCAAGGAAAGTCTAGTTTGTAAGCTTAAGAAGAGCTTGTATGGACTTAAACAATCCCCTAGACAATGGTACCAAAAGTTTGATGCTTTTATGAAATCTCAAGGCTATTCTCGAAGCAATGAGGATCATTGTCTCTACACAAAGAGACGCTCAGATGGCAGCTTGATATGCTTGATACTTTATGTCGATGATATGTTGATTGTTGGGAAGACCTCTTATGATTTGTCAGTTCTCAAAAAGAAGTTGAGTCAGACATTTGATATGAAGGATTTGGGGGATGCCAAACATATCCTTGGCATGCGCATTACTCATGATCGGAGTAAAAGATGCATATACTTGTCTCAAAGTGAGTACATATCCAAAGTACTTCACCGGTTCAATCAGACATTGCATTTGTAGTGGGAGTTGTGAGCAGATATATGTCTAATCCTGGCAAGAAACATTGGGAAGCGGTCAAGATGATTTTTAGATATCTCCGTGGCACTAAGGAAAAGTGTCTATGCTAAGGTAGAGGGAAAGCATCCATTATTGGTTACACAGATTTTGATTATGCTAGTTGTGTAGACAATCATCAGTCTACATCAAGGTACATTTTTCATTTTGCTAGAGGTGCTATCTCCTGAAGATCTCCTCTTCAAGAATGTACAGCTCTTTCCACCACAAAAGCAGAGTATGTTGCAGCAAGTGAGGCATGTAAGGAAGCATTGTGGCTTTCTCGTCTTGCTTGTGATATGGGTTTACCTCAGCATGTACCTCGCCTACTTAGTGATAGTCAGAGTGCCATTGCTTTGGCTAAGAATCCGATCTATCATGCAAAGACCAAGCAGATTGAGGTGACGTATCACTTCATTAGAGATTGCTTAGCCACTGAGTGCATTATTCTTGAGAAGGTTCACACTCTAGATAATGCTGCAGATGCTTTGACTAAAGCTCTACCACAAGATAGCTTTCAACGCTGTTGTCACTTGATGGGGGTTACTTGATTCTTGATCTTACACAGTCCCTTGTACACTGTGTAACATGCCCATCAGGTGGGAGGTATAGTTTGTATACTTACACTCAGGTATTCTTTATCATTCTTTATTTTTCTCCCATAGTTACTTTGGCCATGTTGGCCTTTACTGGGAGATTGTTATCATTAGTGTCCATGTGAAAGGCCAAATGGCCACCGAACACTTCCTTGTATATGTTCTTTAATCAAACATATAGTGGCGTGGTCAGTCACATACTGTAAGTTCGACCGCATTTGTAAGACCTAAGAAGTCTGTCTTCGTGCTCCCTGTATATTGTGTTTTTCTGTGTATTTTGCAGCATCTGTGCGAAGTACTGTGTGTGGCCTCAGGAGCTGAGTTTTCTACTCTGAGCATATCGTCGTGGAGCTCTCGAGAAGGAGAGTGCACTTTGGTGCATTGACATTGATGTACTTTAGTTCATATAAAAATGGGTGGCTTTGTTCATACTAAAATGGTCGACTTGGTGAAAAATAATCTTACACTACTTGTAGAGCTATTCTAAGAATTTTAGTGACTTATCTAAGATACTTTTAGTGATTTTTATGCCTATGGTAGTGTTTCCATGCTCTTTGGAATTGTGAAACTTAATAAACTTGAACTAGAGGTCTATCCTATAGATGTTAGTTTGTAAATTTCTTTGGCACAAAATTTGCCTCTTCTTGATTTTACATGATTCTTTGTCTCCATTTACTTGCATCTAGTCCTTTAACAATCCTTGCATACTAAAGGATCCCCCCTTCCTAGATGTCTTCATCCTTGACAACACATCTAGAGATTTTCTTCTTAAATGCTTTCTAACTGTATCATAGTAGTTTGGAAATTTTTGGAGTTTAGCTTCAAGGTCATGGATAGTGGCATCCTTCATATTGTTCTTTTCTTATAGTTGAGCATTTTTTTATGTCACTACCTCATATGTGGGTTGTCTAGGAGGTTGTAACTCTGTTGGAACTAGTGTATCACTTGTTAAGGAAACCAAGAGTTTGTTATTAACTTCCACTAGCTTATTATTGTCCTGAGTTAAGTTTTTTTATAGTCTTCTTTAATTGTTCCATGTGAGGATTGGATGAAAATTCTTAGATATTTAGCTAATTTATTTCTTGTTTTAGCTTTCATATAGCTTCATCCTTCTCTAATTTGGTTTTTGTTATTTAATAGTGCATCATTCATATGTGCTAGCACATGAGTGATCCCTTATGTTCAAATTGACACCCATGAACAAATTGAATCTCCAGAGCTTTTATAGTAACTTCTTGTAGGCTCATAAGTTTCCTCTTTTTCAACTACTTGAGTGTTGGATGGTCATTCAGCTACTAACCTACTTGTAGTTTGCTTCTTTGGTGTTGTGATGTGAGGGTTACCCTCATCTCATGCTTCTCCAATAGGACGAAAGAGTTGTTTTGAAAAGGTTGACCACATTCTTGTAATTGGCTTTGCATCTTTCTCTCTTCATGTGACTAGTTAGGTAAAAATGGCATGGCATAAAGCTTCTTCATAAGCATGACTTACGCAATCCATGGCTTCTTCAACAGTCATAAGTGGCGCTATCCCTATATGTTCTCATTGTTTCCATTCAAATCGCTTGTCTTGTTAGAGCAAGATAGCTCCTAGTTGTTGGCATCCCTTTTTGTCGAGCACCTATCACATCATGTCTTAAACATATAGAAGATGTTTTGGTGTATTTAAGGGTGTTGGCTTAGATTAGGATTTCTTGAAGTGGAAACCATGTGCTACTTCCTTAGAAAATTGATACAATACCCATCAATGTGTCAGCTCCAACTCTTCTTCATCGAGTGGTGTCTCTTCTTCTTCTTCTTCTTCTTCTTCTTCTTCTTCGTCTTCTTCTTCTTCTTCTTCTTCTTCTTCTTCTTCTTCTTCTTAGTAATGTGTCTCTTGTTGAATTCTTTCTGAAAGAATCTTGTGAATTGTGATATTCCTCCTGCTCCACAACTATTTTCTTTGATTGTTCTTGCCTAGATGGGATGGCATATGATTTGTTTCTACCAAGTGGTATTAAAGCTTTGTAGATTTTGTATTGAGAGTAGATGGGACGTTAAATCCTCTAGATATCATAGTATGAATGATCTTGGTAACATGTGGTACACCAAATATCAATGCAATAATGTAAACCATTTTTTTGAACCTTATTGCATACATCAAGCCATGTTAGATTTGTATGTTTGGATGTAAATATCTATCTTGGATTTGGAAACAAAAATACTTGTGTAGCAACATAGGCCAAGATCAAGGCCTTGGTTATTCATTGTTGAAAGTCTTGATATTCTTGGATATTTTTGATGGGGCATATATATCTCACTAATGTTATTTTCCCCTTGTTTGATATAAAATGCTTCTAAACTAAGCTCTAATGCAAGATATATCTTTACCTCCTCTCCTTCAAATTTTTTGATAATAAATCCTAGGCAAGTGTAGGTATTCATAACATCCTAATAGGTTTAATGTGTTGATCAAATGGAGGATTCTTTGTTTCTCCCCAAAATTCCACAAACATGAAATGTGATTCGCATTGATGCACAATAAATTTTTATTGCCACACAATAAAGTGTGCACCTTTGTGCATCTAATAATCTGCTTTCTTTGAACCAATGACCACAAGGATATGCTCGTGATCCCATTGATGGATATGAAAGGATGATATGTGGAAGGTTTTTGTAGGAACTCTACTACTTGATGAAATATCCTTTCAAATCTTAGAGAAGATGCATTGTTTTTATTCAATGAACCAGAAATGAAAAGTTGATATATTCTATGGTGCTTGTTCTAGTGTGCATGAATCCCCTTATAAAATGATGTGCTCTTTAGGCATTAATGCAAACAAGTAGGGGTCAGCGTAATGCCATTGATGTGATTTGGAAAGACTAAGTGCATCTATGGGTATCACATCAAATCAACATGCAAATAAACAAAGAAACTAAAAGTACCTAATAAGACATAGACAAAGCCATGCTATTTACAAGACTCATAAATACATACTAACATGGCTAACACATTGGAGTGAAATTATGGTTTCTAATACTACCCCATTTTCTTGAATGTTGTATATGCATTCATGGGTAAAGAAGATAGGTTCCTTATGCACAACCATGGAATGTGGCCCTCTACATGCATATTGTAGTTGCATTATCATGGATGGTGCAGCGTGAGTAGTCCTTGATGATACATCTAAAGATGAGGCTTAGGTTTCTCATTTGATCACCAAATATGTGTTTTTATTGTGTTTATTTGAATTTTGTGATATTTGTAATGATTCATTTTTATTCTATAGTTGAGATATAAATGAAGGGGCAACTTCTTGATTTTGAGGCGACTTTTCCTTGGGTCTCCACATGATTTTAGTATAGTTAGTGATTGGTGCCAATTTTTCATGTGTTCACCTTCTCCATTCATTTTCTTGCTATTGGAGTATCTTACTTATGTGGTTCTTGAATCATTGAACTAGTTTGTTGTCCTAGTATCCAAATCTTTGATCTATTGTGTTTGATATCTAGAAGTTTCTTTAGTACCTAGATTAGTCATATTGTAGGTTGAGCATTTCAATTCCTTTGTCTTTCCATCTTCTTCTTTGGTTGATTTTGGTCTCTATGCTTCTTCTCCTTATCAAGATATTGGCTTCTACCTATCTTGATGGGGTGAGGAGGAAGTGATCCCTTTGCTACCAAGGTCTACATGGTTTCTTGCACTCTTTGTGATTGATGAAACTTTGTTCTTTTCCTTGATGTTTTTGGTCTTCATGGTGTTGGTTGACATGTTCAATTGATATTCCTAACTATTTTTCATATTTGTTGTCGTGTTTCTACCTGTGATTGTAATCCATTTTTTGGTCCATCTTATGGAGTTTCAACAATCTAATCCTCTCTTATGAGAGAGCTAGGTAGTTTCTCTACTATATTACTCTCTTCTTTGGTTCCTAAGGTCATCTAGTAGGAATGACACTACAAGAAATAGGGGGGTGTAGCGACGCCCTAGAATTGAAAAAAAAATGGGTATCGTCGCACAGCTATCATCGCATAAGCGATGGTAGATTTTTCAATTTCTTTTTTTTCTTCGACACCCGTCGCTTATGCGATGGTAGCATTGCATAAGCGACGCTAAATTAAGAGCGTCGCAAATATCATCGCTAACTAGCGATGTGATTAGCGACCTTGGCAAACTGAAGAGCGTCGCATATGCGACGCTCTGGAATGTAAAAAAAAAATTGATTTCTCCCGGCACATTTGTGCCGGGATTTGGATGCGAGAGCAAGAAGAGACCGAGAGCGAGAGAGAGAGAGAGAGAGAGAGAGAGAGAGAGAGAGAGAGAGAGATCTACTTGAAGGAAGGTTTGTGCACACACACACACACACAAATACATATGCATACACACACACATATACACACATAGACACACATATACACACATAGACACACACACACATACACATAGACACACACATACACACAAATACACTAACATATACACACATACACAAATAATGTTGCATACACACATGCACACATAATCCATACACATGCACACACATATACACATACATATACACACACATACACACATAGACACACACATACACACATACATACACACACATATATGCATATACACACACATAGAGAGACATGCACACACATACACATACATGCATACATAATGCTTATGCATATGCGTACATCCATACATACATACTTACATGCATACACACACATATGCATACATAATGCATATGCATATACGTACATACATACATACTTACATGCATACACACACATATGCATGCATTATTCACATGCATACATACGCATACATAATGCATATGCATACATAATGCACATGCATATATACACATACATAATGCACACACCCACATATGCATACATAATGCACACACATACACACACATATGCATACATACATGCATACACATACACACATAGACACACACACACACACATAGACACATACACACACATAAACACATACACACTCATAGACACACACACACATACACATAGACGCGCATACACATACACACACATATACACACATACATACACACATAGACACATACACACATAATGATGCATTCACACACATACACATGCATACACACATATACACACATATACACACACACACATACACACATACACACATACACACACATATATGCATACACACACACATAGAGAGACATACACACACATACACATACATGCATACATATGCATACATAATGCATATGCATACATACACATACATAATGCATACACACATATATGCATACATAATTCATACACACTCATAGATGCGTAGCGACACATACACATAGACACACACACATACACACACATATACACAAACACATACACACATAGACACATACACACATAATGATACATACACACACATACACATGCATACACATACATATGCATACATACATGCATACACATACACACATAGACACATACACACACATAGACACATACACACATAAACACATACACACTCATAGATACAAACACATACACATAGACACACACACATACACACACATATACACACACATGCACACATAGACACATACACACGTACACATGCATACACACACATACACATGCATACACACATACAGACACATATACACACACATACACACACATATATGCATACACACACACATAGAGAGACATACACACATATACACATACATGCATACATATGCATACATAATGCATATACATATGCATACAATGTACATACATATTTACATGCATACATAATGCACATGCATAGATACATACACACACACAGACACATACACACATAGACACATACACACACATAAACACATACATACTCATAGATACACTCACATACACATAGACACACACACACATACACACACATACACACATAATGATGCATACACACACATACACATGCATACACACATACACATGCATACACACATACAGACACATGTACACACACATTCACACACATATATGCATACACACACATAGAGAAACATACGCACACATACACATACATGCATACATATGCATACATAATGCATATGCATATGCATACATACATACTTACATGCATACATAATGCACATGTTTACATACACATACATAATGCATACACACACATATGCATACATAATGCATACACACACATACACACATATGCATACATAATGCATATGCATACATACATACTCACATGCATACATACACATACATAATGCATACACACACATACACACATATGCATACATACATGCATACACATACACACATAGACACATACACACACATACACATACACACACATAAACACATACACACTCATACACGCATAGCGACACATACACATAGGCACATACACATACACACACACATATACACACACACAAACATACACACATAGACACATACACACATAATGATGCATACACACACATATGCATACATACATGCATACACATACACACACATAGATACATACATACACATAAACACATACACACTCATCGACACACACACATACACATAGATACACACACACATATACACACACACATACACACATAGACACATACACACATAATGATGCATACACACATACACATGCATACATACATGCATACACATACACACACATAGATACATACATACACATAAACACATACACACTCATAGACACACACACATACACATAGACACACACACACACACACAATCACACAGACACATACACACATAAGAATGCATACACACATACAAACACATATACACACACATACACACACATACACACATACACATATATATGCATACATACACACATATATGCATACACACACATACAGAGACATACTCACACATAGACATACATGCATATATATACATACATAATGCATATGCATACATACATACATACATACATGCATACATGCATACATACACATACATAATGCATACAGACATATGCATACATAATGCATACACACACATACACACATATGCATACATACATGCATACATAACACACATAGACACATACACACACATATACACATACACACATAGACACATACACATACACACACATATACACACACACACAAACATACACACATAGACACATACACACATAATGATGCATACACACACATACATATGCATACACACACATATGCATACATACATGCATACACATACACACATAGACACATACACACACATAGATACATACATACACATAAACACATACACACTCATAGGCACACACACACATACACATAGACACACACACACATACACACACACATACACACATAGACACATACACACATAATGATGCATACACACATACACATGCATACATAAGAATGCATACACACACATACACATGCATACACACATACAAACACATATACACACACATACACACATATATGCATACACACACATAGAGAGACATACTCACACATACACATACATGCATATATACACATACATAATGCATATGCATATGCATACATACATACATACATACATACATACATACATACATACATGCATACATACACATACATAATGCATACACACATATGCATACATAATGCATACACACACATACACACATATGCATACATACATGCATACATAACACACATAGACACATACACACACATATACACATACACACACATAGACACATACACACTCATAGACGCATAGCGACACATACACATAGACACATACACATACACACACACATATACACACACACACACAAACATACACAAATAGACACATACACACATAATGATGCATACACACACATACATATGCATACACACACATATGCATACATACATGCATACACATACACACATAGACATATACACACACATAGATACATACATACACATAAACACATACACACTCATAGACACACACACACATACACATAGACACACACACATACACACACACATACACACACACACATAGACACATACACACATAATGATGCATACACACATACACATGCATACATACATGCATACATACATGCATACATACATGCATACACATACACACATAGATACATACACACACATAGATACATACATACACATAAACACATACACACTCATAGACACACACACATACACATAGACACACACACACATATATACACACACAAACACACATAGACACATACACACATAAGAATGCATACACACACATACACATGCATACACACATACAAACACATATACACACACACATACACACATACACACATACACACATATATGCATACACACACATTGAGAGACATACTCACACATACACATACATGCATATATATACATACATAATGCATATGCATATGCATACATACATACATACATGCATGCATACATACACACACACATATACACACACATACACACACATATACACACATATACACACATAATGATGCATACACACACATACACATGCCTACACACATACACATACACATACACATACACACACATACATACACACACACATACATACACACACACATGCACACATACACATACTTAATGCATACACACTTACATATGTACACGTATATATATTGATTTCTAACCATTTTGTTTTATATGTTAGGTATTATGGATCCCAGTAGAGAGACAAAGGCAAAACTCACTCTCATAAAAAGTCTTATGAGAGCAAGAGTTCCGTCTGATACTCTAGGGGCCATAATGCGTGATTACTCAGAGATGTCTGATGAGGAGCTTGACTATAGGATCCAGATGCTTACCCAGCGATCAGACGAGGGCTCTTCTGCGGCTCCACATGCAGAAAGAGAGCTATCTGCTCATATGTATGTTTTTTTTTCATAAACTTTTTTAAGGATATTATAACACATATTTTTATTTATTTTTATCTATCTATTTTCAGGACACCTATACCACCTCCAAATCATGATAGCAGAGTAGAGTTGCCTATGAGGACATGCATAGGCACCTTAGGACTAGAGTGCGACATAGAGCCAGAGGGGAACATTGTGTACATAGGGAATGGATTGGAGTTCAAGAGAAGAATGCGGGCACTATGCGACTCTTACCTGCGCTTTGTCCACTTACCGTGGAAGTAAGTAAAAATTTTACATATAAATTGAAATAAATATCTTATGTTTTATTTACATTATGTTTTTTATTTTTGTAGTGAGCATGATGAGAGGGGTAAAAAATACGTACTTAGTTCATTTGGGACAGAGTTTGGGACACGATGGTCGCTTAAGTGGTGTGTAAAAGAGATGCGGACACTTATGGCTCATCGTCGCGATAATGCACGGTATGCACTGCTTTTATGTATATATATGTGGATATGAGTATGTGTGTTTATGCATGTATGTATGTATATGAGAGAGAGAGAGAGAGAGAGAGAAAAGAGTGAGACTAGAGGTATAAATACATGCATATACACACATATAAATCATACATGCACATTTACACACATATACATATACATGTACATTTATACATTACATATAAATAAATAAATAAATAAATAAATAAATAAATAAATCCTATTTCAAAAATCCTAAATTGAAAACACTAATTTTGATATTAGGGTTTTAAAACCCCTAATTTAAAAACTCTAATTCAACCTTTTAGCCATATGTTTGAAGTATATGTACACCTCCGACGTCCTACTAGAGAGATGTCTCTCCTCCCAACCTTATGCCTCTATATATAGCTACTCGAATCAACAAGGATCATAATATATATAAAGATATATACACATCATGTAGATAGGATACATAAATATAAAATGGAGTAGATATATTATGCATCAAGGGTTACATAACAAGAGTTACACCAACATATAATATGCTCTTCAAAGTAAAATTCATCATAATTCCTATCGGAGGACACATGTGAAGTCTTTGCATGGGTAGGAGGTGGTGGAGTACCCTCTGATTGATCAGAATCTGCACATAATAAGAAAGAAAAAAAATATAAGTTATGTATCCATCAAATATAAAAATTAAATATTTGATATACTTACAATATAAAGTCATTGCACGATGAGGAGACGGTGGTGGAGTTCCATCTGATTGATCAAAATCTATAAATAATGGTATTTGATATTAATAATCTGATTATCTACATACACAAAAAATTCACATATTTGTGACTCTTTGTAAGCACTTTTTGCTATTGTGAACAAGGAGAGCTTTGAAATCTCGAATTTGCCTCTTTGCTGCAGATTTCCATCTTCTCTTTGATCTTCTATGTGTGTGTAATGCTTGGAATGTGTGTGTAGGACTGTTGTCTACCCCTCCCCACTGTTTTTGAGCTACTGTAGTGTGTGTGTGAGCTTGTAGGAGTTGTGGTGTGAGTGTGGGTACTTCCCGTCATTCACTATTTTTGTCATAACTTGAAGCAGGGTTGCCAGAATTGAGTGAAGCCACTTCCATTAGATGCGTCTCATCAAGAGCTTCGAAACACTACCCTATTGACTATATTCGGAGCTTGGACTTGTGAGAAATCCTTGATTTACTGAAAACTCTTGTAAGTGGTATCGCGGCAGACACTTTCAGTCTTTCAGTGAGTTTGAGAGGTGGATTAGTCTTTTCTCATGCATATCAGTTGAACCACTTCATTTTCCATCATGTGTGCACATGTCTTCATACACTTGGTTAGGTCGTTTGATCGGATTGACATATAAGCGTGTGTCAATTTCCCACTATACGCACTTGTGTTGCAAATGAGGTTTAGTCTCTTTCGCACAAGTCCTTGAGTCTTCTTGACTCGGGCACACACGTTTTTGGTGCCGTTGCCGGGGAACACTCAGCCAAGGTGCCTTCGTGATGATTATAGATCGAGTGTGATGAAATCGTACTTGTAGAAGTGAATTCGTTCTGTGGCAAGTAGTCAAGCACTTCAGCACTTGGTACTTCACATCCTGGAGGTGTGTGTAATGAGTTTTTGGGTTTAGAGTTAGTAGGAAGGAAGAGAAGGAGGAGTTAGGGTTAGGTCAGGAGGAGAGGAGAGAAGAAGAGGAGTGAGGTAGGAGTAGGCCAAGATCACCAAAAAAGCCCAAAAAATTGCCAAAATTAGTGTAGTTCGGTTTTTGCCACCAAAAAGTATAAAAACCAAAAAAAACTTTTTCATTTGACACTTTCCTGCATTCTGGTATCATCGGAGAGCAGCGATCGGTATCGTGGGTGCAGTATCGCGCATTGCAGGCATTTAACACTAGTTGTTGAGCTTAAAGTGCAACCAAGACATCACTGAGGTAAGGTTCCATAATTGTTCACTGACCAAAACAAATTAAAGAGCACAAACACGTGAACATATGCGCATCCGGTATTGCGGGGAGGGGCAGAGTATTTTTCTGAGTTTCTGTGCAAGAGACAGTAAGCTAGGAGTGAAGAGGGGTGAGAGAAGAGTAGGGGGTGACAAAAATTTTTGACTTTTGAGGTATTTTGGCTTGAGTATCGCGATCGTTTGAGTTTTTGGTATCGCGATACCGAAAATTCCCTTGTATCGCGATACTTGTCGAAGTATCGTATCGTCGGTTACCAGCCCTGGTATCGCGATACCACTTGTGTGGTATCGTATCGCCGGGTTGGTATCACGATCTCACCTTGCCAAAGTGGTATCGTATCGCGGTCCACTTTTGGTATCGTATCGTCCTCTTCTCATCGTAGTATCACGATACCACTCCAGTATCGTATCGTGTTGTTCGGTGGTATCGTATCGCCACTTGCATTGGTATCATAGCGCGCCCCACCCTAGTATCGTATCGTCCCATTTTTAGGAGTCATATCGCGTATCGGCCCCTTGCAAGAGGTATCGTATCGTGTGAGAAGGCTGGTATCATATCGGCTTATATTCAGGTATCGTATCGGGGAAAACTCCAGTATTGTATCGTGCCCTTTTTGGTATCGTATCGTCCAAAAAGTGGTATCATATCGTTTGGGTTTTCAGTATCATATCGCCTGACTGATTCAGTATCATATCGTGTGGACCCCAAGGTATCGTTTCGACAGGAAAGTCGGTATCGTATCGTGGCCAAGCGCAGTATTGTATTGTCTGCTACTACAAGTATCATATCGCCTAGGTTTTCGGTATCGTATCGTGACCAACTTAGTATCACCTAGTGCAGTATCGCCTAGAAGTGGTATCATCCAGAGCTTTTGTAGCATTTTGCAGGGCAAACTTGAGGCATTTGAAGAGCCACTGAAGGAGAGTTTTAGAGACCTAGAGAACCTCAGGAGGGTGAATGAACTTGAGGTCAGGGAGAGTGCTAAGTAGCCGAAGAAGTGTCGTATCCTCTGTAGGGAGTGCCGCTCAAGTCAGTCACCACTTGTCTATTCAGATACCTCTAGTGACTCCGAGGAGGAGATACCAATGGCCTCAGAAGACATGCATGGTCCAGCTCCAAGTAGAAACTTCATGACCGCGGTAGAGGGAGAGTACCGTACCTCCTTACAGTATGTTTCTACCAATGCCCAGGAGATTCCCATCTACCTGGATGGCTTAAACAGATCAGTGGCTAGGATGGTAACCTCTATATGCCACGATCGTGCCTAGACCTGCTGTTAGGTACGAAGGAGGAGCAGACATGGACAAGGTAGGTCACATATACATAGTGACTGAATTTCCCGAGATGATCAATGAAAGGGGAGAATTAGTGGAACAAGAAAACCTAGGAAGATCAAACCTTGAGGAGCTAGTGATGACCCCTAGAGGTAGATCCCAGGGAACACGAGTCTTGAGAGGAGACTTGATACCTCAAGATGACTACCTGTTGGAGGTATATATGATCCATGGATCAGATGTATTACTTCAAACAGACTTACCTACACCAGGAAGAGAAGAAAACCCGATGACATTTTATGAGCTGAAGGATCCAGAAGATGAAACTAGAATCACATACCTGGACAAAAATCAGAGGAGATATTGGCCGGTTGGTGCCTTAGACAGAGCTCGATCGAAATACATGGGTTCGCCTATATTCCCTCAAAGAGATCAGACAACTACTTCACAGAACCCTTTTGGAAATCAACAAGAGACAGAACACACCATGTCAAGACAAACTAGCCAAAGGAGTGGTCCAAACCGTACTCATGTACAATTTGCGACTCCAGGAGTGCAAACAAACAATCAGACCCACCTAGGAGTAGGCAATCAGTACCGACCACCAGTAAGACCACGACCACCAGTAGGAGGACAGCCTGGAATACCTCCAGTTAGACCAGCTGTTCCCGCCTTTCTTGTAATGCCTAGACCGCAAAAACTAATGAGAAGAGTGAGACCTATCCAAGTGGCCAAATGTGTAAAAAATCATTATGACGGAATGGGAGAACCCTACGATCACATCGCTGAATTTAAACAAGTTCTAAGAGCAGAACAAGTAGAAGACTTCTTTGTGTAGTATGAGTCTTTTGGACTCACTCTCACAGGAACAGCTCTAACTTGGTTCTAGCCGTTAGACCCTAATTAGTTTGGAACATGGAGCAATTTTTTCAAGAATTCATTGGGGAATTCACTAAGAGAGGGATTAAACACAATTCTACGTCTTTAATCCATAGCTTTAAACAGAACCCTAATGAAACAGTGAAAACAGCTGCCCGGAGATTCAATCAGTATGTTGATAGATGCCCAGCGGCCGAGAGGCCCACTCAAAAAAAGATGATTTCATTATTTTTGGATGGACTCACGAATGGAACCCTAAGAACTTTAGTTTACGTGAAGAGATTACAAACCCTGAGTGAGTGTCTTCAAGAGTGCATTGATCTAGAAGACAATCTAGTTGAGGACCTCAAGAGCACACCCAGCCCTACTAAATCAGAAGACTCTCGAAGTACCATTACTTCCAACTCTAGTAATATGGAAGAATTAGCGGAGCTACTAGCAAAGAAACTAGAAGTCCAGGGGCAATGAACTTACCAACACCCAGCCCTAAGAGTGCCAATGTTACGAAGGTGTAGCCTATGTGGAGGAGATCACCTCACACACATGTGTGTGCGAGGAGGGAGTGGCGCACACCAGACATATCCATACAACAGACAGCACCAACAAGGAACCGCTTTGTATTGCCACCTAGAACAAAAATACACTAATCATGCCACGGAGAACTGTCCATTCAATAGGCAATCACGCCCCTTACAACCACTGCAGTATCGACCATACGGATATCCACCTAGAGAGCCAGACAAAGAGATGCTTAGATACAATCCCTATCCAACACCAGGAGGAGCATCGAGACCTTATGAACAAGCACCATATTCACCACCCCAACCAGTGTTAGGGCCTCAACTGTCCCAACCTCAACACATGAAGTATGCTCAGCTAGAAGAAAATTTGGAAAGAGCCATAGTGCCAGCATCGACGACGATCAATGTGGAATCAACAAACCCTGGATATGAGCTGGCCCCAGGAGATTATTATCCATATGAAGCTAACACGATAGAGTACAAATCATCCTATGATTCGGCTTATTATGGATATGAAGGATATGATCAAGCTTATGGAACGGAGGTAGCAACTTTGATGTATACTGCACCTAAAGCACAACCACCCATGAGACCACCCATTAGACCACCTGTGCCGAGAGGACCTTGTTATAGATGCGGGGGAGACCATTTTATTAGAGAATGTCCTCGGCCTTACAACCCACCACCCCCTAGGAATTGGGAAGGATATTGCAATGATTGCGAAAAGGAACACCTTTTCAGGGACTGCCCTAAGAATCCAACCAAAGTCCAAGACACTACGCCAATTAATGTAATTGAAGTGATAGAAGCATCTCGAAGTGATAAGGAATATACTATCCCTTTAAAGGCCATTACTAGAGCTCAAATGAAAGAACAAAAAGGAAAACAACCAGAACAGGAACGAGAGAGCAAAAGAACGATAAGTCCCAAGATTCAAATAGTTGAAGATTCGGAGGATCCACGTGAGAGTACCCACACCATTAAAGCACAGAAATGGAAGGAAAGAAGAGAAAAACTCAGAGATAAATGGATGAAAATCAAAAGTCAAGATAATAAGAAACCACTAGAAGCATGAAAGAACAAAAGGAACAGGAAATTCAGAAAGAAGTGCCCATTCCACCACCTATTCAAGAATTAGAAAAACCGGAATCCATTTTAGATGACCCAAAATCCGACGACCTAGACATGTGGCTGAAGGCCTAGCAAGCTAGAATTAAGACTGGACCAAAAGTAGAACAGCATGAAAAACTTTACCCACAAGGAGAATTAGAAAAAGAAAGGCTTGCAATATGTCGAGAGCTTATAGAGGTTGCCCAAGCTACCCTAGAAAAGACTATTCCAGCCCTACTAGAGACGAGAATACCAGATAATCAATATAAAGAACATGTCAGTGCCTTGGATAAAGAACTTAGAGGGAAGGATGACAAGCGCGAGCGAACTAGAACCCAGGATGAACCACTCTCAACCATACCTGACCTAGAGGCAGAATGGCCAAAGGAGTTATGGAATAAAATCCGAGAAGAACAATGGAAGAAAAATGGAGTATCAAAGCCTCCTTTTGAGGAAATAGACGTGGAAGTTTATCAACCAAACCCTAACCTAGAAGAAGTATATGAGGAAGCATCAAGGCTCGATAGAAATAGAGAAGAAGCCTAGAGCATTTCAACATTGCCTAATTACATGGGAGAATACAAAAAGGAGTCTATGATAATACGAGCACCCATAGTACATGGAAATGGAAAAGGGAAGTCAGAGAAGAGTTCACACAATTTAACAGAACTTAAGAAGACAAAAGTACAATGCAAATTAACCGTGGAAGAATTGCTTCAAGTAAAACCACAATTATGGAGGCAATTAGCGACACAATTAGAATTAGGACGAGAGAAGGAAGAAAAGGAAGGAAAGGGAAACGAGAACACATCTAAAAGACAAATCCCAGTTGATAAAGTGGGAGAGTTTAGTGAAGGAGACGAAGGCAATACATATCTACCTGTCACATACAATGGGTACATGACCAAGGCTATACTGGACACAGGAGCCGGGGTAGGAATCACCACCAAGGAGATTTGGGAGAAATGGGGAAAACCTGCCTTACGAACCACACGCATGAAGCTCCAATTAGCAGATGGTCATGTGGAGAAACCCTTAGGAATATTGGAAATAATCAAATTAACCACCTGTGGAGTAGAATTGGAAAACACATTAGCCATTTGTAAGTTCGAAAAAGCTAACAACTACGAAATGATATTAGGACGACCCTTCATGAGACAAATGCGAGTAGTACAAGACTAGGGAAGAGATTCATTGTACCTACAACATCAAGGAAATACAACCAAGATAAACTTGCATACGTTTGCATATCGAGATGTTCCTCCACTACAATGGAATCCCATACACAAGGAGGAAGAGGACCTATCTATTCATAGTGCTGGAACAAGTGATCAATCATGGATACACAAGGACGCTCAGTTATGGATGTGCAAGGAAGCCAAGAAAGAAGAAGACAATAGAAAGATATGGCCAATAGGACATCCTAACTACAGACCTGTAGAGGACCCAAGGTACATGCCTCAAATCTTTCTGGATGAGACCTTTGAACCGCATGGATGGATGGAAATCCTAGCAACCTTAGATGTGAGTGTGAATGAGGAAGTCTTGACAATGAACGAGTGCGTAGATGAGGAAGGCTATGATATAAATCTTTACATGGTTGTCCTTCAAGAAGTAGAAGAAGGGGAAGTCTTGGAAAAGAATGGAAAGAAGAGTATGAGAGTATAGAAATGGAACCAGAATTCGATTCTGAAGAAAGCTACCTGGACAGCATTCGAACCAGGGAGAAACAGGAACCGAGAAAGATCTTGGCAATAGAAGCCGCTCCCAAAGAGATAGAACAAGAAGCAGAAATGAGTAAAACTGATCCAGACCCAGATCCGTTTGAAGTTCCTGAACATTTTAAAAGATACGAAGTAGAGGATAGAAAGATAGCTATTCAAATGCCTAAACGAGAGGCTCGGGATGGAGAAGCATACGACAACAAAGAACAAACAAAAAAAAATTATAGTAACAGTGGAAGAGGGAGAAGAAAGAAGTACCTACATAGGCAAAGATGTGTCGGTGGAAGAGGAGGAAGAGTTAATACAACTGATCTGAGAATCTCGAGACCTGTTCGCATGGACGTATAAGGATATCAAAGGCGTGGAACCCTCGATTTGTTCTCATAGGATACCAATGACGGCAGATGCAAAACCATCAAAACAACGGCCATATACATACAATGAGATATATGCTTCTAAAATTAAGGAAGAAATAGACAAACTACTAGCAGCAAGCTTCATATATGAGATAGAACACATCGAGTGGGTATCACCACTAGTAGTTGTGCCTAAGAAGAACGGAAAATTGAGAGTGTGCATTAATTTGAAAAAGGTCAATGCAGCCACCATACGTGATAGCTACCCATTACCCATTACGGACCATCTATTGGAAAGAGTAGCAGGAAAAGAAGTATATAGCTTCTTAGACGGATTCTTAGGATACAATCAAGTAGCTATTGCTACTCAGGATCAACATAAGACCGCATTCACGATCGAATGGGGAGTCTATGCTTTCAGAGTGATGTCGTTTGGACTCACCAATGCGCCAGCTACTTTCCAACGCTTGGTGTCATGTTTTTAAGGAATTTCTGAAAAAAAGCATGGAAGTATATGTAGATGACTTGTGTACATACTCCAATCAAAGACACGATCATATTCCTGAATTGAGCAAGATATTTAATAAATGTAGACAGTACAGAGTCTGTTTAAACCCAGAGAAGTGTGTCTTCATGGTGAGACAAGGGAAAATCCTCAGACACATAGTCTCTAGGAATGGAATATCCACGGATGAGGATAAGATTAAGGTCATCTTAGAGCTCCCTAAACCTAAGAATGCTAAGGAGGTGCAAGCATTCATGGGACATTGTGGATACTACCGTCGCTTTATCCACATGTATGCCATAATTGCCAAACCTCTGTATGGTCTCCTAACTCAATTCACTTGGACGGAAGAGTGCGAAAAGGCATTCAATGAGTTGAAAAAGAGGCTTAGCACGGCCCCAATTCTGAAAATGCCAAATTGGAACAAGCCTTTTCATATTCATGTTGATGCGTCTAATTATGCAATAGGATGTATATTAGCCCAGCCAGTCGATGAAGGAAAATTAGATCATCCAATTGCCTATGCAAGCAGACAACTAAATCAAGCTGAAAGGAATTATACCACTATCGAGCGAGAAGGATTATGAATGGTCTATGCAGTGAAGAAATTTAGACACTATCTCTTAGCCAACAAGTTCAAGTTTTTCATAGACCATCAAGCTTTACTGTATCTAGTCAATGAACCTTGCAACACGGGAAGATTGGTAAGATGGTTGCTACTATTAATGGAGTTCGACTTTGAGGTGATAGTAAAGAAGGGAAACACCCATGTGAGAGCTGATCATCTTTCAAGGTTAACACATGGAGAACCACCTAATGGAGTACCCGATGATGTGCCAGACACTTATTTGTTCAATCTGGAAGTTTTTCCAAAGTGGGCAGAGAAATTAATTCCTATACTTACTCATGGTCCACAACACTCTATTAATAAGGAAAGTAAAATGGAACTTTTACAATCAAGGAACTTGCATATCATTGTGGGAAGCATGTACTACAAGGAACCCAATGGGGTATTGCTGAGATGTGTGGAGGAAGATGAAACGAAGCTAATTGAACAAACACATGTGAACAAATGGAGAACACACCAAGGAACTCATGGAACCATCAGGGAATTAAAAAGATTAGGAGTATACTGGCCTGAGATGCCTAAGAATGTCCATGACTATGTAAGTAATTGTGCAGAATGCCAAGAGACAATCCCAGAGGATCATACGTCCATACCTTTCTCAACGATAGCACTCAATTGGAGCAAAACATTAGTGTAATTCCTAAAGACAAGAGAGCATGAGGAAGGAGTTAGCGCGGCTAGAAAACAATCCCTACAGGAGATGAGCAAGGATTATGTTCTCATAGGAAGAAACTTGTTTAGAAGAGGAAAAGACAACCAATTACGATTATGTATTCATGAAGGAGAGTATTTACCCATATTAGAGATGGCGCACGCAGGTGCAGTAGGAGGTCATTTTTCCACTGAAAGAACTCTAAAAATGATCCTTTTCGTAGGCTTGTGGTGGCCCACTTTACATATGGATGCTCAAAAATATGTACGAAGTTGTGAGACATGCCAGAGAGCTAAATACCCAATTCGGAGAGATGACATGCCATTGCGACCTATGGTTTGTGCGCGAGCATTCTCTAAATGGGGTATTGACTTCATATGACCCATTAATCCACCGGCCAAAGGATCACATGCTGACTACATCATAGTAGCCACTGACTACTTGACAAAATGGGTAGAAGCAAAGGCTATCAGGAGGAACGATGCTCAAACCACTGCTAAGTTCCTTTTTGAGCATATATTCAATCATTTCGGATTACCAATTGAGATTGTGAGTGATCGAGGAACGCATTTCCTTAACTAAGTAATCGAATCTCTAATAAATGAATTTTTAGTGATCCACAAAAAATCAACCCCATACCATCCCCAAGCCAATGGTCAAGCGAAAAGTTCCAATAAGGTGTTATGTACAGTGTTGACAAAGATTGTCAATAATGGAAGGTATAACTAGGACAAACAATTGCACCATGCAATTTGGGCCTTCCCAGTAGCATACAAGACGGCTATTGGAACTACCCCATTCAATTTAGTGTACAGGCAGAATGCAATTTTGCCAATTGATTTTTTAATCCCAACATTGAGAGTAGCCCAACAGTATGAATGGAACGGACATGAGTTATCCCAACAACTAGACCAAATCGAGAAGTTACATGAAACTAGGTTACAAGCGGTGGCAAGAATCTATGCAGCCAAGAGAAGACAAAAGGCATATTATGTTGGGAAAGATGGATGGATGCTCCAAGAGACTGAGTAGGTATTGCTAAACCTACTTTGTACCAACCCTCTTTTGCTTCAGAGTTGATAAGTAGACCTTCTTAGATTTCCAATAACACCAAAAAATGGCCTATGTACTTTGGAAGTGATGTGTGTAATGATTGAACCAAAACAGATAACTTTGAAGTTCACAAACTCAAGAAAACCTTCTATTTATGTCTTGACACCTGCTCTATGTTTTGCTCAGTGTGACCAACACAATAGAAATTGATAAAATTCCTTCTAGGGGTATTTAATTAGCTTAGTAAGCTACCATTTTCAAGTGGAATGATGTAAAAAGATAAACTATGCTAAGAGAAAACAATTTAGCAAGTTTAGTTATACCCCCGACTTTTTAGGACTATAGTAGGAAATGACCAGAGTTCACCTCGACGTAGATTTATCTGAAATGGCTGAATAGAACTACTTCAAACTTTGATAGCATGTAGATGACTTTGAGCTGAATCCAACAAGCTTTGAGTCACTGAATTTGGTGAAGAATTGACCGAGATATGCCCTTGACAAGTTGACAGACTTTTGAGTAGACTAACAGAGAACTCAGAGATGAATGATGTAAATGTATCTATTAATGAACACATTGGCATGAACAACATTGCCTTATGGTGTAGAGAGGTGTAGGCTATAGTATAGTCCTCACACACACTCAAAATCAGTAGAATGAGGCTCGGGAATGATCTCTCTTACCCGCGACTTTTCATGTTCACTTTTATATGTAATGAGTGAAGATTTGAATTCAAATTCAAATTTTGGCTCCCTATGATCAAGCTCCTACATGTTAGGAGATATTCCTTCAATCAAATGAGCTAATTTTTCCACGACTCACTTTGGTAGGTGATTACAAAAGATTCCAAGTCAATTTGACTTTTACAATGAGGTAAAGTGGTAATTAACCACTAGCATATGTTCCTATGCTTCTTCATATATGTGTAGACTTTAATGCATCCTTTGAGCCAAATGTGTAGGCTTGGAATTTACACCAACATATTATGATGCACATATAAAAGATAAGGGACTTAAAGAAGGGGACTTAGTCTTGGTGTACACCTTAAAGCAACATGCCAAGAAGTTACAAAAATGCGGATATGGACCTCTGATCATCAATAGGATCTCTACTAGTGGAGCAGTTAATTTAGCCACCTTAGATGGAGACATTCTTCCTAACTACATAAGTGGATGCAGAGTTAAACGGTTCATGGAGCCATTAACGGATCAAATGCTAGCACGTCTAGTAGGTGCTCAAAATAGGAAGAAAGAGGAAGAACGGATTAGAGAGGAGGCTCGACAAGAAGCCCTAGAACGCATCAAGAAAAGGAAAGAATGGATTAGGCAAAGAGATGAACGATATCTCCAAGGAGAAGAGCCGGTACCTATGGCTAATTACCAAGTCCATAAATCTGACAAGGAAAATTCCTATACGTCACAGCCTTATTTAAACCTAGGAATCGGCAAGACCGAGTACAAATTGATAGATGCATTGATAGACTCAGGAGCAAGACTTAGTTGCATACGTAATAACATCATAGAAAATCTTGAACTGATTACGACTCCCACAAAAGCTCGGATGGTAGGAATTGGAGGTCAAATCATAGAATGCATGGGAGCAACTAACGTATCCCTCCACCTAGGAGATTCTTCCATGGAACAACGAGTCTTAGTGTGCAGAGACGAGGATTTAATAGAGGATTTGATCCTAGGCCAGGATTGGATCATTGAGAATGAAGTCAGCATCAACCTAGCTCAAGGATATATTTCAGCCAAGATAGGGCACAAGGAAATTTTTAGTCTATTAGGAGATAAGCCTTTACTCCAACCCACCACCATCGAGAGTGCGGAAAGATGCAAAAAAGAGCTAGTCGAACACGATCCGAGCCCCAATACCTTAGAAGCCAGTCTAGAAGAAGCAGGAAGCTCAAACCCTAATATATCCAAGGAGAAGGTGATACCACCTTACTCAGTTGATGAACAACCAAACAATCAGGAACCCAACTCTCGTGAAGGCCCTCATACGACAGTAGGATCACCAATGTGGAGGACAACATTCATACATTCACATCAAGGGAAGAACAAATTCAAATGGGTACGCAAAGATCAAGTGCAGAAACCGGAAACGTCATCACCAAATCCTAGAGAGAATAAGAAGAATGACAAGTCAGCATCACAAAAATCTGAAAAAACAATGCCCTTGCAAGTATGGCTCCCTAAGCTTTTGATTGAAGCTCAGAAAGCATGACAACAAATATGGATTCCCAAGAAGGTTAAACAAGCAGCCAAGCAAGAATTACGCAATCAAGAGGATACATTACATCAAAACATTCGAATGACAAAGCAAACACAGACTCGTCCTAGACACATGAAGAGCAGAGCCTCTCATACGAGGACACTTGAGAAAACAAAGAAAACACATGAAGCCCGAGGCAAAGAAAGCAAACAACCTTTCAAAGTGCCAACGAAATGGATTTGGCAACCAAAGCAACCGCAAGGAGTGAACCATCGAAACAACGGAGATTCCAATTGCACTCATGGAGTGTCACATGCACCTAAAGTATGCATAGTAGGGCCACCTTACAAGGCCATGCATTCGGCACATGATGTACATGATAAAATTAATGGTGCACATTCTTCAATTGAGAATAGATCATAGCTTCAACTCCCTTAGGAATGTACATACTATGTACTTAAATAAATGCTTTGGCTACACTAATGATTGTTTTCTTTCAGGAAAAGAAATTAAGAGATGTGGTAAGAGATCTCACCTATAGAAGCATGGGGAACGGAGTGATGAAATGACAGCAAATTACTGCAACGCACTACACAGTTGCTACATTTTCTATTGAAACTAATGCACTTTTCCTTACAAGTGCAGATGGCTTTTGAAGATTCGGAAGCAACAATTCAGGAGGAAGTATTGGAGTTTCCCCTACAAAGTATCACCAAAGCAAAGGGACATTGGTTCAGGGAAGATCAACCGGCTCGGGAGTATCTCTTCCTGGCGACTATCAAAATCATGGATACAGATCACCAATTTCCAATCATGTCCCAGGATTTCAGAGTACTACATGGACTCCCACCTACAATAGACATCATGAAAAAAGCAGGCATACACCAATATTTTGAACTGCCGCTCTATAAGCCCGACTTCCACAGATGCACTCGAGTTATGAATACACTATAGCCTGCACTACATGACCCTTTGGTGCCCGAGGCTAGAGTAATGGATGGCGTAGGTGAATGGGTAGTCATCCAATTCACACATGATTTGATTAAGGAAGCGTTCGGATGGGAGAAGGACAGCATCACTATCGTAAAGGAAGAGAGTCGTGGGGCCAAGACCAGAACATTCACAGACATTAACAGAGTTGACATAGAAGAGGAAGTCAGGCTCATCCACCAGCACTTCTGCTTCCCAAATATGCATCGCTATACGGCTCCTCAAAAGATTATTGTCAATTGCTCTCACACGCAATCAAACAGATTGGAAATCAAATTAATATGACTCCTTATATACAGGAAAGACTATTTGAAGCAAAGAAGCAGTGGAATAATAAGAAGTTCCTCAATGGCAGTGTCGCTCTGACAATATTGATTTACCATGCTTTAGGCATTAGAGAGCACCTGCAGGAAATGCCATCATCAACTGCTATGGTGAAGTATGCCGAAGTCGCCACAGTTCCTAAAAAGAAAAAAGGTGTCAAGATAGTGGAAGAGGCAGAACCTAGCTCTCAACCCAGAATGAGAGGCACAAAGAGGGTAAGGGAAGTAAAGCAAGCGGAAGAGGAAGTTCCAGCCACGAAAAGAATACGCATGCTTCCAAAAACAAGAATTGAAGGGCACAGGCCGCTTACAGAGGAAGATTTAACTCAAGCCCTCGAGGATACACATCAATATATAGAAGGGCAAGTCAATTTGCCAGTACAAGGCCATCATTATCAGCAGGCCCAACAGGAGATAGAAGCCAAAAAGAAGCTCACAAAAGTACACCGCTACAGGGAATTAGGGTTGGAAAATTCAAGCTCATCTTCGGATGCACAAGAAGAACCTGACACCTCATTATTGAATGTTGATATTCAAAGTGAATCCAAGGATGATGGACAATGGGAGGAATTGAATGCGGTAAATTACAATGAAGAAGAGGGCATAAAAGTGGATAACAACTCTACCCGCCAAGAGCTGAACACCAAAGGCATAGAAGCCAACAAGGAAGGAGCGCATGTGATTAAACTTAATGAAAGTTCCACTCTTCAGATCCGAGAGGCAACACTTTCAAGGGAAGAGTCAATCAAAATACCAAAGAAAGAGCCTCACGAAGCGACAGTAGAAGAAGAAGAACCCTTCACCCCAATAAGGGTCGTGGTAGAACCCTCCCCCATGGACGTCACCTTCCAAGGGAGTGCCACAAAAGCTATTGATTTGGATGAAGAAGAAAAAGTACAAAACATACAATTACAAATTAGACAACCACACAACGAAAGTGTTCATGTTGAGCAAGGACAAGATGTACAAACCAGAGAAGCTCCGAGCATACCTAGGACATGGTTGAATGTCAACATCGCTCAGCTCAAGCCAGTGGTGCAGGACATGATCCGAACCGCAATGGACACACAACAATTAATGCTTGAGGCTGATGAAGACTACGATCAAGCTATGCAGGACAAGCATGAGCTTCAAGAAAGGGAGTAGGAATCTTTCGGCAGAGTTGAAATTAGAAAGAGAGCACATAAAAAATAAAGAAAAGGAAGTCCAAGAAGCCAAAAAGCAGTGCAATGATTTGATGACAGAAAACGCCAAATTAAAAGACCAACTGCAAGAGGTACAAAAGAAATATGAAGCGAGCGAGGCCGAGAAGGCACAAATAAACGCCAGAAGTAAAATACTCGAATCACAAATAAAGGTATACATGGAGGAGGCAGAAAACCTAAGAAACCGAAACAAAGAGCTCATGACAGCTCTTCTAAGTGATCAGCCAATCAAAGTGCAAGAAAGACCAGAAAAGGATATCACAGAGTTGGAAAAAAAGATAGCTAAGTATGAAGATCAGCTCAAGCAAGAGCAAACCACCATTGTCGAATGGGAAAAGAGGTACATGGATGACACTGCGGCTCTAAGAACTAAATGGAAAAAAGTTGAGAATCGATACCTTATGCAATGTAAAGAGGACACTGATCACCTTGATGTGGTAGCTAAAGAGATACTAAAAAAAAGGAAACTATTGCTAAAGCTGAAGAAGAAATTAAGCAACAAGAGAATAAATCAAGCAGAAGTCAATTGAGGGGACACCAGTAGCTCAGAGAACAACTCAAGCAGAAGTCAACTGAGGGGACACCAGCTCAGAGAACAACTCAAGCAGAAGTCAACTGAGGGGACACCTGTAGTTCCACAACCTGCCGGGGCTACTGAAGAGACTGAGGTACGTCCTCTCTCTCCCCCCTCACATCATTCACCGATAAGGGAGGAACAGGAGGTCCACATTGAACATAATACTCGGGACATTGTAGAACTGAGCCGACCGGAAAGGGCACTACTGGTGTCCCAGCTTACTGCTGAATTCGAAGATCAAATAATCCAGGTGATGAAGGAGGCCCAAATCAAAAGCAAAAATTTGGATCAAATTTTGAAGCCCTTCAATGTACCATATGGTCACCTTAAAGAACAAACGCGACAATATATAAAGAATACTACACATAAAGATCCGAACACGAACCTCCAGTTTAGCCAAGATACATTCAAGTATACTCAAGAGGAATTCGAAAAGTCTGATCCCATATGGAGGCGGAAACTATTGGAAAAGAACCCTACATTGCGGGTACAATAGGAAGCTTCACCATATGTGCTTCAAGTCAATCCATCATTTTGCCCCGTACCCCGTAGACGCTTTTGGACGCAATTTTGGGAAGGTCAGCGCTAGGGAAGCATAAATACTCAATGGCTGAATTATCCATTGTTACCTTGTCCGCCACATAACTACCTACCAATGGAAGAGTACATGGTAAAAACAAAGTTTGGACAGATCATGCTCTTTCGGTCTCCAACAAGAAAGGAAATAAATGGTAGAAGATAAGAGGAACGTGTTGATAACCATAGCACGACCAGCAAGATTGATTTGCATACCTCTCCAATAGTTAAGCTTGTTTTCGAGTTTGGCAAGCACCCAGTTCCACCGCTGTTCCATAGAGACGCCAAACCCCAAGGGAATCCCAAGAAGCCGAAAAATTTGGCCCTGCGGAATGATTTGACATCCATGATCAATGAGAAGGTCGGGCTGTGACCCACCAATAGCGCTAAAGGCGGTCTTAGAGTGGTTGATTATGGAACCAGAGGCTTCACAAAAAGTAGCAAGACACTTCCAGAACGTCTCAAGGCTGGTACTATCATTGTGCACAAAAGCGTTCATATCATCGGCAAAAAGTCTCATGGTGATCTGACTGTGGTCATGCGGCAAACGAAGGCCTTTAATGTTACCAGCTTCCACCTGATGCTCCACCAGCCTGCTAAGCCCTTCCGTGGCAATGGCAAAGAGAAGGGGAGCCAATGGGCACCCTTGTCTGATAGATCTTCTAAGTTTGATCACCTTTGAAAGATTTCCATTAATGTTAATTTGGGTCGATGCGTTTCCGAGAAGGGTCGCGATCATCTTGGTGAATTTCTGACTACATCCAAGATCTTGTAGCGACTGTAGAATATAGTCCCATTCTAGCCTGTCGTAGGCTTTATCAAAGTCGATCTTGAGGAAGACTACTTCTTGTTTAGACTCATTTGCAAATTCAAGACCTTCCCAGATATCTATAATGGTTTCCAAAATTGACCTGCCTTTGATGAAACCTTTTTGGTCCTCGCTTAACCACGCTCTCAAGTGGCAAGAGATTCTGTTGGCAATGACTTTGGCGATGATCTTGTATCCTGTTTGGAGCATTGTAATGGGACGCCAGTTCTCTATTCTGTTCTTTTCCCCTTTTTTGTGTACTAACTTGATAATGCCATTGTTGAGACAAGAAGGAAGCGCGCCAAACTTGAGTGCCTCTTGCCAAACCAAACGAAGAGGGGTGGCAACCACCAACTTGAAGGATTTAAAGAACTCATTAGTGAGCCCGTCGGGACCCGGGCTTTTACCTGAGGGGAGGGCATCAATGACCTCAATGATTTCGGCTTCAGAGATAGGGGCATGAAGCAGAGAGTGAAGGTTGGGTGGTATCCTGTGGGGGGAAACCCTAGAAATGGCTGCCATACAGTCCCTTCTATGGTGGGAGAGGGGTTTTGAGGTCCCCAGGAGTCTCGTGAAGTGCCCTTCAATGATCCCAAAATTATCTTCTTCCATATTGCATACATTGCCATTAGCGTCTAGCAATAAGGGGATCAATTCTCTGTTGTGTTTCCTTTTGAGGATACGGCACATCTCCTTGGTGGGTTTGTCGGCTTTGCCAGCCCACCACTCCTTGAAGAAAATTTGCAAATTTTTCCTTTGTATCTCTTCCTCGTATCTCAGTAGCGCTCTGATTTTTCGAAGTCCTTTCTGGGCTTGAGATTTTCCTTTGTTCACTTCCTCCTCGAGCCGCCAGAGTCTATGATATAGAGCTTCTCTACGAGCCCGCCGCACAGTCTCTAGCATCTTCCTGGATCTAATCATGATCTGTCATAGTACAAGAGGACACTTTGAATGCTGAGTGGCTAATTTTAATTTCATCCATATGTGCCTAATAGTAGGTTGCCTACATTTATCCCATAATTCTTTTGCTACTTTTATACCTTATTCTGGTATGGATTTGATTGTCCAATCTTTATAGAAGATGGGAGAACATGTTTTTTCCTCATCCCTTCACTAAAATCCAAAAAATTTGTCAAGAGGGAGTTTTGTTACACATGACCTAGAATGGGTGGAAGTTGTATTTGGGACTAATTTCTTTGTGTGCTTTTAACCATTGATATAGCTTATCCCAAAGGTGCATTTTGGCTTTTAATAAGTCAACGAAATTTGGAAACAATTTTTTCTTCCTGAGCTCTTCTACCATGGACGCTTTTGGTGCACTATCTCTTACGCATCTTCATCTCACCATTGATGCTCTCTTGTATTCCAATTTAGCTTCATATTCTCCCAACTATTCTAGAGGAGTGTGAAGAATCATAGTTTCTTCATCAGAAATACTCTAGTTCTGAGGATTGTTGTATCAAGATATTTGTGAGTAATTTCATCACTTTTACTCACATATATTTGAAGAATAGGTAGGCTTGCATGTTTCTTTTTCTTCATCTAATTTCATGTAACCCTTTCCTAGAGTTCTTGAGACCAAGTTTCCTCCATATCTAACAAGTAGTGACCATTTACAAACTGGATGGCCATCTTCTTCCAAGGAGTAGCTCCAATTAGAAGACCACAAGTGTATTACATTGCAATTAAGTCCATCCAAGTGAATTCTAGCTTCATGAGCATTGGTATACATGAACTCATGAGTGTTATAGTACTTCCTCTCAAACTTGGACATGAAGTTCGTGCTCATAGGTGCTCCATGCATGTCAATAGAGCATGCAATACTTCCAAGTCATTATCTATCTTATTAGAATCACTAAAAGTGGGTGCTCTAGATGGAAATTGAGCCACACTCTTTTGAGGAGATGCCACTTGAAGATTTGACTATTTTCCCTAGTACATGACCATATCTTAAGTTTGTAGGTCAATTTTCACTTTGTTTGGACCTTTTGTTTTTATTTATCAAGTTGTCAAGATTTTTAGTGCTTGATTTTTGTTTCCTATGTTTTAAGTATGCAAATCACATTCTACCATTCCTTTAGCTTTTAATGGAAAATGCAACGTAGTTGATGTCACAAGGAAAGAGATAAGGAAGTCACCTCACACACACACACTCACAATCAAAGAGGATCACACACATAGATTGAGGCCAGGAAGAATGATCTTCTTCTTCTTCTTCTTCTTTTATTACATAAAAGGAATGTAGAAGAAATGACCCAATACAATAGAAAATTAAGTGCAATATATAAAGAATACTATGTAAGGAAAATCCTAATGTCCACGAATGAGCAAGCTAGCAAGAAAAATATGTGCCATCACTCTCGATAGGTAAATCTAGTAAAGCTCAATGAAGTATCCTTGACATATACCAACATGACCACTATCATGTTAGAGAAATAAAAAAGTGATGTGTGTCATACTGGAGCATCACATGTTGAGCTTGATATCTCAACATGCCTTCTCAAGCTCAACATCATGTCCTCTAATCCAAGCATCTTTTGAAACTTCTTCACCTTCTCTGCTCCAAGTGCTTTAGTAAAAATATCAGCAACCTGCTCATTTGTCCTCACGTAAACAAGATCAATATCACCTACTAATACCGTCTCTTAGATGAAGTGATAACGTACCTTGATATGCTTTGTTCTAACATGGAAAACAAGATTTTGTGCTAACTGAATGCTACTAAGATTATGAGAATAGATGATTATCGGCTTTTGCACTTCCACGCCTAAATCAGCAAGTAGCATCTCTAACCATGACGCTTCACATGCTCCCATTGCAACACTTCTATACTCAGCCTTTGTAATTTCCAAAGCAACAATGGGTTTCTTCTTAGTGCTCCATGTAATAGCTGCACTCCCAAGTGAGAATAGAAAGTCACTAGTAGATCTTCTATCTAGAATACCACCAGCCCCATCTGCATCGGTGTATCCATGAACTTGCAAATTTATGCAAGCTTCATAAAAGAATGCATAATCCAAAGTGGCACTCACATAAGCTAGAGTGCACCTCAGATCATCCAAATGTGGCTTCTTGGGGACTGTCATAAATTGACTCCAACTTAAGATTCTCATCTAATGGCATAGAAATTGGCTTACAATCATCCATACCATACTTTTGTAGCATACACAAGGCATATTGCCTTTGTGACATCCATATACCTATTTTTGTATGTATAAACTGAATGCCCAAGAAATAGTGCAACACACCAAGATCTTTTATGTCAAATTCTTGCATAAGGAGTTGCTTTACCTCTTTAATGCTTGCTTCATTTTCACCTCCTACAATCAATTCATCAACAAAAATGGGCACAATCGTGATGCCATCATCACCCTTCCTTGCATATAATGAATTGTCTACATCACACATAGAAAATCCAATGGTGGTTAACTAGTCAATGATCCTTGCATGCCAAGCACGAGGGGCTTGTTTAAGCCCAACCAAAGCCTTTTGCAACTCGTTAACATACTTTTGGTGCTTTGAATCTTCATATCCTTATGGCTGGTCCATGTATACTTCTTTCTATAACTCACCATGTAGGAAAGAATTCTTCACATCTATCTGATGCAAAGTCCATCCTTTTGTTGTAGCTAATGCAACAACTGTTCTGATAGTAGTCATTTTTGCTACAGGGATGAAAATTTTCTCATAATAAATGCCATATTTCTGTGCATACCCTTTTGCTACCAACCATTCTTTGTACCTGCTTATGCTACCATTAACATTGTGCTTTACCTTGTAAACCCACTTGCAGCCTATGGGTTTCTTTCATTGTGGTAATGGAACGAGCTTCCATGTTTCATTTTCATAAAGTACAACCATCTCCTTATCCGTAGCTTTCTCCCAATCTGCATTCCCAATTGCATCTTCAAAAGAAGAGGGTTCAACATCTTGTATTACCTTTTTCATGTAGGCACAATGATGAGCCAGGTAACTATCATATGTCTATTGTTGCATTGAATTTTGTGATCCTTCCTAATCTTCTTGGTCTTGGGTCACTTCTCCTTGTATCATTTGCATGTGCCTTTCTTACTCCTAGAGTCTTCACAATGTACAATCCAAGTTCCTCATCAAGGCTCTTTTATGAACCACTTGAATCTCCATCAATGTCTTCAAAACCTGTAGATAATTTACCACCACTAGCAGAAATCTTTTCTTTACCTTTCTTGGATGTATTTGATGAATTTGTTGGACTAAAATTTCCATGCAATCTTCCACTCCATGGATTTCAGTTGAAACTATTGCTTGCTGATGCATCTCATCCACTCAAAACTTGAGATTATGCACTTGATTTTTCAGCATTTTCTTTGTCATTTGGCTCAAGATTAAGTCCATCTTTGGCCTCAGCATAGAATCTTGACATTTTGTCAAACACCACATCTCAGGTTACCTTCACTTGTCATGTGAATGGATTATAACATTTATATCCCTTTTGCTAAATGGAGTACCCAATGAAGATACATTTTTCTGCTTTTGGATCAAGCTTCATCATCAATTCATCTAGAACATGTACATATGCAATACAGCCAAATACTTTCATATGTGATAAGTTTGTCATTTTACCTCTAAAGTTATCAATGCTCTTGCTATTTGTGCATTCACCTACAACCACCCATAGATGTGGTCTTTGTAGGACCCCAAACATCTGTATGTAATCTTTCTAGCACATTCTCACTAACATGCTCGTCATGCAAAAATGATGTTGACTATTTACCAAAGTGACATGTTGCACATACCTTTCACATCTCTGCAACCTTGAAATTTGGTAGTCCATTGATAATCTCCTTTGAGTGCATCAAATTTAGCCTCTACAAGTTTGCATGTCCAATTCCTTTATGCCAGATCTCTATATCAACACATCAACAAGATTTACCTTTCCATCCTCCATAGAAAGTGCTATGTTTTGTGTGTGCTCTACAGGGTGTGATGTGTCATGAATTGTTTCAGCATATCCATGAACTGACGATTTTTGCAAACTACTAAACCATTGTGCATGACTTCTCATGTGATTTGGAGCACCTGAATCAACATACGAGATATTACCATTTGATTTTGAAACATCAATAGGCATCTTATTCATCATGTGATGTTGGACCATGAATAGTTTCTCAAAATCATATACACTTGTGGATGCATAATTGTTTTGGTGCCTTCTATTATTTTGATTCTTCAATCTGCAATCACGTTCAAAGTGTGCAACGTTACCATAATTCTAGTATCCTTTACTATCATTACCTGAATCATTTCTTTGGCTCCCGCTACCTAGAAGTTGTCCTCTACCTCTTTCATGATCTTGTTGTTGACCTTGGTCTTAGTTATTGTGTCCTCTTCCACTTCCAAAGCCTCTATCTCTTCCTCTTCCTTTGCCAGAGTAGAATATCTGCTCAAAAATAGACTTTCCTTGGGAGTTCGACTCCTCACCAAGATTCTTTTCTTCAATGATCACCACGTAAACCAGATCAGCTAAAATAGAAATATTTTCCTTGGTGTGAATAGATGTTCTTGATGGCTTATATGCAACTCCTAAACCACAAAGGCACACTTCCACCTTATCATCATTATCTACATTCATGCCAATAGATATAAGTGACTCACATATTCTTTTGATTTTCAAGGTGTAGTCACTTATATACATGCCCTTTTTCTCTAGTGTATGCAGCTCGTTCTTGAGTTGCAATTTCATGCCTTTGTATTGTTCTCATAAAATGTGACCAAACTATTCCAAGCCTCTTTCGGAGTCTTGGCATCTTGTATGCACCCAATCGTGCTATCATGTATGCTAACAGATAGTCAATACATTACCTTTTATGCTCCTTGATTCCATTCTTTATACACTCTTAACTGTTCCACGGTCCAATTTCTCTTTGGTAACTACGGAATGTTTTTATTCTCTTCTTCAATGTAATTCTAGTATGCACACGACGAGCTCTAAAACAAGGTAAGATGATTCTTGACTATCATTTGGAAGTAGTTTTTTGTTTCACCTTGTCTATTGGTAGATATATCACTTGTAATGTTTAAAACGTTTCATTCAACATGTTTGAAAATGTGGCATGGGGGGCTATTTCTTATGCATTAAGCGATATCACTATCTAAAGTTCTATAGCTTTTCAACTCCAAAATTCACATTTCCCTCTTCAGTTTATCTACTCTCTTAGGCTCTTCTTATAAGTTTACATGCCTTGGAATGGGTAGGTAGATGATTGAAAATTTGATGATTGTTGATCACCCACTTGAAGCCACCAAATAATCCATTGTAGGATTATAGGTCTATAAAGAACATGTCGTTGCTGAAAACCAACACCTTTATTGGTGAAGAACATATTTCGAGCTTGTTTAGAAGTAAATAATTCCTTGGGTATGAAAATCTTGAGAATGTTTTAATCATTCTCCATTTCGAAGGTAAAATGTCATCACTTTTCATCAAAACTTTATTTTTTGTTCCTTTCCTATTTTCAAAAGCTTGTGGACTTAAATAGCAAGCTTAGAAAAATTTTCAGAGCTTTAAAGAGCTAAAAGAAGATTTGGAACACATGCCAAAGAAAAATTTCAAGTTTTTATGGCTCTATTCATGTTCTTAGATCTCAAACGTGAGATCCAGTAGGAGATAGTTATAGTAGAGAGAGGAGAGAGAAAAGATTCTTAAGCTCATTGCTCTTAGCTTCATAATCCATTTGCTTTGAAAATTTAAACATAGATTCTTTCAAGTAACATCTACCTCCCTACCATATTCAAGCCATTTGTATGTGTGTGGATAAAGTTATGAGTGTTCAAAGTTTGTGGGAGGTCATTTTCAAAGAAATCCTTTGGTTTTGCTAAAAAGTTTTGTAGATTCTTACTATTCATGTGCCAAAACATAGGAAACCAATCAAAAAACTTGAAAACTGTGAGAACGTTGTTAGAAATTGGGTATATCATTTCAAGTTTGCATGGGAAGTACATTGCATAGAGCCATCACAATTCCCCCCACACATCATGAATGTTGTGAGGAATCATGATCACTCACGTGAGAAAATGCCTTGAAATTCAAGTTATCATTTCCATTACACAAATATCACATTGTTTGGACAAGTCATCTCCATCACTTCGGTGAGAAATCACGAGGGCTACACACCATTCGGACATCACTATCATATTGTGATCGCTATTAGATATCAGAGATCACCATCTCATTGGGACATCATGATTGCCTAGAGCGATCATGATAAATCTCTTATGGCTATGCAAGCCATCACAATAGCAAGAAAACATCTTAGTTGCCTTGCGCCATTGTAATCTCTCTAGGAAATCTCGATTTTCTTGAAAAAATCTTCTTGTAATCCCCCTACCTTGTTCTACAAGGCAATAACCTTAGATTTCATGTGAAAGAAGATAAAGCATGAAACCTCATGTATAAATTTTTGGAGGTGGCTTCATCTCATTTGAGACTTCCCAAGGACTTCCAAGCACAAGAAAATTAAGTAGTTGTTGAGATATCAAGCTCAATATGTGATGATCAAGGATGATGGGTATCACTTTCTCATTTCTCTGTGCATATGAGGCCTCCAATGCAAGGAAAAGATTGCATAACCTCTGGGACACTCTTTTCTAACCACAACGCTCCAAAGAACAAGAATGGAAGATCAAATCGAGGAGAAAAGAGATTTAAAAGATTCTTCACAAGAGCTCTCTATTCACAAATGCAAAAGTCCACAAAAATGAGGTCTCATTGAGCTTTATGCAAAAGTCGGTAGCCTTGCTCATAGAAAAGTGGTTTCCATACTTAAAATTATTCCTATAGTACTTGTACGGCTATTCTACTAAGTTTATTGAGCTAGCTGGTCTATCAAAAATGATGTAGCTTCATTTGAGGATTTTTCTATGGTCTTGGGAACCACAAAAGTTATAGTGCTTCTATACTAAAGTGCGTAGTTATAAGATTGTAGCTTCTTTTTTAAAAAATTGCAATGTTGTCTTCTTGATCTTCATTCTGCTTCTTCACAAACGTTCATTTCTTTCTTTATATGTGCATTTTTGTAGTAGGCCTTCTTGCAAAATATGCACACAAAAACCACATATTAGAATAGTCTCTCTCTTAACCTAGATTCAATAAACATCTACACCATATTATTGGGAATTATATGACAAATAATAGAAAACACTTGGTTGTATGTAATAATATTCATCTCTATTTGTATAGGCATGAGAGGACTCATGCACTTCAAGTGGTGCTGCTGAACAAACAAGGACTCTTGTTCCCTCTTTGTTCTCTTCCCGATTTGTGTACTTCAAATGAAGTAAGTTTTGACGTGATGGTGTCTATTGCCCCAAAAGAGTTAGTGATGCACAAAGCACTCATTGTTCAATCCTTGGCATTGGTGTCTGCATGTGCTAGGGTGTCAAAGTGATAAGACTTTGTATGTTTTGGGGATTCCGTGTAATAGTAGATGGGAAGGTTCTCTCTATCTATGAGATGAGTCAAAACTATTGGCATTAGGGTCGTTCTCAATTATCAATAGAGAAACTGGTACTAAAGGCCTATCATTATTCTCTTCCACCAATGTGTACTTGACTAATATTACATTAGTAGGGGTGGCGGTTTCTATCCTAGCACTAGCTATGGTATAGGTTGTGCTTGATACTATGGCTTGTAATTTTGTTGTGGCCTATAGTATGGTTGCTATTGATATTCATTCTGATACCTATATGGTTGCTAGTAGTTTTGTATGTTATATCATCAAGCTTGCATCATTCTTGACAAGGAGTTGCTTTATTCTTAAATCCGTCATTGGAATGATTCATAGTAAAGGATACATCTTGAGAACCTTCATCCATGTAAAAGCTCATTTATTGTATCTTCTAAGGATACTAATGGATCTCTTATTCTTGTAAAAGATTAGATTATTTACTCATGTAAAAAGGATAAAATAAGTACTCAAATTCCACGATTTGGAATTCGGTGATGATGTTAATCAATCAATCACCTAAATCAAGTTTTAGACTTCATCTCCAGTTTGCCTAGATTATAGGAAAGTGACTTTACTTTCAACAAGTAAAGCCTCGTGAGCTTATTTGAATTCAAAAACCATTGTAAAAGAGTTGTGGAAGACTCCAAGAGTATATATAAAGACTCACAATCCTTTATACATTAAGTTAGATCAATATATATATATATGTTTTGATCTTCAACTTTGCTCTTCTTCAATCTGTGCATCATCATCTCCAACTACAATCAACTTGCAGAGGTTGGTTCTCTTTATACGTTGATTGAAACTTTAAAAATGAGAAACCATCATGGAAAGTTAATAGTGTATAGTTTATGTATACAAAGTTTTATAGAATTTGGTTTAGTATATTGCAAAAAATAGAAAATTTAAAGTCTCGGGGTCTATCTGTGCACATCCCTGAAAAGTCGAGAATACCACCAATCACAGTTAAGTTCTTAATTATCACATAGGTTGATGAGAATTCCATCTCTTGTATAGTTTAGCTACTCAATCATATGTTTGATATTCCTTTTAAAGGATTTGATCAATTTTAATCATGTCAGCTTCTTTGAACATTTGAAGTTGTATAATTCAATGCAAATTATTAATGTTTCTTAACTAGTCATTGTGTAAGTTGTGTACTTAACCCTCCAAGAGTTCAAAGGCTAGTCCTATGCTGGTTAGTTGGATCAACCTTCAACACATTGATCAAAGGTTTTTGCTACTTTTCAAGCTTCTTCAAGTACTCTCAATGGTATCAAAGCTACATCAAGATGGGTGATGGTTTTCCCTCAATGATTGAGAAGCTTGATAGGAACAACTATGTTTCTTGGAAAATCACAATGGAAGCTTATTTGCAAGGTAAATCTCTATGGAATTGTAGTAGGTGATGAAATTATGTCAGTCATTGGTCTACAGACACTACTCCATGCATATGTGGGACAAGGGCCAGCCATAGCCAAGTCCCAAGCTCCGGGGATATCCTAAGGTATTCAATGGTAATGGCGATGAGTGTTGCATGATGGCCACATGGAAACACCAGGTCATTCCAGAGCATTACTATTTTGTATGCAAGAGGATATTCCAAAACACTTTGATCTCAAGTTGACCAACTAGCATCAAACTGCATGATAACTGAGGTACATGGCATACATTATGCATAATAAATTTTGAACCATCAGTGAACTCCACAACCACATCTCCAATCCCCACAACATCACACTAGTAAGAGTAACCAAGACGCATGGTAGCAAAGACTTTGCTGCATAATTAGAGAACCATTCTCTATGTGGTGTCACATGGAAAGAAGCACCATAATCTAGCAGCCATGTGTGGGAAAGAGAATCAGCCATAAGAGCCTCAATTTACATAGTACTATCAAGTGTCAACACATCAACATCATCAAAAATAGCATTAATTTCTTCAATCTTCATACTCGAAGTAGCTAGTACAGGTAACTATTTAACATGCCCATCAACATTCTATCCATTACCTTTAGCATTCTTTAATCCATAAGAATCTTTCTTCATGTGTCCTTTCTTATGAAAATAATGGCATTCGATATCCCTCTTGCTTGATTTACTTCTACTCTTATTTCATTCACCATTCTTTTCCTTGTTCTTGCTCCTGCCATGTTGCTGATTCTTTCCTTGGTAAGAGTCATGAACATTATATGCATCTCCACTCTGAGTGCTAACCATAGATTTTCTACGAATCTCCTCACTCAAGAGTGCTCCACATATGTCATCATAGATGACTTTACCATTAAGTACACTATTGCTAATAGGTATGCAAAATGTATCCCATGATGATGGCAAGATGCATAACAACAATAGTGCTTTCATTTCATTATCCATATCCATTTTTTGAGCCTCTAACTAGGAGAATATAGCATCAAACTCATTTAGATGAGAAGCAACACTATCTGTGTCCTTCATGCAAAGGTCATATAATTTTCTCATCAGATACACTTTATTTGATGCAACCTCTTTTTCATATGTATTGCACAACTTCTTCCAAAGCTCCTGTGCACTTTCACAGTTTAATAATTTAAAGTAAATATTATCTGCCAGGTGCAAGCAAATAGTAGACCTTGCCATTTCATCTAACTCATCTCAATCATCTTCATCCATGTCAACAGGCTTTTTTGAGATCCCATTTACTGGCTTCCATTGCCTCCTTTGAATCAGCACATCTTTAATCTGGTTCTTCCATAGAGCAAAGTTTGTGCCATCAAATTTTTAGATCTCAAAATGGTCTTTGCCTTGCAAGTTATAGCTCCTCCTCGGAACACTAGCACCAGACCTTGATCCACCAGATGTGCCTCAGACCTCTGATGCCATGATGGTAGAGAACTAAATAGAATGATAATGTAGCTAGAAGAGTCCAAACATCAATGACTAAGTGTATCAAGGAGTAAATCGACCACTGTATAGTTGAAAAAACCAAAAACTGGAAACATTTGACCAGAGCATCCTCTACAAAATGAATATATGGCCAGTGTCAAAATATCATAAAATTTCAAGTACTAACATATCTACCTACATAGTGAATCACTAACTCCACTACATATAATCAGTTACCCAATCGAAGCCAACTAGGCTTATCGAGAACCTATGAACAACTATCATACATCTCCTATGGTGAGGTTGGGTAAGTCTTCCACCTGCATCACCAAAGAGATCCCAACATCTGGGTGTCTCCAAGTTAAGAAAACCTCACCACAACCCTCTTTATCAAGCGTAAAAGGCTTGATGCAAAAATGTTACCACTATATCAATGACGCATGGATGTACATTAACAGTATCCATAGAAGCGTACATGGTGTGTATGTGCTCAGTATATGTAGTAAAATGACACTAAAAGGCTGAATGCATAGCCTAAAAACTAGCCAACAACACCTGCAAGTTTTTGCCAACTTTGATGTTTTATGCTCAAAAAAGCTGCATAAATTTGCAACGGCTGCTCCCACCAAAACTAAAAAACTTTTGAGAAACCTTTAGTTTTACAAGTATGCATGGAAACACAGCCCCAAAGGTTGATATTTATTGTCAGAGGAGTACAAAGAACACTCTTATTGATGTTCTTGGGTCTGCATGAAGCGATATATGTGCGAAAGTACTCCAAAATGGCTCCAAAAGACACCACAAAATTGCTTCAAAAGCAAGCTTTGAAAGCAAAGAATGAAGCTTTGAGAGCCCAAAACATGTTCAAGGTAATGTTAACCTTAGTCTTTCCCCTTCTTCAGACACCACAAGAGTGTAGCTTAGTGGCAAGAGATTGCCATGGTTAAGCGAGCTCCAGGGGGAATAGTACTGGGATGGGTGACCTCCCGGGAAGTACGGGGAACCTCTATCTTCCTTGATCATTGAGGTTCTGCCTCGCACATAGCCAATGGCACCAACGATGAGTTCCGTGACTCGGATCAAAAGGTATGCCAAGGTCTATGCCTTGGTGGCCGCCTTAGTTGCTAGCCTTGGAGAAAGCCGGGGGGATGCTCGCTTCGCTCGCACAAAAGGAACAAAGCTTTTGTGTTGAATTGAGCTGACACTAGTGAACTATTTTGATAACGATGCACCATGGTGCACTCTCCTTCTCGAGAACTCCATGTTGATATCCTCGGAGTAGAAAACCAAGCTCCTAAGGCTGCACACAATACTCCGGAGAGAGCTACAGAATACACAGAAAAATACAATACATAGGGAGCACGAACATAGACTTCTTAGGTGTTACACATGTAGTCGAACTTACAATCTGTGACTGACCAAGCCACAATATGTTTTATTATTAAAGAACATATACAAAGAAGTGTCTGGTGGCCATTTGGCCTTTCACATGGACACTAACGACAACAGTATAAAGATAGTGAAGGGGTCCACTTTGAAAGGAAAGAGTGTTGCAAGTGGAAGTGTGACACTGTAGCATTTCTTTGTTTCTGGTCTGTAAGAAACATTAGAGAAATCTTTGATGACATCTAATGAAATTCTACTATCTGACGGCAACTTGGAGTTTGATGAAAGTCTAGTGTTTGATAAAAGTCCGATTGTCAATGGTGTTTTGGATGCTATCAAACATCCAATTGAAAAGGAAAAGATGCAAAACACATAGTCTACACAAACCAAATCTACATCCAAAATTGTGGTAGATATTACGAAAATCATAGAAGAGAGAATCTTGAAGTTGGTCATTATGAGAGAAGGTTGGAGAATGCCGATTAAACGCTGTCTTGCAGGATTCTTGCTATTCTAGAGTAGTTGAAAAGTGTCCCAGACAAAAGATTTATAACCTATTGAACCACTCAATTTGCAAATCCCACAAGGTTTGCTTGTCATTACTAATCAAGTTTCACCCACTACCGCTAATTTTGATGAAGTAGCGGAGGCATGCAAATACGTCAGTCCCAAAGCAATGGAAGATCTACAGGATGGTCAACAAAGACAATAGGGAGGACAAAGAATGAAATTTCCAACCGGTGTCACTTATGCAAATTTTGGAGGATTTCTAGGAGATGATCCTGATGCACATGTTACAATGTTTGAAGTTAACTACTATGTGGTAGACAATCCAGATGACATTGAGTATAAAGCCATAGTTTTCCAGTCCTTCCTGATTAATGTAGTGGCATGATGGTTGACAAAATTTGGCCTTAATCATTTCCGTCATTATGATGATGTCAGGAATGCTTTTCTACAATGCTTTTGGCTAAAGAAGAATGCTGTTGAAATTTTTGCTCTTCTATAGAACAATAGATAGATAATGAATCTGGTAGTGTAGGAATATGCTACCATCTTTCACTCTCATCTAGACAGCTTCTATAGGAAAATGCCAATTTGCCAAATGATGTAATAACATAGTGGTTCATAAATGGGCTTAACCCACAATTATGATAGGTGATGATAATGTGGTGTATTGGTGGAATGACATTGGATGCAGTGATCAAGGTGGCTTTGCAGCTGGAGCATAAAGTAGGTGGATTCACAGAAGACCTTAAATGGGTAAAAACTAGTAAAAGAAAAACCAGAGATGTCTTGAAACAGGTTTTTTGTGTAAAATGCAAAAACCCAACACATGTGGAAGCAAACTATGCCTTAAATCAGGTCTATTGTGCAATTCGCAAAAATGGGAGTCACTCCATAGACTAGCAGTAAATGTAGTCATATAGGAGATTGGCGAACTTGCAATGAATTGTGTTCCTTCTCTAATGCGAAATACGGCTTAATCCTACACCAATTTTAAAGCACCTCAGACAGGAAATTATAATCATCAACGCTAGAATCAATGCACTATCAATACAACTAATCAAGCATTCTAACCACGATGTCATTTCTATGGTGAATTTGAACATATCCATAGACACAAGGATGCTCAAGATTATGACAAATGAAAGAAGGATCACCAAAAACCAACAATGAATATGGTTGTGGTTACATCTAATGAGGCACAAACTACTACTATCCAGACCAGTTCCAGAAAGGTCCTATAACCAGCTGCTGCAATCTTTGAACCATGTTTCAAGGAGTAGCAGCAAACACTCTCCAAGGCAGTCGAATGGGCTCACGCTGATGCTACCATTTTTCGTGATCTGGTACCAATTACTTCTCAGGAAGCAAAATCTCTTGCACCAAAAGTACCGAAACCTTCAGTAGTAGACCTACCTAAACCATCCAGAACACCACCGGAGGAACCGCCTCTGAGCACAACCTCGGATATATTTTCCAAAGCACCAATTTTATTACCCTTAAGACAATTGTTGTCTCTTGTTCCTAGCATCATACACCAGTTTCAGTAGCAGATCAACGTGGACCTAATTTCAACACCAGCCACAGCCACGATGCACCCATAATCAGATACAATAGTGGACCATGTGGTCTCCTTGATCACTATCTGGTATAAAAATCATAAAATTACACAAGTACTTATCGATGGTGGTTTCGGTATTAATATTACCATTGTAGCTCTGTGTAAAAAGTTAGGCTAGAATAAAATTGAACCAGTCAAATTCTTTGTTAGGATGACTGACTAGTCTAGGGTCTATCCGATGCGACTAGTGAGAAATATTCCTATTACACTATAGGGTGAATTTTTTCATATGATGTTTGTGGTTTTGGACTTTCCTGAGTCGAGTTTGGACTATAAATTACTTTTTGTTCATCCACGGTTAAAGCAGGCCAAAGTCCAACAAGATTAGTCATCTCACAAATTAATCTTTAAATGTAATCACCGAAAATATACTATGACTCTTGATGAGAGTAAACCATGTGAACTTCATTCTAGGCCCTACATTGTTGAAGTGGTCCATATGTTGGACGGTCTTTCAGAGGATGAGGAAATAGCCTTTCTCTCTGCTAACCACGATTTGTTTTCCTTAGGTGTAGTAGATCTACAACATGTATTGGATCACTGGTACCCAGCTTCTTATACTATCCAAGCCACTAAAGAAGAGATTGAAATGTCACCGGAGGACCTACTTGACCTAGCAGACTTACCAAAACATCCACATCAAGGGTTGGATGAAACTTTTGGCCTATAAAAAGATGAATTAATTACTTGCAACTTAAGAGATGATGTAAACCCATGACGTGTTAAGATTAGAGCAAGGTTGGAGGAATCTTTTAAAAGGGAGCTTTTAGCATTATTAAACGAGTTTATTGACGTATTTGCCTAGGACTATAAAGATATGAAAGACCTAGATCCTAGGATATACCAACACAAAGTGGTCTTGAAACTCGATGCTTATCCAGCTAAGCAAGAGAGTTACTGAATGAATCCTCACTATGTTAAGCAAGTTAAAGATGAATTAGATCGTTTACTTTGGGTGGGGTTTATAGTTCCAATTGAGCATGTAGAATGCATCTCTCCAATTATCATCGTACCTAAAAAGAATAAACAAATGCGCATTTGTGTCGATTACCAAAAATTGAATGCTTCTACAATTTTTGATCCCTTCCCTCTGCCATTCTTGGATAGCATGCTTGATGAAGTTGCAAGACAAAAATGTACTCTTTCTTAGATGGACATTGTGGTTATAATCAAGTTCATATAGCTGAGGTAGATATCCCTAAAACTACCTTCATTAATAATTGGGGAGTTTACCCATGCACAGTCATGTGGTTTGGGCTCCAGAATGCCCCTAGCATGTTTCAATGCTCCATGCAGGAGATTTTTTCTCCTTACCTTACAAGTTTTATGCGAGCCTATCTTGATGATTTCTCTATTTTTGGTGCTATGAATGCACATCTGTTGTCTCATGTGGCAAATTATTGGGCCATATTATCTCGCTTCAGGGGATTCAGGTCGATCCGGATAAAGTGCATGTTATCTTACAGACCTCACCTCCCAAATCACCTAAAGATGTTTTATGATTCATCGGGCAAATTTGGTGGCATGGCCGCCATTTACGGTGGTTGGCTCACTTAACCATTCCCCATACCCGATTAACTACAGTGTCCACTCGTGACTTCCAATGGACTACTGATTGCCATGAAAGTTTCATCTACCTTAAAAGACTTCTTAGGTAGGCTATGATCTTGCAAGCTCCAAATTGGGACCTTCCACTTCCATGTTTCTGCGGATGCCTCAGACATTGCTATAGGGGGTATTTTAATGCAGCTTCAGGACAAGTGGTATCACCCAATTTACTATGCTATCCATCAATTAGCTCTTGCTAAATGTAATTACTCTATTACGGAGCATGAATGCTTGGGACTCATTCATTCTGCTAAAGAATTTGGGCACTATCTACTTGGTCGAAAATTTATATTCCATGTGGACCACTCTACATTAACATATTTGGTTTGCGAGCAGAATTTGGGTGGCAAACTTGCAAGATGGGTTCTTTTTTGCAAGAATTTGACTATGAAATAATTCATCACGCTAGGTCTTCCCATGTGATTGTCGATTTTTTGTCCCCGTTGGATTCTGGTCAAGCTCCGATGGGAGTAGATAACTCCTCCCCTACTATTTACATGGGCAGACCTAGCTCCTCACTGGTTCCATGGAATCTTGTTAACTCATATTGTGATACCCTTATGAGTTTTCTAATGGTTGGTTATCCACTAGATTCTTTGTCTGCAATAGTGAGACAAAACCAGGCTCAATACAGTCGATGGTTCCATATCATCATAGGTTAACTATACCATGCTCGCCCAATGTGTCCTGAGGCGTGAGGTGCCATCAGTTTTGGCATTGGCTCACTCTACACCTACAATGGTCATTTTCCGGTGGAATTAATGCACAAAAAGATAATGCAAAGTGGTGTATGGTGGCCAACTATGCAATGAGATGTGCACAAGTATGTCTGGTAGTGTGATCTCGCCAATGTGCTAGTCAACGCTTGCCATGACATTACTTTCTTTTGCAACCTATTCTTCCTCTAGATTCATTCCAAAAATGGGGCTTGGATTTCATTGGCCCAATTACCCCCCCCCCCCCCTGAGCTACCCTTATTGCAAATTATTATATTTTGACTTGCACCAACTATGCTACATGTTGGGCTCAGCCCTAGGCAGTCCGTTGTGCCACTGCTAGGACAGTTGCTAAGTGCTTAACTCGAGATCTTTTTCCATGGTTTGGTCTTCCCCTTGAAATTGTGTTTGACAAAGGCACTCATTTTGCAAATGAATTAAATAAAGCTTTGAACACTTCCTTTAATATTACATATATATCATAGCTTCAAATCTACAACACCGACCATATGACATCTCAGGACAGTTTTCTTCTATCATCACCTCTGTCGCACAGGGACCAATCAATTGGTTGGTTATCCTATTTAACTACATTCATAAGGAATACCAACACCTAGTTAGTCAGTTATATAATGGCCACTTCCCAAAAACGTGCCTTCCATATCTCTTATCCATTATTTATCAAATAAAGTTTCCTATCACCACTCATGTCATCTTGATCCCACATTGTTTTGCGCAGCTCGCATCCTCCACAGAAGCAGAAGAAGGTGAAATTGTGAACCTTATTTTGCATCGACGTCAGTGTACCTGCATTGTCATCACATCCTCTTCATCTAGCGCAAAACAAGTTGATCTCACCTAGATGGCTGACCCTTCTTTGCCTCAACCTTCTTCCTCGACGAACCAAGAAACCTCTTTGTCCTCTTCGGTCCCACCTCCTTCCCCACCTCCCATTCCTCCAGTGGATGAACAAATGCAAGATGCCGCCCCTCCTTCTCCACCACCCTTTCTAATCAAGGATGCATCTCCTTCACCTTTTCCTTCTTTGAAACCTATAGATACTGCTACAACACCCTCTCCCATCCGTGAACCTACTAGTCCATCTTCTCCATCATCACCTTCTTATTCACCACTCGGTACCCCCCGAGCACTGGATGGTCCTTGCCCTCCCCTCCCATTTCCCCCTAGAACTCTGCTCCCTTGGCTCTCGATGATGAAATTGAGTTGCCAAAAAACTCCTCTCCTTCCCATGGCCCATGAAGAATACTAGTAGTTCAATGTCAATGAGTAGTATGAAATGCATGAGTTCAGTAGACTCAACAACTACCTATTGCATATGCAAGGACTCATCACCCACAACATGGACCATTACCAACAAATTGATGAGCATTTTCAGCAACACTATGATTGGCTCCAACTTTGCAACCAGAAGCTTCCGACTACCTTAGAGCATCACACCTTTACCAACCAACAACTCGGCGATGCCCTCTACCAAGAGTCGTGGCAAATGAAATATTTCAAAGGATTTTTTGAGGAGTCAAAATGGAAGTTCGAGAAGTATTGAAAGCAAGTCAGTAACCTACAAGATGCTAACTCCCAGAATCTCATCATAATTCAATAGCTCGAGAAAGAAACAATGGTGCAGGCGGTCGCAATTAATGAAATGCAATTTTAGTTACAAGAGCAGGCCAAGGACTACGACCTACTGCATCACATAGCAATGACCTTAAAGGAAACAAATGAGCAATTGTTTGCCTAAGTTGCCCATCAAGATCAACAACTTTTGGCAGCCCAACAATAAGTCTTAGCACTACAAAAGTTGGTGATTAAAGAAAAGATTTCAAAGGATTGAGATCTTTAGAAATCTCAGGTTGAGGCTCAACAAAGGAAACACCTAGCCCAATATGATTCTATTTACAAGAAGAATTTGGTCTATAACTTACTGAAGTGCAGAGCCACTCGATTTTGCAAGAGGCCTCAACCTTCGATACCCAACCAGATGGTTCCATTACTCTTTAATCGTACAAAGTACAGAGATTGTTGAAGAACATCAAGAAAAAGATCCAAATTGCCTTGAAGGAAGCTCGAGATTCTTTTAAAGTCAAATCTTTCCCTCCTTCTAAGGTTGAATCGAAGGAAGCAGAATAAACTATTATACTTACATTTTTTTGGGTTCAAGACCTCAGAGCATGCTAGTGATAGTTGTTGGATACCTTTGTAAATAGAAATACTCTGAAACGTCTTGTCGAAGAGGCAAACACCAGAATGTAACCCTTCAACATTAATAAACACCATTCTATCTATGCGCATAGAAAATTTGTCAGGAACACATGCAGTGGACATGCTCGACTGTCTGATTTGTTGCACTGAGAAGTTTTATTTCTTATATTGAAGTATCTAGAGTCAATTTTTACTATATGGTGTAGAAAGTCCATTGTTTGTGCATGCGTGGTGATAATAGTGAGTGATTAAGGAATTCTATGAGTGATGCAATCTAGGAGTCTATTCGGCCTATAATTTGGCAAATTTAGTGCAAGTATTTGACAAATTAGTAAATACTTTGGGTGAAGTAGATTGGTAGAAACATAGGAATCTAGCATCATTGGATTCTACCACCCCAAGGACCTGATCAACCTATCATGTTCCTTCACAAGAATGGACGCAAATAGAGGTTAACACATTTCTAGATTAAATATATTTTCACTTGAGATATCATTCTTTATTGCCCTTTTAGATTCTCCATTCGTGAATCTAGAGAGACGATTAGCCCAAACATGTGACTTCTTTCTTGATTTATACTTTGTGAGGCGCCGGAAAGGAACTCATAATTTCTATAATATAACCCTGAAAAGTTGCATGCATACCGAAAGGGTGTAGTGCAAATAGTTGTAACTCTTTATGATCTAATAAAAGAAGAGTCGTGTGTGAAGTAGAGGGTGTGTTGCCAGACTGTAAGTCTGGGCGAATGATGAAAGTGGATCGCAGTGCAGTGTTTGATTACTCTGAGTTGTTATCTCTCTGTTAATTAAGTTCAGCATTACATTAAGTTTGATGAAGTATTAAGTTAACTGATGTTTTAGAGATGCGATGAACTGTGTGGATATATACCTGATGGTGAAGAACATTGCACGTGCAGTTAATTACCTTATGTTGAAGGATGTTGTAATACGCAATCAGATAGTAGTTGCGGGTTAAACGTGTTAAGTCTGCAAAATAGTATACGAGAATCTGCAAATTTGGGAAAATATAAACAGGGCCTCTGTTTACAGACCCCTAACCATCCCAAGAACCCAATATTGATAATAGATTAAAAAATAGAAGTTTAACACTGGCGTTGTATGTGGGAAATGGAGTAGCTAGTTGAAGAAGAAGGTTAAGGCTCGAAGAAGAATCCTTTTATATATGCCGGTAACACGTTCCGGTGAATCTTATCCCAAATATCAAAGTGATTCATTCTAGCCAATTTTGATACTAAGGAATGAGAAAGGGCTGCTATATTTCGAGTTAAGTAATCGGTTCAGAGACATTTTTGGACCGAAAACTTGGCAAGGTGACCATACGGTCCAGGGACATCAAGAAGTCCGTTCCCAAAGTTCAGGCAACATGAGTAGTTCCCAGCAACAATAGCAACAACAACAACAATAGAAACAACAACAACAACAACAACAACAACAACAACAACACCAGCAAAAACAACAGCAACAGATTGTTCCATCGTGTCCGGTGCCAGTCGGAGTCACATATACAAAATTTGGAGGTTTCCCGGGAGATGACCCCAACGTGCATGTGCGGACATTTGAAATTAATTATGCAGTTTTGAATCACCCAACAGACCCTGCTTATAAAGCCATCGTGTTCCAGTCAACTTTGGTTAATGAAGATGCACCCTGGTTAACGGAATATGATTTGAACCATTTTTGGTAGTATGATGATGTGAAGGATGCCTTTCTGCAACGGTTTTGGTTAAAGAAAAACCGAGCAGAAATTTTTGATTATCTGCAAAATAATAGGCAAAAGCCGCACCAGAATGTACAAGACTATGCCAATCTATTTCGGACTCATTTACGGCAATTGCCACCAGTGCATGCCAATTTATCGGATGACGTTATTACTCAGTGGTTCATAAACGGATTAAATCCTCAATTAAAACAAATCATGATCATACGGTGTGTGGGTGGAATGACTTTGGATGTCGTAATTGCTATGGCGTTACAATTAGAAAATAAAGTGGGTGGACTCACTGAAGATCTATAGTGGCAAAAGGCATCCAAGCAATCCAACGAGGATCCTCTGAAACAGATTTACTGTACTAAATGCAAAAATCCAAGGCACAGCAGCTCAGCATGCGCTCTAAATCAAATGTATTGCACCATTTTCCATACTGCAGACCACACTATGGAGAATTGTCCGTATAATACAAAGGCAGAGAGCAGAGCCGCTGTTAATGCCATCATTCAAGAACAAGGGCAACCGGCCAGTCATTATCTACCACCACAGATGAGGAATACTTCGTACCATGGATACAAGAATTATCGAGGAGGACGGTCAACTAACTTTGGGCAAACTCGATGGAATGCGAGTACAACTGGTGAAGGTGCATCTCTTCCACCACCTAAATGTCATTTTTGTGGTGAAATAGGACATATCCGTAGGTATTGTAAAGATGTGGCCGACTACGATAAAAAGAAAAAGGAACGACAACACTCGATGGCAAATATTGTGTACATATGAGTAGTTGACACTCAAACAATAGCAGTGCAAACACGTTCAGGAAAGCAACTACAGCCAGCTGCGGAGATTTTTGAACCTAGAATTTGTGAACAAGAGAAGGTGTTTACTAAAGCAAGTAAGTGGGCAACTCAGGAACAAGCTATTTTCCTTGACCCAGTTCCAGTAACGCAGCCAAGCATACTGTAGACAGTACCGAAAGGCAGAAACCTAACCCAAAGAGTCCCAGAATCCCCACTGGACACTGTACCGAAAATAGCAAAAATTGATCTGGCGTGGGATGTCTTATCCAAAGCATCAATTACACTACCATTGGGACAACTATTGACTTTAGTCCCTGGTGTGCATCAACAGTTCCAGCAACAGGTCAGCCTAGGACCTTTATGTGCTCCTTCGACAGCCACAATCCAGTCGGAACTTGATCCGATAGTGGATCATATGGTACCCTTGATTACGGTCTCGTATAAGAATCATAAAATCACTTAAGTGTTAATTGATGGCGGTTTTGGTGTAAACATTGCAACAACAACACTCTGTCAATGGATGGGATGGACACAAATTGAACCTGTCCAATTTTTTGTGTGAATGGCTGATCAATCCCGAGTTCATCCGGTGGGATTAGTACGTGATATTCCTATTACTCTTCAAGGGGTTGTATTTAAAATGACCTTTGTTGTTCTGGAATTACCTGAATCTAGCCTTGACTATAACCTGCTCTTTGGACGCCCATGGCTAAAGCAAGCAAAGGTAGTTCAGGATTGGTCAGCGCAGGAATTGATTTTTAAGAATAACCACCGTAAATATGTTGTTCCATTGGACGATATGAAGCCTTGCGACTTGCATGCACGACCTTATGTAGCCGAACCTGTACACATGTTGGATGGTCTTTCAGATGATGAAGAGGAAGCTTTTTCAAAGCCAACAAGGATCTGCTGGCACTCGGAATGGTGGACTTACAAATGGTGGCCGATAACTGGAGTCCGACAGCATGTACGGTGGTACCATTGATCGGTGAGCACAGATCAAGTACAACACAGAACTTGGATGATACGATGCTCCAACAATTACTCCAGTCAAGAGACGATTTGGAGATGCCCCGGGAGTTCTACATACCGGAAGATCAGTCGGTTATCTGCCACTTAGGTGATGCAACCAACCCACGACTAGTAAAAATTAAGGCGGGACTATCAGAGACCTTTCAGGAGAACTTGTTGTAGTTGCTACGTGAATTCTCTGATGTATTCGCATGGGATTACCGGGATATGAAGGGGTTGGACCCACGTATCTATCAACATCGGGTTATGCTGAAAGCAGATGCTCAGCCTATCAAACAACCCAGTTATAGGATGAATCCTAACTATGCGGCCCAAGTCAAAGCAGAACTGGATCGATTGCTGAAAGTTGGGTTCATGCGGAGTGGATTTCCCCTATTGTCATAGTTCCTAAGAAGAATAAGCAATTAAGGATATGTGTGGACTACCGGAAATTAAATGCAGCAACCGTACCTGATCCATTCCCTCTACTGTTTTTAGACACAATGCTAGATGATGTGGCAGGGTGAGAGATCTACTCCTTTTTAGATGGATATAGTGGTTATAATCAAGTCCAAATGGCAGAGCAGGACATTCCAAAGATAGCATTTATAACCAATTGGGGCGTCTATGCGTGTACAGTGATGTGGTTTGGTCTGGGGAATGCTCCAAGTATGTATCAGCATTGTATGCAGGAAATTTTTTCTCCTTATCTCACCACATTCATGCGAGTGTACTTGGATGACTTTTCCCTATCCGATGATACTTTGGCGCATTGTACCATTTATGGTGCTGTTTTTCCAAGTGTCGAGAATACCGTTTCTGCTTAAACCCAAATAAATCGGTGTTCTCGGTCTCTTGCAGCAAGTTGCTAGGACACATCATCTCCAAACAGGGGATTCAAGTTGATCCAGATACGGTGAAGGCCGTATTGGAGGCCCTTGCTCCCACAACTCCCAAAGAAGTGATGCACTTCTTGGGACAAATCTGGTGGCATGGATGACATTTACGGTGGCTTGCTCATTTGGCCACACCCCTCAATCGACTGATAACCAGTACTCCTCTCCAGTTTGACTGGACCGAAGCATGCCAACTTTTTTTCAACCGGCTGAAATCATTGTTAACGCAGGCTCCCATTTTACAAGCGCCAAATTGGGAGTTGCTGTTTCAGGTCTTTGTGGATGCTTCCAACATTGCCATTGGTAGCGTGCTGATGCAGCAAACGGAGAAGTGGTTCCGTTCAGTATATTATGCGAGTCGCAAATTAACTCCGACAGAGCGCAATTACTCAGTCACTGAATGGGAATGTCTCGGATTAGTGTATTCGGTGAAGAAATTTTGACATTATTTGCTGGGACGATGCTTCACCTTCCATGTGGATCATGCCACATTGGTGTACCTTGTGTGCCAACAACATTTGGGAGGAAGACTAGCAAGATGGGTCTTGTTGCTCCAAGAGTTTGATTATTCAGTAGTACATCGACCAGGGTCTGCACATGCCCTTGCTGATTTTCTATCTCGCTTGGATTCCAGTGAACTTTCGAAAGGATTTGATGATACAACACTCGCTATTTATGCAGCAGAAATAGTACAGGATAATCAGCAAGAATTGTCCGTACCCTCCTCTTACTATGACACCTTGCTTCTGTTCTTGACCAGTGGATGTCCGCATCGTAGGATCTCCTCAGCTGCTCGACGAAGACTAGCCGTGTATAGTCCACGATTTCACCTAATTGTCGGGCAGTTATATTATATGGATCACTCGGGCGTGTTACTAAGATGTGTTCCCCCACATGGAATTGCTTCAGTCATTACAATGGCCCATTCTACCCCGACCAGAGGACATTTTGCAGTTGACCAAACACACCGGAAGATTCTGCAGAGTGGCTTATGGTGGCCTACTATGTACCATGATGTAACCCAATATGTGCGGTAGTGTGATGCGTGTTAGCATTCCGGTCAGCCTTTACATCGACATCTTTTTCCGCTCCAACCAATTGTGCCTCTTGAACCCTTTCAAAAATGGGGTTTGGATTTTATAGGGCCAATTACACCTCCGGTGATACTCACCAATAACAGATATATTCTTACATGCACAGATTATGCAACTAGATGGACTAAAGCTTGGGCTTTACGGTCTGCCACAGCTGTTGCGATAGCTAAATATTTGATGAAGGATATTATTCCATGCTATGGGTTACCCGTGGAGATAGTAACTAATCAAGGTACACACTTTGCAAATACATTAATGCAAGTGCTTATTAAAACCTTCCAGATTGTGCATAAGTTCAGTTCTCTCTACTATCCACGAGCAAATGGACTCGCTGAGAGCACCAACAAATCACTGTTGAAAAGAAACTGGTATTAGATTATCCAAAAAGATGGGACCAATTCCTACCTACCGTACTATGGGCTTACCGTACAACATATAAAATGGCGACTGGAATCACTCCTTTTAAGTTGGCTTATGGATTGGAAGTGATTGCTCTTATGGAACACGTGGTTCCTAGTCTGCGAGTGGCATTGTTGTCAAGATCTTACTCACGCGCATACAGATATGACGGATACAGAAAAACACACAGACAATAGACGCAACAAGAGACGAGACAGAATGCAGTATTGGGTGCAATCTCCCCCCATGCACTCTGTTTTTGGCAGTCCACAGAGTACATGTATTTATATGAATTTTGATTATGTTGAAAAGAGTGGTTACAAGAGGGCGGCTTCGAAAAGCAGTCGTGAAACTAAAAGTTGATAACTTTTACAGGAAGCCATTGCTTTCAATAACAGAAACTGCGGTCTACAACGACCCTTATTCTAACCATTACTTTTCTAACAATAGAACCTTCTACGCGGGTTTATTTACAAAATAAATAATAATTATTCGGATTATTGATGTCCGCCCTTTCATGCCTTGCACGCTCCTCACGAACCTTCAGCTGCTATATCAGAAATATCAAAAACATATTAATATATTAATAATATAACACTTTAGCAATGCATTGTTCAATAATATACAACATGCCTCTCAGTTGACAAGCAACTGACCTCAGATGATAAAATAATTTAACACTCAAACAATTACAATGCAGTGTTCAACATATTCCATGTTACTGTTACAATTCAACAATGCATTGGCCAACATATTCCATGTTACAATCCAACAATGCATTGGCTATTCCATATTTCAATTCAACAATGCATTGGCTAACATATTCTATGTTATAATCCAACAATGCATTGGCTATTCCATATTTCAATCCAACAATGCATTGGCTAACATATGCCATGTTACAATCCAACAATGCATTGTTCAACATATTCCATAAGGTATAACATGCCCCGCAGTTGAACAAGCAACTGACCTCAGGTGATAAAAGAATACACATGGATGGCCAGTCACATGTTTCATCACTGAATAAAGAAAATAGGCATGTGCCATGTAAAAATACATGCATGGAAATGTTCATGGAGCTGTTACATTAATGTGTTTGTGTATGATATCCAGAAATTAAGTCAAAATGCAATCCAAAAGTGATGATAAAAAAATATCCCGATGTGATAAAATAATAACCGATGTATTAATGATGAATTTATACTTGAATGCATGTGCATACGAATGTTGTAAAAATTTTGGCAGCATAACGGCGTGATTTTGAAAACCGGAAAAATTTCCGACAAACAATTCCATGATATTGATGCCAAGAGGCATAATCTATGCACAAAAAGACCAAAAGGGGATTACACACCCTGACAAATCGCCTCGCTAACCTGTAAGAAAAATACATACCTGTCCCTGCAATAAGAATTCATGTACCATACAAGACAAACCATGTTTAAATGATGCGTATATTCCATGTACGATGCAAAACATGCATGTCCAAAATGTAAGTGGATGCAAAAAGAAGACAACTATGCATATAAATTGACAAGAAATGTATCTGGATGGTTACAAAGTAATTTGCCGATGTGTGCAGGTGCTGAAGATGATCTACCCCTTTATCATAATAGCATGACAATATGCCTTCAAGAATCGAGGCTTCGAAAAGATGATTAAAACAGTTTGTTGATGATGAATGGGTAAAATCCAAATTCTTTTGATCTTGGAAGAGAAGCTCAAAAGATATGTTGCAGCCACTCTATAAAGAGATCGGAGATATCTTTCCATAGCAGTAAAACAAAATCTCAAAAATTAAAGGTAATATGCTCCTATAGACTAAATTTAATATGTAAATACATCACAATTATCAAACATGTAGGGTAAACTTTAAAGGTAAAAATGAATCCTTAAACTCTTCTTGAAAAGCCTTCCAGGTGCGTGGACAATCTACATGACGAGAAAGATCATTCCACCATAACTGCGCTCGTCCTACCAAATAATTGGTAGCAAACTCAATTTTCTTATTTTCTGAATTAACCCATCAGAAAAGAAATCGTTGAATAGGGATAGCCATGATAAGACAAAGCGGCCATCTTTTCGTCCGTCGAATTGAAGCATAGCATAACGTCTGTGTATGGCTTGTTGAAGTGCTTGAAGTTCTTGGTTCATAATCTCTAACTCTTGTTCGAATGAAACTCCAGGTAAAGGTGAATTACTGTAATCCGCCATGGTGCTCTTGGACCCTTGCTCTCAACCTTGGTGTATTGAACCTTCTTGGTGTCTCGATCCCGTGTTCTCAGCCTTGCTTGGTATCTTGAATACTCAATCAAATGCCACCCAGGGATTTTGAAGGAATTCACACTTCCAAGCAAGCTCATTGGAAAGTTCGTTTCGAGAGCTTTCCAACGGTATATTACACGCCTCAATCCGACCTACGGAGTGAAAGTTACACTTGATTCTTTGTTGGGTCCTTCCTTGAAATCGCCGCGAGCGCCTTGCACAAGTACCAAAGAAAGAGAACTTGAATAACAACTCCAAGAGATGGTGGAGTGGTCAAAGTACTTCCCTTGAAAGTAGGAGGTTGTGGGTTCAAATCCTCCTACCTTAGGGACTCTAAACCTCTCTATTACCACTCAAAAATTAAAATTGCCTCGCGCGTAGCCAACGGTCGCCAAGGGAGCCTTGGGTGCCAATGTTGCCAATGTATTGCCTAAGTTATTGCCTTAGTCGACGCCTTGGAGTAAACGTAGGTGTAAACGTAGGTTCTGGTTCTGGAACAGGAACAGGAACAGAAACTGGAACTGGAACAGGAAAACACACAGACAATAGACGCAACAAGAGACGAGACAGAACGCAGTATTGGGTGCAATCTCCCCCCATGCACTCTGTTTTTGACAGTCCACAGAGTACATGTATTTATAGGAATTTTGATTATGTCGAAAAGAGTGGTTACAAGAGGGTGGCTTCGAAAAGCAGGCGTGAAACTAAAAGTTGATAACTTTTACAGAAAGCCATTGCTTTCAATAACAGAAACTGCGGTCTACAACGACCCTTATTCTAACCATTACTTTTCTAACAATAGAACCTTCTACGCGGGTTTATTTACAAAATAAATAATAATTATTCGGATTATTGATGTCCGCCCTTTCACGCCTTGCACGCTCCTCACGAACCTTCAGCTGCTATATCAGAAATATCAAAAACATATTAATATATTAATAATATAACACTTTAGCAATGCATTGTTCAATAATATACAACAGGCATTAGAGTAGAAATTACTACCGGACAAATCATTTCCTTTCAGATTGGAGGCTTTACACTCTTTGGATGAACATCGCCTTGAGAGTTTTCTACTATTGCAGGAAGTTCAACTCAGACAAGCAAGAACTCATGATCGTTTCCTTAAAACCCCCGTGTTTACCATCGATCAATTAGTGCTCTTTTATAATGCTAAATCTAACCAATCCGCCGAAAAGTTTAAATTGTGATGGTTCAGTCCCTACTATATTGCCGAACAAGTGGGACCCGCCAGTTTTGGTTATCGACCCTCAATGGTGCCCTCCTTCCTAAAGCGATCAATGGCTCGAAGCTTCAGCCCTATCATCCACCGTCTTCATTGTCATGATGCATGATCGGTCTTTTTACTCCACCACTATTTTGACTCGACTTTCTTTTCCTATTTGCATGTTTCGGTTGACTAATTGACTGACCGTAATTTTTTTGTTTTTTTTCTTACCTAACCATGATTAATAGCCACCTTCAGTGTCGTCGATTCTATTAATGTGTGCATGTCGCCATTATACCCGTATCTTTCCAACATTGTGTGATGATAAGTTTTCTTTTCGTATGATTCTTTCAGTGTTCTTACTTAATCCTGTTCTTTATGCTGATTTTCGCTATTGCATCCGTGTGTGCTAGTGTATTCTGTGTTATTGTGCTCTGTGTGTTGTCGCCTGCATCATGGAAGCTCTGGCCAACATCGTCACCTTCTGTGCTGGACTCACTCCTAATATGAGCGAGTTCTTGCGGGTGCGAGGTCTCCTGGCCTTTGCTGAATTGCCCTGGCATTCAATGGAGTGTCATCCATTTTTTGTGCAGATAATCTCTGCTATTGTAGCTATGCCTACTACAAAGCAGTGGTAGCCGCTTGTTTGTTTGAACCCCCGCGTCATCATCACCCTTAACACTGTCGTTGAGGGTTTTCATCTCCCTCAGGAGGGTTTGTTCAATGGCCCTCTCCTTCCCCTAGCGGCCATGAAAGAACTTTTCCCCAGGCACTTGTCTAATGGGTTTGCCATCTTGTGTCATCTCGAACCATAATGCACTACATTGCAATTTTTAGTCGCTGCCCTCGACCTCCAAAAATGCACGTATGGCATATCCCGTCCGTTCTACTCCATGATCGACACGGCCTCCTGAGACTCTGTTAATTTTTCTTCATTCTTTTTTCGACGCATTCACCATGAATGTCAAGCCATTTCAAAGCAGTTAGCCAAGCACGAGATTCCTAGGATCACTCCTTCCAGTGATCCAAGGAGAGCAACCACCTCCATTGAATACGATTCTGCTCCAGGAAGAGTCTGTGCAAATGAAGGAGATTGATGATGATGCCGATCTTCTTCAATTCTTCCCTGAAAAACGTCGCAGATTGAGTCCGTCGCATAGCAAATTCCTATTGTCTTCCACCGTACAAGTGAAGGACACAGCTTCGTTGGCACAGAATCCGTCTCCTTCGTCATCTCCTCCAAACAAAACCCTTCAGGATACCGTCATTGAAGAAGTATAACTTATTGATAAAGTCATGCCACCTGAGCCCAATTCACAGGAGATCCTGCTTGATACGACCACCACCACAACGCAACCTGCTGATCAACCTCAACTTGAGGAACAGACCACACAACCAGATGATTCAACCATTGTGGTAACCACTCTTGCCCTCCTCTCTTCCTCTCAACAACCACCTGCACCTTTATCCCCCTCCAAGGTACCACTGTCACCTAGCTCTTCTTCTTCATCCGGTCAGTCAGCAGCTCATCCTCTTCCTTCCTCCCCAAATTATTCCCCTCCCTCTTCCTCTGCCACGGTTTCCATTAATCCCTCGCAGCCTATCTCCACTTCCATCATCCCTGACTCCTTAGCCCAATTAGCCCGGATTGGTAATTATCTCCTACAGCTTTCCACCCATCTTCCCCATCACCTCAATAAGGCCCAGCAATCCCTTTGACAACAGTATCAAGCCAAAGTGGATCTGCTTGAAGCTGATATCGTGCCACTTCAAGAAGAAGTGCTCGCTGCAAAAGCTGAAACCAGTTCATTAGAAGAACGGATTTGTCTTCTGCAAACAGAATTGAACGAGAAAGACGCTCTCCTTGCTGCCCGTGATGAAGAAATTATTCAATTGAAACAAACGGTGAGTGATAAAGAAGATGCGAGAATTGCATTAGGAAATCATCTCGAGGATACATGTGCAGATCTTGCTCTGGTGGAGCAGAAAGGGCAGGAAATGGCAGACCTTGCTATGCAGGTCACTGCAGACTTAAAGAAGGTGTCCAAAGAACTCTTCCAGAAGAGTCGTGCTTTGGAAGAAGAAACTGGCTTGACTATCACATTAAAGAAGGAAATGGAAGCTATTCAAAAGGAGAGAGACACTTATTACAAGACCATACAGTTCCAATCTCAGGAACTCGAGCACCAAGAAAAGCAATTAGGAGTTCAGGCTGACAGACTCTTACGCATGGATGCAGAAGTAGTTGAAATGAAGCTGTGCAGAGATGCTGCTATAGCCAATGAATTTTATTTATAGGAAGCATTTTTTGCAGACTTACATGGAGTCCCTAATAAGTCAGGTCATTGCTGCCAGTTCAGTTAGAACTCATGCACAGTTGATTGAACCTGAAATTTTGAAGAACATGTTAGATTCCTTGAAGCAGAAGATTGTCCGTATGTTTAAATTAGCTCACTCTATGTATGTATAGGGTATCATCGATGAACCCTGAATCTTGTAATTTTCCTTTTCGGGTTTGAGTCCACCATGCATGCCAGTGTGAGCCACTGGAAAGGAACTCATAATTTCTGTAATATAACCCTGAAAAGTCGCACCCATACTAAAAGGGCTTAGCGCAAATAGTTGTAACCCTTTATGATCTAATGAAAGAAGAGTCGCGTGTGAAGCAGAGGGTGTGTCGCCGGACTGCAAGTCTCGGCGAATGCCGAAAGTGGATCGCAGCGTAGTGTTTGATTACTCTCAGTTGTTATCTCTCTGTTAATTAAGTTCAACATTACATTAAGTTCGATGAAGTATTAAGTTAACTGATGTTTCGGTGATGCGATGAACTGCGTGGATATATACCTGATGGTGAAGAACATTGCACAGCACAGTTAATTACCTTATGTTGAAGGATGTTGTAATATGCAGTCAGATAGTAGTTGCGGGTTAAACGTGTTAAGTCTGTGAAAGAATATACGAGAATCTGCAAATTTGAGAAAATATAAACAAGGCCTCTATTTACAGACCCCTAACCATCCCAAGAACCCAATATTGATAATAGATTAAACAATAGAAGTTTAACAACTTCAAAGTCGTATTCCATATATAGCAAGAGCCACTTGACTAAGATACTTGCCCCACATGGTTTATTAGCAAGATACAAGAGAGCTTCATGATCGACAAAGATCTTGAATCAAATAGAAATCGTGGTTTCTAAATTGCTTCACTACATACACCATATCTAGGCCCACTTTTACTATCGTGTGTAGTTCCTTTCAATAATATTGAATCTCGATTGGTATATGCAATACAAAATCTAACTTACCATCATTAGTTGGGTGGGTTAGTATACATCTTATTGCATACTTTTAAGCATATGTTTGTTATAGTTAGGTACTTTGAGGGTCGGTGCCAACATCAAGCATTGCTTTAACTATTGAAAGGAGATCACACACTCATTTGCCCATTGAAAGTGATTTATGAGTTCATAAAGAGGCTTAGAAATTATATTGTGCATATGAATGAATCGCGACTAATAGTCACAATGGCCCATGAATGCTTGGGCCTCTTTAGCATTCTTTGATTGTGGTAATGTTGCAATCACTTTGATCTTATTTACATCAGTTTAGATAATACGTTTTGAAACTTCGTCCTTGGGGGCAAACTTGGTTGTATTTCGAAAATCCATCTATGAAACTATAGACTTCCTTTCTTGCCAGCCAAACTAAAAGGTGATTAGCTATTTGCATAGAATGTTTGTCTTTGATTGTCACTTCAATAACCTTCCTTAAGTTGATACAGAAATGTAATTTTCCTTTTTCTTTCGGCACAAACACTAATGGAGAGACCCATTTTATGTGTTTAGTTCGATAAATAAATCCTCCTTCTAACAACTTATGAACTCCCTCCATCTTTTGGGAGTATGACATTATACGTATAGGGTCACTTCTTGACTCACTTTGTAGTGCTCATCATGGGAATACTATGAGAGAAAGTGTCCAACTCGACACCTTTCAAGTCCTTATAAGACCATGAAAATACATCTCTATATTTTCAAAGAAGTTCAATTAACTCCAAATATTCTTTATTAGTGAGATCATTTGCAATTTGAGTATATAAATCTTCATTGTTCAACTGGCCAATCACTACTTTCTAAATAGATTCCTTGTTTTCATAAGATTTCCCTGTATTGCCTCCCTCTTAGACATCTCAATGCGAATGGTTCTTTCTTCAATCTTGTATTACTTCTTAAACTCATTCTAAAATTCAAAGATTGAGTACTTTTCATCCTTGTCAAAAACCAAGTGTTTTCACTTAGCTTGATGTAGTTTAACTACTTCCTTATGATAAGTCATTGACTTAAGTGCACCCTTGGAATCTAGAAGTCCAACCTTACTCAAATACTCGTGATCAAGTTCGTAAGGATTTTCAACCATATGAGTTAGTTCTCTTTCTTTGATCTGAGTCTTGATGGGCTTGTTGGTAGTGGTGCACTTACAGTAAGAGGTTTACCTGTCCTTTCACGTATTGGTGAGTAGCTTCCATGGCTCTTGTCAACTCTTCTTCCGTAATCGGTGGATTCTCTTCCAGTCTAGTCCTTGGGAGTACATGAGCTTTCTTTGAAACTCAAACTTCCGCTTCTGCCTGCATCATTTCCCTTAGCCTCTTGGTACCTCTCATGCGAGGTTGGGAGCTTGTTTCCGCTTCTTCTACAATCTTGACTCCTTTCTTTTTTCTAGGAACTGTAGCAATCTTCTCGTATTTGGCCATTGCTTCATATGACAGCATCTCGATCATAAGTTCTCTAATGCCCAAAGCATGATATATAAATGTGGTCAAGGCAACGCTTCCATTTAGGAGTTTCTTATGATTCCACTGCTTTTTAGCCTCAAAGAGTCATTCTTGAATGTATGGAGTCATATTGACTTGATTGTCAATTTGTTTTATAGCGTGTGATAGCATTTGCACAATGATCTTTTGTGGAGCAGTGTACCTGTGCATGTTGGGAAAGCAAAAGTGTTGATGGATGAGTCTTACTTCCTCTTCTATATCAATGCGATTAATATCGGTGAATGTTTGGGTCTTTGCTCCTCAACTTTCCTCTTTCAAAATTGTATTCCCATTTTCTCCCATCCAAAAGCTTCCTTAATTAGGTCATGTGTGAATTGTATAATGACCCACTCCCCTACTGCATCTAGTACTCTTGCTTCTGACACCAATGGATCATGCAATGCTGGCTGTAGGGTGTTCATGACTTGCATACATCATTGGAAGTCAGGTTTGTATATTGGTAATTCAAAGTACTTGTGAATGACCGCTTTCTTCATAATGTCCATTGGCAATGGGAGTTCATGCACTACTCTAAAGTCTTGGGACATTATGGGGAACTGATGGTCAATGTCCATAATTTTGATCGTCACTAGGAACAAATAATCCCCCGTAGGTTGATCTTCCCTAAACCAGTGACCTTTGGCTTTAGTTACGCTTTGTAGTGGGAATTCGAGCACCTCTTCTTGAATGGTAGCTTTAGAATCCTCGAAAGCCATCTACACTCGTAATGAAAATAGCATTAGATTTTGTGAAAAGACATGTCTGTGGTGAGGTGTGTTGTAGTGACATTTCGTTCATTGCATCACTCCGTCCTCCTCGCTTACAGAAGTAAGATCTCTTACCACTTATTTTTTTCATTTTTGATTCCTGAAATAAAACAAGAATTAGTGTAGCTGAAGCATTTATTTATTTACATAGTAGGTCCTTTCCTATGGAAGTAGAATCTATGACCTATTCCCAAATGGGGAATGTGCACCACTACTTTTGTTATGTACATCGTGTGCCGAATGCATGGCCTTGTAATGTGGCCCTATCATGCATCCTTGAGGTGATTTTGATGCTTCATGTGTACAATTGGAATCTTTTTGCAACCGTTGTTGTTCTCTTGGCTGCGTCTTGAGTCTCCATATCCATTTTGATGTTGAAGTGTGAGGCCTCACCTTCTCTATGCTTTGTCGTGCTCTCAGTCTTTCCTCTTCCTTTTTTGTAGTCTGAGTTTTAGTTGTCGTATTCCTCCGGTTCTGGTGATTATTCTTGTTTGATTTTAGAGTCCTGTTGTGTTGGTGTAATGTGTCTATTTGTTTGTCGATCTCTTGGCTTGCGATCTGTCTGACCCTTTTGGGAATCCATATTTGTTGCCGTGTTTTCTGAGCTGCTACTAATGACTTTGGAAGCCATACTCTGAGAAGTCCCTTCGGTCCTGCTTGTAATGAAGAGGTTCCTTTGTTATTTTTTGCCTCCTTCAAATGGGTGACCGGTATTGGTATTGACTTCGCTGCTTCCTTCACTCAATCCTTGCGAACCCATTGTAGATTAGCACTTCCTGCTTGCGATAATCGAGAAGTAGACTTCCACATTGATGCTCTTCCTTTGTCGTAGGTGACTTTAGGATCATTGTCTTCACTGTCTTCCTTTGATTTGTTGTTCGTGTGGGATGAATCCACTTCAACAACTGATGTATTGGCATTGGCAAGCTCTTCTTTCTTGAGAGACTTCTTGGTTACATTTTTGATTGGTGAGTCTGCCACTTCATCTGCTAGGGTCTTTTTCACACTTGATGGTTTCATGCATGGGATAGTGTCTTTCCTCTAATAGGCTAAAGATTTTTTTGTGCCCTATTTTGGCTGAGATGTATCCTTGAGCTACGTGAATGCTTACTTCATTCTCAATGATCCAGTCTTGTCCTAGGATCAAGTTCTCTATCGAATCCTCGTCTTTACATAGCAAAACTCGTTGCTCCATAGTGGAATTTCCTAGGTGGAGGGATAGTGTAGCTTCTCCAATGCATTCTGTGACTTGTCCTCCTACACCTATCATGTGCACTTTAGTAGGTGTTATGGTGGTTTGAAGATGCGTAATGACTGTCCTTTGTATGTATGCAACTGAGTGCTGCCCCCGCATCTATTAAGGCATCCACTAGCTGGTACTCTCTTGTTCCAATCCCTAGGTTTAAATATGGTTGGGTCTTGTTGACATGGCTAGTGTTGGCCTGGTGAACTTGATAGTTTGCCATTGGAATAGGGTCGTCCCCTTGTAGATATCGTTCATCCCTTTGTCTTATCCACTCTTTTCATTTCTTGATGCACTCTAGGGCCTCTTGCCTTGCCTCCTCCCTAATCCTCTCTTCCTCTTTTTTTCTATTTTGTGCACCTACAAGTCCTGCTAACATATTAGGAAGAACATCTCCATCCAGAGTAGCTAGATTAACCACTCCACTAGTGGAAATGCTATTGATAATTAGAGGTCTGTATTCGCGTTTCTGTAGCTTCTTGGCATGTTGCTTTAAGGTATATACCAATACTAACTCTCCTTCTTTTAGCCCTTTATCCTTAACATGTGCATCGTAATATGCCCTCTATCTTCTCTTTGCCACATAAATTCTTGCAACGTCTTGTATTCTAGTCTCATGTAGCTTTTCAATTTGATCTAGTTGCTTGGACAATTCATGCTTCGTCCATTTGTACTGTTGTGCTACTCTGAAAGTAGGCACTAAAAAATCAATTGGCAAGATTGTGTTTTTTCCATACACTAGGTTAAATGGTGTAGTTCCAATGGTTGTCTTGTGAGCGATGCGGAAGGCCCAAATTGCATGATCCAATTGTTTGTCCCAATCCGACCTTCCACTATTGACTATCTTTGTCAATACAGTACACAACACCTTATTGGAACTTTGAGCTTGCCTGTTGGCTTGAGGATGATAAGAGGATGATTTTTTATGGATTATTAAGAACTCATTCATTAAGGATTCTATCACTTCATTAATGAAATGTGTTCCTCTATCACTCACTATTTCTATAGATAATCCAAAGCGGGTGAATATATGCTCAAAAAGGAACTTAGCTATGGTCTGAGCATCGTTTTTTCTAGTGGCCTTACACTCTACTCATTTAGTCAGATAATCCGTGGCCACGATTATATATTCAACGTGTGACCCTTTAGCTCGTGGATTAATGGGTCCTATGAAATCAATACCCCATTTGGAAAATGCTCTCGCACAAACCATGGGTCTTAATGGCATGTCATCTCATCTAATCGGATATTTGGCTCTTTGGCATGTCTCGCAACTTCGTACATAGGTGTCTGCATCCATATGTAGAGTTGGCCACCACAAGCCTGCAAAGAGGATCATTTTTACAGTCTTTTCCGCTGAGAAATGCCCTCATGTGGCACCTGCATGTGCCATTTTTAATATGGGTAAGTATTCTCCTTCATGCACACATAGTTGTAGTTGATTATCTTTCCCTCTCTTGAATAATTGTCTTCCCATAATGATGTCCCGGTCTAGGCACTATTGTAGAATCAGTGGAAGTTACCATCTTGGCTACTGATCTATTTCATTTTCTAAGAGAGAAGGTTGTTTACAAAGAAATAGAAGTAATGCATACCCCTACAAAGGATCAACTTGGAGATATGTTGACAAAGATTTTGGATGGACCCAAGTTGTAGAGGTTCAAAGATATGGCAGGGATAAAGAAGATGCAGGTAATCACAATTAAAGATTGAGGGGGAGCTATTGGAGCAAGACGATCATTAATTGATGATTATATTGAAGAATGAAGAGTGAAGGATAACTGAAAGAACAAAGGATGAAGCATGAAGTAAAGAGAAGAATCAGAGGAAAGTGATTTGTATACATATGTACATTAATTTTGTAATTAGTTCATAAATAATTTTGTAATATTGATGAGTATGTATAGATATGCCGATATATACTTGTATATCGATGGGATTCATATGAGAGAAGAAGTGTAGATGATATAGAGAGGAATATATCATAAGTTGAAAGAGAATTATCCATCAGATGTAAGATGAGTTGAATAGAAGAAGTTTTCTGAGAATTGTGCGTCGATCTTTTCTCCATTTCTCCTTCTGTGCTTGATCATTTTAGAAATCCTTTTGTATGTGTCTAAGTCCACAGTTAATGCATCTATGGTCAAGTTTTGAGAGTCCAACTACAAATAGACTAAGACAATTGTGAGTAGGAACATTTGTATGTGTAAATGTATTAAGTGACTTTTGAAACAGGCACAAATTTGATTGTCAATTATTTGATCAGATCTCAGTGTAGAGTGTAAAGTTTTACACAAATGAGGACTCAAAATGTAACTTGCAAGGTAAGACAAACTTTGTCTAAAAGCATTTGATTAAATGGACTGTAGATTGAGAGAACCAAGTAGTTGAAGTTGCATATGTAAAAGTCACCTATAGAGAAAGCCTATTTCAGACATAGGTTTACTTATTGAAGTAAATCTAAGCTGTTTTGAAGAAATTTCACTTGTAGTAGTGAAAACAATAGACGAGTTTTGTGAAAAATTTTCATAGAAAACTTTAACCATTTCATCAGTGAATGAAAGATTTTTGTGACACAGACTTTCTGAGTGAAGTTACAATTCACAAAAGTGATAGAGGTTCATAGTGTAGTAAAGATTATCCAAAATTGAAGAAGGTTTTGAGTTATGCTTGATATAGAGTTGTTCTAAACTCAAGTATAACTTGTCTTTTGGAGATTAATTATCTCCATCAGGAGCATCTTAGAGCTCAGTATGGCTGACTATAATGCACAAATAGAGAAGTTAGAGAAAGGCAATTATCAACCATGGAAATTTAGAGTTAGCAGTACCTAATTGGCAAAGGATTGTAGGGATTAGTGAGTGGCATGGAGCCAATGCCTCATTTACATGATCCACCACTTCAAGGGCAGGTCAAGGCACTTAATGAATGCATCGAAAGGGATAGGAGAGTCATAGTCATTCTATCCCAACACATAAGCAATAGCATGATAGGGCATATACAAGACTTGGACACATCCAAGAAGGTTTGGGAAACCTTGGAGAGATTATACTCTTCATCAACCAAGGCAAAGAAGATTCAGCTCAAGAATGAGCTGAATAATCTTAGGAAATCACCAAGTACTAACATAAATGAGTACATTTTGAAGCTTAAGGAGCTTGCAGATGCTCTAGGCTCAAGTGGGAGCCCAATCAAAGATGACGATCTTGTCGCGCACACTCTCAATGGCTTGAGAGAGGATGAAAGGTGGAAAGCATTCACTACATCAGTTTATGTGAGGGATTCCCTACCAGAATTTGATCAATTAGTCACATTGATGGTGACCGAGGAGATGAACCAAGGAGGTTCACAATCAAAGGGCAACCAAGCCCAAGTTTTCTATGCAAGTAGAGGCAAAGGCAAAAGAGGTGGACAAAAATCCCAAGGCACAGGAAGGTCAAACTCAAACTCAAGCAACCAAGAAGGCTCCAACCAAAGCTATGGATCAAGAGGAAGAGGAAGCAGTAGAGGAAGAGGAAGCAGTAGAGGAAGAGGAGGAAGATCACATGGAAGAGAAGCATCCAATGGAGAATGCTAGAATTGTGGAAAATTGGGCCATTATGCAAGAGATTGTTGGTCCAAAGGAGGAGACAATCCAAGATACAAAAGGAACCAAGGTAATTATGCTAGTACTTCAGCAAATTCAAAAAATGAGAGCTTTCTTATGATGTATGGGTCAGGTGAAAGAGTGAATTCAATTTTTACATGTTACATTGATAGTGGTTGTAGCAACCATATGAGTTGCAATAAAGATGTTTTCTTTAATTTACACTCACCCATCACTCAAGGACAGGTAGAGAGAGGGCATGACACTAAGCACAAGATTACACATTGAGAGATGTTGCATTGAATGGATCTCAAAGCTCCAAGGTGTTGAAGGATGTGTTGCATGTGCCAACCATCACAAAGAACTTGGTTTCAGTTATGAGGTGAGGTTCAATGATCAAGGATATTTTGTTGAAGACCCCATGCAGGACTACAAGATCATAGCAAAGGGAAAGAAGCAAAGAAGACTCTTCACCATGGAGGTAAGCCCATCAATCCCTCACACTGTCTACTTGTCAATAGGACATAAACAGATTGTAGAAATCGACTTATGGCATAAACGAATTGGGCACATAAACTTAAAAAGGATGAAGGACATGCAAAGGAAGGGCTTGTTGAGTGATCTACCTGATCTTACATCTAAGAATATGCAACATTTGTGCCAAGCTTGTCAATTAGGGAAACAAAGTAGATTGCCATTCAAGAAGAGAGCACATGTGAGCAATGAAGTGTTGAATCTCATACACACAGATGTATGGGGACCTACAAGGGAGTCATCCATTGGAGGTAATATATATTTTGTCACATTTATAGATGATCATTCAAGGTTTTTTTGGATGTACTGCATGAAATAAAAGCTAGAGGTGTTTTACCACTTCAAGAGGTTCAAACACCTAGTGGAGAAGGAAACAAGGAAGTATATAAAGACTCTCATATCGGATGGAGGGGGCAAGTGTTTTTCAAATGAATTTTCAGATTTTTTACATGACCATGGCATCAAAAGGCAATTCACTTGCAGGTATACACCTCAACAAAATGGGGTGGGAGGGAGGAAGAATAGATACATAGCAGAAGTGGCTAGAGCTTTGTTAAATGAAATGAATGTTCCTAACTCTTATTGGGATGATGCAACAAATATAGCCATATACATTATGAATAGGTGTCCAACCTTAGGAGTACATGGAGTTACACCTTATGAAGATTTGTGTGGTAAGAAACCCAACCTTTCACATCTTAAAGTATTTGGTTGTGTGTGTTATGTTCACATACCTCATGAATTGAGACACAAGTTAGACTCGAAGGCAGATAGGTGTATATTTCTTGGATATTCTTCACAGAAAAAAGGTTTTAGATGCTATTACCCTTGGACTAGAGAGCTTAAGGTATCTAGGGATGTAACATTTGATGCGTTGCTACCTTGGTATGGTAGCAAAGATGTGTTATAGGTTGACGATGCATATGAAGCCGAGAAGAAGTTCAAAGATCAACAACAAAGCATGGAGATAAGTGCTCCAACCACTTCAAGAACACCATTAGAGGAGATTACTACATCAGGTTGGCATGGAAGGACAAGGAATGAAGCTCATTCAAATGAATTAGGAGGCATGTAGATGCGAGCATCTCTAGGTATAGAGCAAGGCTTGTTGCCAAAGGTTTTGCTCAAACCTGTGGCATAGAATTTGAGGAAACATTCAGTCTAGTACCTAATATGTCCACCATCAAAAGTTTTATTGCAATTTCAGCCTCAAAAGCTTGGAAGATGTACCGATTGGATGTGAAGAATGCTTTCCTAAATGGAGAGCTTGAAGAGGTAGTCTTCATGGAGCAACCCCAAGACTTTGAAGATGAGAGGTTTCCACATCATATATGTAGGCTAAAGAGGGCTCTTTATGGACTCAAGCAAGCCCCAAGAGCTTGGAACCAAAGACTTGTGGACTACTTGGTAAAATGTGGATACAATCAGAGTCATGCAGACCCATCACTCTTTGTGAAGAAGGAAGGTGAAAAAAATGTTTTCATTTGTATATATGATTTGATCATTACAGGGGATGATGAAGCCAACATCAAGGACATAAAGAGGAAGCTTGGATGTTAGTTTAAAATCTCAAATTTAGGGATTTTAAGGTACTTCCTTGGGATTTAAGTACTATATAATGAGGAAGGTATATACTTGATGCAAAGGAAATACATTCTAGATCTTTTGAAGAAGTTTGGCTTGTGTGATGGCAAGCCCATTTCAAATCCACTAGAAGTAAATGTTAAACTAAGTTCTCATGAAGGTGAAGAGGTGAAGGATGTCACCATGTATAGGTCAATAATTGGCTCTCTCTTGTATTCTACTATGACGAGACCAGATATGGCACATGTAGTTGGAGTGTTATCTCAATTTTTATAGGCACCAAGAGTACCTCATCTTATTGCAGCCAAAAGGGTAGTTAGATACCTCAAAGGATCAGTGAATGAAGGTCTATATTATGATGGATTCAATGTACAATCTTATTGTGATGCAAATTGGGTAGGTTCTAAAGATGATAGGAGGAACACTAGTGGTTATGTTATCATTCTAGGGAAGAAGATCATCTCATGGATGTCAAAGAAAAAGCCAATAGTGGCTCTCTCATCGATCGAAGCTGAGTATAGAGGCTTAGCACAAGTCTCATGTGAGCTTATGTGGCTCAAGAAGTTGTTTGTTGATCTTGATTTGCAGGTTAAGCAAGTACCTATTTTTTGTGACAACATAAGTAGCATATGCTTGGCTCAAAATCCGGTGTTCCATGCAAGGTCCAAGCATATAGAAGTGCATTACCACTTTATTAGAGATAAGATCATGTCAAAGGATGTCAAGGTTGAGCATTTCAATACAAAGAACCAATATGGAGATATGTTTACCAAGGAATTGGATGGAGTATGTTGGAGTTAGACGTCTGCGGAAGCACGCGAACAACACAAGGAAGAAGAAGAAGCTTGGAGCACAACACACAAGACTGAATGTATTACTAGAGAATGTACAAAGATAAGTAGCCCATTAGGGCAATAGGCGTATCTACAAGTCGGGGGAAAAAAACCTCCTAAAGAGGGAAAAAAGTGCCTCGGCGGTCCTAGAGTGTTCACACACATCACTACCATATCAACAAACCCCCCCTGGGAGTGATGCAGTGAACAAGGAGCTGGCACTCATGTATAAGGAAGTGCCAAGCTATGTGGAAATCACTCCACGAAAGGAACTAAGCCCAAAGCTTTGCGGAAAGCTTCAAACTTCTCCCTAGGTAGAGCCTTCGTGAAAAGGTCTGCAATGTTCTCTTGCATGGGCACATATGCCAAGCTGATCTCCCCAGCAGAGAACCTCTCCCTGACATAATGATAATGCACCTCAATGTGCTTAGTGCGAGCATGGAACACAGGGTTCATCGCAACTACCAATGCGCTCTGACTGTCAGTGAAGATGGTGGTGGCAGAGGACTGACCAACACCCAAATCAGTCATAAGGCGTCTGAGCCACACACACTCAACAGTAGCTGTGAAAGCTACCCTATACTCAGCCTCACAACTGGAAGTGGCCACAGTAGCCTGCTTCTTGCTCAACCAAGATATACATGAGCTACCAAGCATGAAGCAAAAGCCACTAGTGGACACACGAGTGTCATAGCAACCAACCGTGTCTAAGTCAGAAAGAGCATGCAAATCTAGCGGTAGTGATCCCCCCTCGGGATAAAACAACCCAAGTAGCCGAGTACCACTCAAGTAGCGAAAGATGCGCTTACCCGCCTGCCAGTGCTTGACACCTGGGCAATGCATAAACCTGCTCATCTGTGAGACAACAAACTAAATATCTGGCCGAGTAATGCATAAGTAAATCACGCATCCAACAGCCTGCTGATAGAGGACAACATCACATGCATTTCCAGCATCATGAAGACTCAATCGTAAACCTGTCTCCATAGGAGTGGCAATAGGCTTACAGTCTTCAAGGCCAAAACACTGCAATAATATGTCAATATATTTCATTTAAGACAAAGCCAATCCACTATCAACTTGCATAAACTGAATGCCCAAATAGTGATGCAAATGCTCCAAATCAGACATCTCAAATGAGGCATGAAAATCAGCCTTAAAATCAGCAATATGCTTCTCAATAGGACTAGTGAGCAGCATGTCATCAACATAGACAACAATGATCAGAAGCACATCATTAGCATGCTTAAATAAGGTGCTCTCAGTTGGACTGTTCACAAAACCATGTGCAATCAGATATGCATGTATCTTCTCATATCAAGCACGTGGTGCTTGCTTTAAACCATATAATGCCTTCTTTAACCTGCACACCTGGTTTTCATGCCCTTTCTGCACAAAACCACGGGGCTGAAAAACATACACTTCTTCATGAAAGTCACCATTCAGAAATGTAGTTTTAATGTCCAACTGATGTGCATTTCAACCATGATGGGCTGCAAGTGTACAGATGCTCCGAACAGTAGTCATACGACATGTGGGTGCAAAGGTCTCATCAAAATCAATGCCTCTTTCCTATGCATAACCCTTTGCAACAAGCCTAGCCTTATACCTGTCAACTGTACCATCAGGTTTACACTTCAGCTTGTATACCCACTTAGTACTAATGGCTTTCTTGCGAGGAGGCAAGTCACATAAAGACCAAGTACCATTCTTCATTATAGCATCATATTCAGATTGCATAGCAGCCATCCAATTTTCTGAATTTTGTGCTTCATCAAAAGAAACAGGCTCATTCTCATCACAGAGACTAGATGCAGCCATAACATAGCAATCTGACGCAAAAGAGGCACTATGAGAGCCTGAACGAGTACGATATGACAAAGTTGCATCTAATTTGTTGTCACGCAAAGTCTGCACCAGCCATTTTGGCATAGTTTTTGCCTCCTCAATATCAGCTCTCTCATCAACAAGTGCATCATGTAAATCTGCATCAGAAATGGGATGATCTATATCATTACATGAAACCTGCAAAGGCTGAGAAGTTGCCTCATTAAGACCAGCAGTAGACTGTCCACCTATAAAAAGAGGCATCAAAGTATCATAGATGTCTTTGGAGCTAATAGATGTCTCCTTGGTACATGAAAGCAATGGCTGAATAGCATCTTCCACAAAAACAACATCACGGCTAACCAGAATGCATTTAGTCTGTTGATGATACAAACGATTGCCTTTACTTTCAGAACTGTACCCAACAAAAATACATTTTACTACCTTATCATCCAATTTTCTGCGATGTTGTTCAGGCACTAATGCATATGCCAAACAACCAAAAACACGCAGATGAGCAACAGATGGCTTGCGGTCATGCCAAGCCTCATATGGAGTGATAGACTACAATGCTTTAGTGGGACACCTATTAAGTACATATGTTGCACACATGACAGCCTCAAGCCAGAAACTATGTGGTAAAGCCTGAATCTTGACCATACACCTCGCCATCTCCATGAGTGACTTGTTCTTCCGTTTAGCAAATACATTCTGTTGAGGTGTATACGACACTGTACACTGGTGTTTTATCCCACGTTCAGCCATAAATGCATTAAAATCAGAAGACATATATTCCCCCCCTCGATCAGAACGGAGGGTGCCCATTTTACATCCTGATAGATTTTCAGCCAAAACCAAAAAGTGTTTGAAGCACAAAAACACTTCAGACTTTGCCTTCAATGGATATACCCATGCATGCCTGGAAAAATCATCAATGAAAGTCACGAAGTAAAGGTAATTTCCAAAAGACGGTGCCTGCAGCCTTCACATACATGTTTTCCGGGTGCCTTAAGCTTGGGCAAAGAAGACACCATATCAGATTTCTACAGGTGTAGCAAACTAGCAAAATTCATATGACCAAAGCGTGCATGCCAAAGCTTTGCATCTGACATAGCCTGAGAATCATGAACTGCACATGCCAAATCATTAACAGATCTTTCATAGTCTATGAGCTTATACAGCCCATGACATAAAATGCCAGAAGCAATAATGACATCACCATTTGAGAGATCATGAACTGTACATCTATCATGAACAAATTTCACAACCAAGCAAATCTTGGCTAATGTAGAAACTGATAACAGATTCTTCTTGATCCCTGGCACAAATAAAGCATCTGACAAAGTGAAAGAACTACCATCAATAGTAGTCAGAATGATCTTACCAACTCCCATGACAGGATAAGAGGAGTTGTTGGCACATGTAACAGTATTCCCTGTAGGGGCAGGCTCGAGTGAAGAGAAGAAACTGTGCTGCGAGGTAATATGTTTGGTCGCCCCACTGTCAAAGTACCAAACATCTGAGTCTACTGCAGACATGCACTGCTCATGAGAAGATGGGTCAAAACTGCAAACAGTAGTAAACGCCCATTCTTCTTCTTGCACAAGATTAGCAGACTCTATTTTTGGTGTGGAGGCTTCTGCAACAACCATTCCAGCCTCTTTCTTCTTTGCCTCTTTTGCAGCTAGTTTTGGACAGTTCTTTATGATATGATCATTCCCTTTACAGTACTTACAAAACAATTTCTGCTTTTCCGATTTTTTCTCATCTTTGTCTTGGTTCTTCGAATGTGCAGCATTTGCAGATTTTTGCTTACTAGTAGAAGAGCTCCATTTTCCTTTGCCCTTCTAACTAGCCAGGAAAGCTTGATCTGCAACACACATAATGGACCTATTTTTCCTAGACTGATCTTCTTGCAACAAAATAGAGACTAACTCCTCAAATGATAAGGCATTTGGATTGCCTTTCATCATCAATCGAAGAGTAGAAGCAAAACTCTGATACGAATCAGGAAGACCATTCATAACAGTCTGCACAAGTGAGCTATCTTGTATAACCTCATCAACAGAAATCAACTGTTCCTTCAAGTCTTTGATCTTTGTCAAAAAACTGTCTATAGAATCACCTTCATTCATGTGCTCACTCTCCAACTGTTATCGGAGGTAAGCAACACGAGCCTCATTCCTAGCCTGGTATAATGTGGTAAGTGTATCCCAAGCATCCTTTGCTGTTCTACAAGAGCGAATATGAGGAATAATGGAACGTTTGACAAACAAAGCTATCAATGCATGTGCCTGGGCATCTCTGCCATCCCAATGAATCTGCTCTGCAATAGGTGCAACAAAAACAGCAGCACGAACAGGAATCTGCAGAATATCATCTTCGACACCATCACCATCAGCTTCAGCACCTGTATTTGCAGTACCTGTAGTCGCAGGTGTAACAGGACGTCTTTCAACACCCTACACAATGTTCCACAATCCTTTTGCAACCAATACATGTCACATCATATAATCCCATAATGGGTAGTTGGTACCATCCATCTTATCCTCAACAACCAACATACAGAATACATCACTGCTTTCAGCCATGGCCGGTGACTAAAATACCTTGATGCAGAAAATTGACTGTATCACAAAAAGTTGAACGGAACTGCCTAGACGATTTCTGCTAGACTTGTAGTAGACTTCGAGATGCTTATACTGGCAAACAAAAATTGGTATATACCTTTAACACAAAAAGATGAAAAATCCTGCACAAGCGTTGCGATAGTGCGTCCGGAAGCCGAAACGAGCTCAGATCGCGATTTCGGCAGCACAGAGTGGAGCGGTTTTGATCTCTGAAACACCTTGAGTATGCTCACCAAATTTCATGCGAATCTGAGACTGCAACCGGAGGAGTGTCGACGACGCCCTAGATGAAGCGACGACCTGCTCTGATACCAATTGTTGGAGTTAGATGTCTGCGGAAGCACGCGAACAGCACAAGGAAGAAGAAGAAGCTTGGAGCACAACACACAAGACTGAATGTGTTACTAGAGAATGTACAAAGATAAGTAGCCCATTAGGGCAATAGGCGTATCTACAAGCCGGGGGAAAAAACCTCCTAAAGAGGGAAAAAAGTGCCCCGACGGTCCTAGAGTGTTCACACACATCACTACCTAAATACATCAACAGAGTAAAGCTAAAACACTTCAAAGCATGCATTGGAATGAAGGACCTAGGCATTGGGACTTGAGGGGGAGTGCTAGAAATCAAGTCTCAATCATGCAAAAGGTCTCAACCATGAGTTTTTTAAGTGGAACAATAAAAAAGAAGGACCCAAAGTCATGGAATAAAGTTAGAAGCTCCACCAAACTCAATCAAATTCAAATCTCATCAAATCAGCCACCAAAAAGTCCACCTACACTAATTGGTGGGTGGTTAGCTAGATTATAGGTAAAGTAAGACTCTATATAAGCATTGTCCCACCTTTTTTTCTTGAGTTTTATGCATTCCCTGAGTTTCCCACTTAGTTTAGTAAAGTCTTAAAGTCGAACAAGCAACCCCCTTGCTTGCTTACCTCATTTTCTTGTGATTTCACTCCTCTCTATCTTGTAGTGTAGTTGGGCTTTTCCAAATCTAACTGTACCAGATTGCAGAGCATTGTTTTCTCTCTCATTGTACTCATTTTGATTTATTTAAAGGTTCACTTGGTCTCTCATATAGTGCCCTAAAGTTTTCCAAAGTTTCAAGTTATTTGGCTAAGTGAGTTGTGAGAAATTGCCAACTTTGTGAAGGTAGATCTCTACACATATGCAGAGAGTGTTGCAAACATGTAGCCTGTTTTGCTGAGGGTGGTTCTCCCAACTAGAATATCTATTTTGGATGATTTAAAGTTTGATAGGTAGGTCATATAGTCTATTATAAGTCTACAAAATTGCATTTTAAGTCTTTGTAGTGGTGCAAAGAAATATTCAGAATAGTGAGCATAGATCACTGCTTGTGGACCTAGTGGAGGGCAGCCATCTTCCATTGTTGCATTGGGGTATTAGAATCATCCCCCATCACCACTTACTATTAAGCATGACATGGAAGTCATTAATCTTCTTGAATCTCAGAATTTTTTCAAGGCTATTGCCATTGTGCCATCTAAGGCCCTCATGGCGAGGAGGATCCTCGCCAATGAGGAGATGAGTCTTCAAGCAATCCCAAGCAGTCAATAGGATCCATTCTTTGTAGTTCACTCTCACATCCAGCTCGATGTCCTCAAATCTAATCCATTGGCAAGTATCTTGGTTGTAGAGGTGTTTCCACAAACAAAAACCTTTGTTCCATGGCTTCCTAGCTTCTTGGAGGTTCCAAGATTCCACACCTATGGTGCCCTTGATACGGAACTAGATCGAATCGTTCTGTCTTATAGCGGCCGACCACCTCCAATCATCATTGATCTTGACAAATTGTTTGACCTTGTTCCAACTCTTCCACATAGAGCAAACCAAGTTCGAGCCTTTAGGAGACACCAAAAAAGGGGAGAACAAAAGGGTGAGAAGGTTAAGGTCCTTCCAACTCGGAGGCCCATAAGCTTAAGAGTGCACCTGCTCCTAAAAATAAGCTTGGCCCAGGAGGCTTCATTGTTGCTCCAAGCTTTATTTAACCATTTTTTAGCTAGCTTGTTGGCCATGCCTTCAATGCCAAGAATGCCCAAACCATCTTGATCTTTATGGCTAGTGCAAGTAGCCCATTTATTTTTGGGGATTCCCCTTCTATTGGGGTCATCCGTTCACAAAGCGTTTCTACAGATTCTTTCCAACTTATCAATTTCTTAGTCCTTCGATCTCCATTAAGAGAGAAAATAAATAGTTTAAGAAAATTAGGAACGTGTTAATTACCATCTCCTACCCAGCTAGGTTGATATGCATACCTTTCCAGTAGGTCAGCTTGTTACTGAGTTTTGAGAGCACCCATTTCCAATGTTGGTTGATCAACACATTGAATCCTATCAAAATACGTAACAAGCAGAAGATTTGACCATCGAGCAATTAGCTGGTAGCCTTGGTCAACAAGAAAACAAGGAGCATGTACCATAACTGCCCTGAAAGCAATTTTTGAGTTGTTTAATTTGGATCCAAAAGCCACAAAAACTATGTTTAGGAATCTCCAAAAGGTTTCAATGTTGCTAGTATCATCATGCACAAAGGCGTACCATCTACAAATAGTCGCATGATCATCTATCCCTGATCAAGAGGAAGAGAGAGGCCTTGAATATGGCCTAAACTAGCATGATGTTTCACAAGGCATCTAAGACCATCAACATTAATAGCAAAGAGAAGAGGGGCCAAGGGGCATCCTTGCTTGATAGATCGCTTTAATCTAATTGCTTGAGAAAGTTGCCATTGATGTTTATCTGAGCTAATGCATTTCCGAGCAGAGTAGAGATCATCTGTTGACACTCAAGGTTAAGGACAAAGCATTGAAGTGCATCAAGGAACTGGGCACACAAGAAGAAGGAGCATGTAGGGAGCTCCAAGAAGCACATGTCAAATTTTCAAAAGAAATCCCTATAAAAATAGTGATTTTTATCACTAAAAACCATTGTAAATACCATTTTTCATTTTTTCAACTCCATTTTTTCAAGAGGAGGGGTTCTTGAGCTTGAGGATTATTAGAAGTATCACCCTACCAAGTTTCCTAATTTTTAGACTCCGTTTGAGCCCCCAAATAAGCCCTGGAACCTAATTTTTAGCTAGGTCGGACATTAGGTCTTGACAGGGCCAAAACCACTCAAAAAACTATAAAAAGAGCTAGAGGGCTCATTTTTGAGGTTCGCTTGTTGTAGATTTGAGCTTTATAAGAGAGTTCTTTTGTAATCGAAGTCCTTCCATTGTTCCACTCTTTGCTCTTACCTTGTGTGCATATGTGTATGTGTATGCAGGGTTGTGTGCTCTCACCCATGCACTTGTGCCATCACTTGATCACGGTCTTCATACCGGTCCTCATGTCTCTGCAGATTGACATTTATCAGGTGAATCTCCTCACGTTGGTACTTGCCATTGTGCTAGAGTGACACCAAATTTGGCACCATTGCCGGGGAGAGAGCTTGGAGGACAAGTGTGTGATGATAAGACGTAGAGTAGCAACATTAGAAGGTAAAAAAAAATCACCATTTTCAGTTTAGTTTCTGAGTCTTTATTCACCTTCATCATCATCATCATCATCATCATCATCATCACCACCATCTCCTCCCGTCTTCACCTTCTCTGATTTTTTCACTTTTTGACTGTACATTCCCTATTTTTGCCTCTTTTTCTTCATTCTTGGCTATGCGAGGAGTTTAGTGAGAGCTTAGAGCTAAAGCATGGAGGAATAACTGAGTTTCACACCCTCAAAACACCAAAATTTGAGCGACAGTATCAGGGAGTGACAAGACGTGCATCTGGTATCACAAGTGAGATATCCTGGGTTTGGAGAGTGACTTTGCATCTACAGGCACATAGGAGTGACAAGGAGAACCTAAGGTACACATATTTGCAAAAATCTTTGAATTTGGGTGTCAAAAACTCCAAGTATTGTGTCGGGTTGAGTTTTGGTATTGGGATACCAAAAGTCCCATGTATCGCGATACTTGTCGAGTATCATATCGCCTCCTTGAGGTATCACCATACCATCAAGGTATCCTATCATCAAGTGTTGGTATCGCAATCAAAGTCACCCGGTGGTATCGTATCCCGACCCACCTGGTATCGTATAGTTGACCAAGCCCTATCGTATCGCGTGCATGAATAGTATTGTATCACCAACTTAGTATCGTATCATGCACCTTGTGGTATCATATTGTCCAGCAAGAGGTATCGTATCATGTCGATTCAGTGGTATTGTATCGCGTAGCACAAGCAGTATCGTATCGCGGTTGGAGTGGTATCCTATCGTGAGCCCAGTGGTATCGTATTGTCTACCTAGTGGTATCGTATCACGAGGTCAAGTGGTATCCTATCATCTGGAAGGTATCATATCGCATAGAACTTGGTATCATATCGTTGTCGTCGAGATTTGCTCTCCTCTCTCACTTGTGAAGGCCTACAAAAAACATATTTGGTGAAGGTAGCCGGAATTCCCCGAGAAGTCCAGGATGCATCAAGGATGTCAAAGGAAGGTCACATACAAAGTTTCAAAGAAATCAAGAAAGTCCATGGTAGCGGTCAAAGCTGGTCAAAGTTGGGAAATTAGGGAAAAAATTTCATTGTCACCAAATTAGATGAAAATCCATATACTTGTAAAGATTGTCAAAGGCAGTCTATAGCCCAAATTTCAGTAGAAAATGGATTTTGTAGCACATTGATATGCTATGTTCATTTTGTAAAAATGTAATTTTTCTAGTTTGACCCTACAAATTCTTGTATAGAAATTTATGTTAGCCATATGGTTTGGCATGTATAAAGATCATATGTGGCTACATATTTGTACAAATTTTCAAGGCTATCAGAGCTTCCTAGAGACCTTAATGCCACCTTGCAAGCTTCCAAATGTAGTCAAACTTGTACAAGGGAGATTCAGATGGGAGTTTTTTCTGCATATTCCTGAAGGAGATCTTTGGAAACATAGTCCTACAAAGTTTCATCTTCATCAAAGCCTATTTGGAGGGTCAAAGAGTACAAAGTCTAGTTTTCAGGATCACCGCAGTTTTCTAGTTTAAGCAAATTGAAGGGTTGAAGGGCCACCACATGGCGAAAGATGATTGAGCCATGTTGTACGATCAAGATGAGCTCAAATTCAAGGGTGGAGATGCACGTATGCTTAAAGCAAGGAGGATCCACGAGTTTTTCCATAAAACAAGACTTTTTTTACAATCAAAGATCAATAATGCAGTGTTTCTCCAAAAATAGTGGCTTATCTTATCCGAATTGATGTCAGCACTGATCCGACGGTCCAGATCATCCCCAGATCCAATGGTGGAGAATGAGGGCGCCTAAATTTCACTCCTTTACACTAGATTTGATAGAAAGAACAATTCCAAGCCATTGATTTGATTAATCAAATGGTTGTAATCGAAAGTAGTGATCCTAGAGTTGAGAGTTGATTTCTCTAGATCCAAGGGCCCAAATTCATTCAAAAAACTATATAAACCCCCCTCCAAACTCCTAGAGCATCATTGTTAGGCATCCATAGGGCTCATGCTAGCTTACGGTTTCCTTGAGACGATCACCCTCGGTTGAGCGAGTGAGGATCCAAGGTGAGCTAGTATGAGTATAGAACCTAGTTTCAAATTTAAGTTAGAACTCCAATCTAGGATAGGCTCTTGAAACCAGCATCTCTATCTTGACTCACCCTCGGTGGAGCATGTGAGTGAGTTAGAGCTGATTTTAATGAGTCTTAGACTTCTTTAGTTAGACGTTACGAGCCTAGACACACATAGGGTCACTGGAGTGGAACTCACCTTCTTACGTGTGACATTCGGTTGAACTGTCATGGTTTGAGGGTCGGAACCACCTTTGATCAGTAGACTGCTTAGCATGACGTACCACGACAATATTTTACATGTAACTTAATTAAAATCCTTTTAATTCATGTCACTTGTCACTTGTCTCTTGTCTCCTCTCTCAGTCTCTTAAGTATGTTTACATGTCTTCTATTTCTTCTATGTGTGAGAAAGCTCCGCAGTATTGCGTTGAACCAGTGAGGATGTTTCTTTGAGCTTGTGAGTAAACTCTATCATCATAATTCACTTGCATGCATATAATCCATACATACCCATACATATTGATTAGTTTCTGAAAGTGTATAAGAAGCTCCAATATTGGACCATTCTTCCTTTCGAAACTGGTTTATGTGTAAGGGTTCCATCTATTCTCGTCATGCATACATATCATCCAAAGAAGACTATGCATATGGATTGGAATTAGGAAGTGTTTAACAAGCTCCTTCAATGGACCATTCTTCCTTCCAAATTTCATTCGTATGTATGGTTCTCTTTCATTCTTATCATTCATGTTCATAAATCTAACTTGCACTCCTACATTCCTATTCCCATAATCATTTCAACATCTCTCTCTTCTCCATACTCAACATTAATTTCACTTTCATGTCCTTAAACCTTCCAACATTCAGTAGCTTCATACACCCTGTGTGTGCCACGACCGGACCCGATCCACCCAGATTGCGATCACCTCCACATTTGAACCCGACGTGAAACGCTTCGTGGCATTTGCTTCTGATCTTGTTTTTGTTTCAAATTTTTCATCCTCATCATATCATCATCATCAGTCTTGAGTGTTGCACTGGATTTCTCACAGTATCGTGCACATCTTCCTCGTGAAGTAAACACATTTGTGAGAGATCTAGAGCATCGTGCATCACTTGCTTATTCACATAAGATGGAGGAAGGATTCAAATCCCTTATTGCTGAGAAACAAGGCCAAAGAATAGTCTCTTCTATGTTGAGAGAGAAGGGAAAATTCAATGGCATCAACATCACAAGCTACTTAGATTTGTTTGAAGAGCAAGCTATGATTTTTGGTCTTCCCGAAGATCTTTTGATATCATTCTTTGAACGAATTGTTGATAGCTCTATCATAAACCGTGTCACTCAATATGATAGTCTTCCTTGGAGTGATTTTAGAAAGGAGATGCTCAAAGAATTCTATCTTGAAGATTATAGCCAACATAATCGAGATGGATTCTTACGATGGGTCAATTCTCCAAAGCCTAGTAGCTCTATTACTCACTTACAAAATGAGTATATTAGACGCTATGAACAACTTCCTGATGAGGATAAGATAACTTTGGAACCTGATCTTGTGATCAATTTTCTTAAGCTTCTTCATCCTGAAACTCGTAGGGAAGTTGAACGGCGATTAGAAGAACCAGATAAGCGCTATGGTCTTACTGACAATTGGCAAAAAGTGCGTAAAGTAGTAGAGGCTGTAGCCCATAGACATCAAAGAAAATCCATGCTTTATGAGCAAACTAGTCTTCCTCAAGCTAGCCTTCCACAAACTAAGGAGCAAGTTAGAGAACAATCCCATGCTATGCTTTTTGACTCTACTCCTATTCCTCAAATGATGGACCCTACTCAAGGTTTTAAAGTAGAGCCAAATAAAAGTGTAGTTGAACAATCTCAAGTGGATATTCTCACTAAGCAAATGGAAAGTCTTATTGCTACACAATCCAATTTGGCCAAGACTATAGATGCTTTACAATCTAGTTACACCAAAACTTTCCAAAATCAAGTGAACCCAATGACTTTTCAAGAGCCTAATCAACATGTTATAGCTACCAATCAAAATCCACAAGTAGCTCCTAATCAAGCATATCAAGTTCCTCCAATGCATAATCCTTCAATGCAAAATCCTCATCCTCATGTGCAAAATCCTCAAATGTATCAAAACATGTATCCTCAAGCTTCTCAAATAGCTTTTCAAAATCCTCAAAATCAAAATTTTCAAAATCATCAACCGTATAATATGGAAGCTCCTCTTGCACCTCAAGTACCACATGTTGCTCCCCAAGCTCCTCAAATACATCAATTGCATTTTCAAAATCCTAATTATCCTGTTCAAGCAATACCTTATCAACAAAATCCTCAATTTCAAAATTTCCCACCACAAGTTAATCAAAATCCTCAAAATCAAAATGGTTTTGTGTGTGGCCCTCGTAGGTGTCCTTGGTGTGATTCGTTAGAGCACTTTTTGAGAGATTGTGAATTATTGAAGGCTGCTAAGAAGCAACGACTAGTAATAGACATAGACAAGAAAATCTGTGACTATCGATCTAGGCTACCTTTGCAAGGAAATTATGGTAAGGGAGGAATGAAAAAACATTATGAAAATATAACCATAATGGACGTAGGAACTAGAGGAGTGAAACTAGAAGCTCTTGATGAACAACAAGTAGAATCAAGTAAACCCACAAAGGAAGGTGATTTTTCCATAGAGGCTTTAGTAAGAGCATGGGATGAGATTAGGAGAATAACGGCTTGGGAGTCACCGATAGAAGATCAATCTCTTATTTCTCACATATCCAATGTAGAAGAAAAACAAAAAAGAGATGAAGCTGAGCCTAGTGAAAGAAGAGTGACTCGAAAACAAACCTCAGAGGGAATAGAAACAATCATAGAGCAAGGAGAAACATCACAATCCAAAGATAAAAAACAAGAATCAGAACCCAATGAACAAAAACAAGAGGAGAAACAAAAAGCGAAGAAGACAAAGCAAAGAAAAACAGAACCAAAGCCTTTAGATAAACAAGAACAATCAAAACAAACTGAAGACCAAACATGAGAACATGAACAAAAACAAGACCCTGAGCAAAAACAAAAGAAACCAAAGAGAAAACCTAAAGCCATCTTGATTTCAGAAATTGAGAGAAAAATAGATCCTATGGAAATTTTAGATGACATTTTGCTTAAGAGTCAAGTGACTATGTCTTTAGAACAAGTTTTCTCTATTGCAAAGCCTGTTTTTAAAGATAACTTTATCGGCCTAATTAAAAGGAAGAGGTTTCCGCTTAATCTAGATACTGAGATGCAAGATTCTCTAGATCAAGTTCAAGCTATGAATGAAGCCTTAAACTTTGATGAATCTGATGAAGAGGACTTTGATGATGATGAAGTAAATGTTAATGAAAATTTCTTAGGACCTATTCAACCTGACCATGAAAATCATGAAAACAATCCTGAAAGTCACTTTAAAAGAACATTTTGGTCTAGAGGTACATCAGACATGCATGTTAAAATAGGAAATGATAAGAACACTATCACTGTAAATGCATTAGTAGATTCCGGCTCTGAAATCAATGTGATTTCAAGAGAAGTCTATGATAAGTTTCGATGGCCCATAGATAAAGATTGTGGATGGCGTATGAGAACTGCAGATAATGGTGTAGGTACCCTGTATGGAGCTTGTGCTAGTGTGCCCATATCCATAGGAGGAATCACAGAAGAGTTTCACTTTTTTATTCAAGATAATTGCTCCTATGAAGTTCTCTTAGGTCAACCCTTTATTTGTGAGAGTCGTATGGAAACTAAAGCCATGGATGATGGGTCTACCTATGCTAGATTTAAGTCTAAGGATGGAATGCAATCACTTCAAGTCATGACGGTAGGAGTGGATCATCCTAGAAATCGATTGTCAATTAGAAAGAAACCTATTGTTACTCAGGGTCATGAGCATGCTTGTAGTGATTGTGCACCTCGATTCATGTTTGGAGCTACATATGATCAAAATTTCGGATAGAATCCATTGTTGAGCGGGACAACAGTGGATATTGGTTTGACATCTCGCATCCAACCAACATGTACAATAGTTTGTCACTTTGTTTTCCACATTCTAGATTAGATTTCTTCATAAGATTCAATTGTCCAAGTCTTTTATCCAAAAAACCCAAAAAAATTATAAAAACAACAAAATACATGATGAGAACATTGAGCATGTGATTGAAACACGACTCTCAATATGATGCACGCAAAAAGCTCACTCAACGGTGGTTTGGGCCATACATAGTATCAAAAGTCAACAACAATGGTACGTATGCTCTTTGTGAATTAAATGGTGTTGCACTAAAAGCTTTGATTGTAGGTAAAAGGATAAAGTTATTCAAGAAGCGTGATAATGACGAGTACATTTTGGATGAGGACATTGAAGAAGATGACAACAATGAGGCCGATTCATAAACAAGAGTATCCATGTTATAAAAATAAAAAAAGGAAAAAAAAACATCATTAATTTTCAAGTTCATGTTGCTTTGTTTCTTTTCAAGTTCATTCTATTTTTTTTTTTTTCCATGCCTGTTTCATGCATGTTTTTTTTAGTCTTTGCATCGCATTGCATATCCATATCACTTGAGTAAAAAAAAAGGCAAATGATGATTTCTCTACTTGTGTAAAATTGTATCTTAAGTAGTAACTTATCTACTAAGAAATTGATTATAATCTAGGATTGTGGAAAGATAGGGCATGTAGATTTGGAGGTTTATTTTGGTGACATGACTTTCATATATAAACATGCATATGTATCCAGTATCGAAAGCATAATTGTTGAAATCCTAGCTCCTGTTATTGCATGTTTCTACATCCTTAGTCCATCTCACAGCACTTGTTTCGGAGTTTGAACGACTGTTCTCCGTCATCAAAAATGGTTGTACCTTGTATCGGGGTTTAATTTTTCCTCGTCAAAAAAAATAAATAAATAAATAAATTAAAAAAAAAATGCTACATGTTACCAAGAAGTATACACTTTCTTCCACCCCAAAAAAGTGATCGTAACCATAAAGTTGCCGAATCATCATCATCATCGGAAAAAAAAAAAAAGAGCAAGCCAAAGGCATAGTAGAATAAATCACGGGCTATATAGGCAGATTTATGCATTAGTGGAGTTTAGTTAGATTTCCTTGCATGTTATTAGAGAAAGAGCATATTCATATTTATGTAGGAAAGGAGTTGATCTAAAATAAGCTAAAGATGAAAGATGTCTCTTGAAAATCCTAAATCTTTGTTTATAATCATATTTAAGGTAGATTGCTTTATGAAAAAGGTACAAAATTTTCTTCAAGATGAGAGGAACTGATGCTTAAAACGACTCAATACATCCACTTCCACTTCATATTGATGCTTGTTTTTTTTCTTTGTTGTTGCCAATATTGCTTGTTCATTTGCATATATGTTGCCTATTTGTTCATGCATATTCATGTTTCCTGTTTCAATTATTTCTTTCATGCAAATTTTGCTTCATGTCACGTTACCTAATTATTCATGCATATAATCAATTTTCCTTCCATCTTTCTTATGTTGCCTATAAAAGAATTTGATGCCTGGAACATGTTGTTTTTCACAGATGCTAGAGTGGCGCTTCGGGAGGAATCGCAGGTTTAGTGGGGGCGAATGTCGTCGAGATTTGCTCTCCTCTCTCACTTGTGAAGGCCTACAAAAAACATATTTGGTGAAGGTAGCCGGAATTCCCCGAGAAGTCCAGGATGCATCAAGGATGTCAAAGGAAGGTCACATACAAAGTTTCAAAGAAATCAAGAAAGTCCATGGTAGCGGTCAAAGCTGGTCAAAGCTGGTCAAAGTTGGGAAATTAGGGCAAAAATTTCATTGTCACCAAATTAGATGAAAATCCATATACTTGTAAAGATTGTCAAAGGCAGTCTATAGCCCAAATTTCAGCAGAAAATGGATTTTGTAGCACATTGATATGCTATGTTCATTTTGTAAAAATGTAATTTTTCTAGTTTGACCCTACAAATTCTTGTATAGAAATTTATGTTAGCCATATGGTTTGGCATGTATAAAGATCATATGTGGCTACATATTTGTACAAATTTTCAAGGCTATCAGAGCTTCCTAGAGACCTTAATGCCACCTTGCAAGCTTCCAAATGTAGTCAAACTTGTACAAGGGAGATTCAGATGGGAGTTTTTTCTGCATATTCCTGAAGGAGATCTTTGGAAACATAGTCCTACAAAGTTTCATCTTCATCAAAGCCTATTTGGAGGGTCAAAGAGTACAAAGTCTAGTTTTCAGGATCACCGCAGTTTTCTAGTTTAAGCAAATTGAAGGGTTGAAGGGCCACCACATGGCGAAAGCTGATTGAGCCATGTTGTACGATCAAGATGAGCTCAAATTCAAGGGTGGAGATGCACTTATGCTTAAAGCAAGGAGGATCCACGAGTTTTTCCATAAAACAAGACTTTTTTTATAATCAAAGATCAATAATGCAGTGTTTCTCCAAAAATAGTGGCTTATCTTATCCGAATTGATGTCAGCACTGATCCGACGGTCCAGATCATCCCCAGATCCAATGGTGGAGAATGAGGGCGCCTAAATTTCACTCCTTTACACTAGATTTGATAGAAAGAACAATTCCAAGCCATTGATTTGATTAATCAAATGGTTGTAATCGAAAGTAGTTTTCCTAGAGTTGAGAGTTGATTTCTCTAGATCCAAGGGCCCAAATTCATTCAAAAAACTATATAAACCCCCCTCCAAACTCCTAGAGCATCATTGTTAGGCATCCATAGGGCTCATGCTAGCTTACGGTTTCCTTGAGACGATCACCCTCGGTTGAGCGAGTGAGGATCCAAGGTGAGCTAGTATGAGTATAGAACCTAGTTTCAAATTTAAGTTAGAACTCCAATCTAGGATAGTCTCTTGAAACCAGCATCTCTATCTTGACTCACCCTCGGTGGAGCGTGTGAGTGAGTTAGAGCTGATTTTAATGAGTCTTAGACTTCTTTAGTTAGACGTTACGAGCCTAGACAGACATAGGGTCACTGGAGTGGAACTCACCTTCTTACGTGTGCCATTCGGTTGAACTGTCATGGTTTGAGGGTAGGAACCACCTTTGATCAGTAGACTGCTTAGCATGACGTACCACGACGATATTTTACATGTAACTTAATTCAAATCCTTTTAATTCATGTCACTTGTCACTTGTCTCTTGTCTCCTCTCTCAGTCTCTTAAGTATTTTTACATGTCTTCTAGTTCTTCTATGTGTGAGAAGGCTCCGCAGTATTGCGTTGAACCAGTGAGGATGTTTCTTTGAGCTTGTGAGTAAACTCTATCATCATAATTCACTTGCATGCATATAATCCATACATACCCATACATATTGATTAGTTTTTGAAAGTGTATAAGAAGCTCCAATATTGGACCATTCTTCCTTTCGAAACTAGTTTATGTGTAAGGGTTCCATCTATTCTCGTCATGCATACATATCATCCAAAGAAGACTATGCATATGGATTGGAATTAGGAAGTGTTTAAGAAGCTCCTTCAATGGACCATTCTTCCTTCCAAATTTCATTCGTATGTATGGTTCTCTTTCATTCTTATCATTCATGTTCATAAATCTAACTTGCACTCCTACATTCCTATTCCCATAATCATTTCAACATCTCTCTCTTCTCCATACTCAACATTAATTTCACTTTCATGTCCTTAAACCTTCCAACATTCATTAGCTTCATACACCCTGTGTGTGCCACGACCGGACCCGATCCACCCGGATTGCGATCACCTCCACATCGTGCATTGGATCTCTTGTACCGTATCATCTTGCCAACAGTATCATATCACCAGACAACTTGGTATGGTATCGTGAGAGTACATGGTATCGTATTGTGACCACTCCCAGTATCATATCGTCTGGATAGGAGTATCGTATCGTGGAGGTTGGTATCGCCTTGGTGATATCGTGTAAGGAATTGAACTCACAACCTCGTGGTTAGGAATGTGATGGGCTAACCACTTGCCCCAAAAGCCATAGTTGAGGATTACTTCCTAATCCTGTCTCTTAGGGTGTAGTTCAACCATCTCCTATCTGTCAAGAGTGTGGTTGAACCATCTCCTACCTATCACTTTATTACACTCTTCCCCCCTTGGTCGATCATCATCCTCAATGATCTATTCTTGTATCCCTGTAGCCTCGGTGATCAGCCCCTTGAACTCCCTAGGTGCCCTTGAATTGATGTCCCTCAACCTCGCATAGTTTCTTGAACCTTTTTCGCAACCTTGGTCTCTTGAACCCTTGCTCTCAACCTTGGTGTCTTGAACCTTCTTGTTCACAACCTTGGAGTCTCGAGCCCTTGTTCTCAACCTCAGTCTTGAACTTTGTTCTCACCCATGCTTGATATCTTGAACACTCAATCAAGTGCCACCCAAGGACATCGAAGGATTCAGACTTCCAAGCTAGCTCATTGGAAAGTTTGTTCTAAGAGATTTCCAACGGTATGTTACATGCCTCAATCTGACCTACGGATTGAGAGATACACCTCAATCTTTGTTAGGTCCATCCTTGAAATCGATGCGCGTGCCTTCCACAATTCCTACCCTTTCACATCATAGAGTGCCCAAGCGCCTTTTTTAGAGGACATTGGATCATTCCACCTTGCCCAAGCCTACTTCCTAGGCTCTGATACCAATGTAAGGAATTGAACTCACAACCTCTGTAAGACAATAGTTACGCAATATAACACAGGAGCAATAGCAGAGAAGATAACAGATATAGGAGAATCTCAACAATTTTCTACTAGCAGCAAGTACAAAGATGATGGCGTTGTCCACCCGTGCGCTCTCAAGGTAGAGCTTAAATGGTGATCTAGACAACTCTACATAGGGAGATACAAGGTAGAGGTATGCTGGCTCAACTCACTGTCTTAGGTAGTGCAGAAGCCATGTATATATAGGATCATGGGTGGCCTGCCATGGACGGCTATACATGGGCGGTAGAGCGTGGGCGGCCACCGCCCGCGTAATTGCCATACACGGCTTAGACTGGTTGAACCGACCTAACAAATATAAATGATTTCTGACTCCGACAGGGAATATTCCCTTTACCGTCGCGCTGGGGGTGTTGCCCCCGGACCCCCACTAGGGGGCCCACTGGCCCCCTGGGACCCCCCAGCCAGGGGGCCCGCTGGCCCCCTTGGACCCCCCAGCCGGGGCTGCTCACCGCTGCCCCGGACCCCACAATTGGGGACCCTGGTAACTCCCTTTCCTTATAATACCTTACATGGTCCAATATGACCTTCATCCAATATGCAAGTTGGGATTCCCATCAATTGGGTAATGCATGCTTGGCTTCTCCTCATAAAGGGGGCCTTACAAAATGTGCATACAATCATGAGGGATAGACATTGATCATATACTAACAACCTCGTGGTTAGGAATGTGATGGGCTAACCACTTGCCCCAAAAGCCATGGTTGAGGATTACTTCCTAATCCTCTCTCTTAGGGTGTAGTTCAACCATCTCCTATCTGTCAAGCGTGTGGTTCAACCATCTCCTACCTATCACTTTATTACATATCGTATCGTCTGAGGTGGTATCGTATCGTCTGAGGTGGTATCATCCATAGTGGTATCGCCTATCATGGAAAACAGAGGTATCCTGTTGCCTGTTCTGAGGTACTCCCCGTGAGATCCTGTCTCCCTGTTTTAATCCCCAAAATGTGAACTGGCATAACTTTCTCATACAAAATCGGTTTGTTGTGATTTTGGGTTTGTTGGAAAGGTCGTGGGGATTATTTTGAAGTTGACCCTCAGGTGGACTAGGAAACCAAGGAGTTCGAAAGGATTTTGAGCAGTACAAGAGAACCTTGGGACTAGAAGACAAGGCTTATGAACCTGAGGTCTGGAAGACACCTAGGCAAGGATAGACAAAGCATTAGATCATCTGAGGCTAGTGTCAACCATATAGCTAAGTCTTGGGCACAAAAACTAAGTGGCTATCCCTATGTGCTAAGTTCTGACACAGGTGATTCAGAAATGTCTTTTAGCATGGAGAAACCCTTAGGTAGCTCAAGTACTGCCTATTTACAGCCACCAGAAGGTCCCTATAAGACCCAATTGGAGTATATTAGGACCAACCAATTAGGTGCACGCATCTATGAGGATGGCTTGAGATGATCAGTTGTCCAACTCAAAAATCCCGCATAGCTCTTTGGACTTGAACATCCAGTGGTCAAGTTCGAAGAGGGGTCATAGATTGATAAGGAAGGAACCATGTATGTGGTCACCAACTTACTAGACAGGACATGAATTTGGAAATATCATTCCTGAGAATGATATAGGAGATGTAGAGCAAGGAGACCTAGGACCAAAACCCAAGACTTTCAGAGGTAAGTCAGTCTCAACTAGAGTAATCACTCTAGATTGGATCCCTCAAGACAACAAAAGCATAGAACTATTTGTGAATAGAGAAACAGAGGAAGCCATTTGGAGATTCAAGCCAGATCAACCTAGCCCAATAGTCACCATCTACGAGTTCAAAGATCTTGAGACACCAGACAAATTTGTATATTTGGATCACACATCTGAGAAAAGAAGTTAGGAGTTCAAAATAGACAAACAACAAGGGTCACATCATTGAAGCGATGTTACAACTATGGAGGAGAAAATGGCTAATATTTTCCCAATGATGGCGCTGCCCCAAGGAAACCCTAATGCTCTATATTGCACCATTGAGAGGAAATACACAAATCATACGGCTCAAGATTGTCCATACAATAGGCAAGCTATCAAACAAAATTATCAGCAACCTTACTAGCATGGAAGGTATCAGAATCAATACCAACAGCCATATTATAGGCCGCAATAGAAATATCAAGCACTATATAGGCCACATCCAGTCCTAGGAAACCAACCACCAGCTCCTGCCAATGAGATTATAGTTAAGTATGAAGTGGTAGAGGAGAAACTCAATAGAGCATTGGTGTCAATGACCCCTTTAATATCAGAAAAGGACTCTAATGCTCATAGCTCAGACTACTCCCATGAAGGTATTCCACATGGTTATTACACAGAGTCACTTGAGCCTAGTGAGAATTATTCGTATCACTATGAGGCACCACCTATGGAACAAAATTGGGAGCCAGAATACTCCAATGTCATGTATACAAATCCTAACCCCAGGCCCCAATTGAGACAAGTAAGATCACAAGCCCCTAGAGGACCATGTTTTAGATGCCAGGGTGACCATTTCATTCGTGAATGTCCCCATTCAAAGACTCTGAGACAAGGACAAAACATCACAATACAAGGTTTTTGTCCTGAGTGTGGTAAGGAACATCTCTCGAGAGATTGTCCCAGGAATACCTCTAGTGCGCCCAAGGTTACACCCATTAATGTGGTAGGCTTAGTGGTAGATTCCAGTGCAAGTAGCAGTAACGTGGCTCCTATATAGGCAGTCACTAGGGCACAAGCCGTACAACAAGAAAAACCAACTGATCAATCAGAGTCAAGTGAATCAAGAGAGCCTAGTAAGAGGAAAACAAGAACTTGGAAGGATAACAAAGAGAAGGCCAATCGTAAGTGGAACAAAAAGTTATTTGAACTAAAGGAAAGCTTGAAAGAAACAAAAACAAAAATAGAAGACATTGTATCTCAAAGCCCCTTGCATGCCGAAGCTCCATTCACTCCACCTTATTCCACCCCACCACCCACTGTAAATAAACTACAACTAGGTTCTGTCCTTGCAGATTGAACCCCAAAAGGCTTGGACATGATGTTCAAGGCCTACCAGGCTCGTCTTCAAGAAGGGCCAATATCTGCAAACCTAGAAAAGAGTTACCCTAGAGCAGATTTAGAGATTGAACGGACAAAAATGTGCATGAAAATGGTGGAACCAGCTCAAGCTATGCTCGAGACTAGTCAAAAGTTAATCAGACAAACTATGTTAAAGCGGACTTGCATTTTGAGGGCTTACTAGATAGATTAGAGAAGTTGGTGAACCAATCGTAGGTTTCTTTACCTCCATAGGTTCAACTAGTTATTGAAAGAGAAAGCTCACCACCAATGGAAACTTATGTTCCTCATTCTATTGATGAGGGAGCACCTCCTTCAATTCAACAGTACTCTCAAGAGTTCTTGCAGGAAATACAAGAAGAAAAATGGGCCAAGGAGAAGGGTGGTCCCCCTCCTATTCCTGAAATTGATGATCTTCATGATCAATTTCCCCAAGACATTCCATCTATTTATGGAGACCAAGCAAAGCAACAAGAAGGAAAAATATTAGATGTTGAATCTAATTCCTTGCAATAGTTGCCACACTTCACACGCCCATGGGAATTTGAATCTCTTCAGATCAGAGCTCCCACAATATTGGTAAGAAATGAAGACTGAGTGGTTCCAAGAAACACTAACGTCATGAAGAACACTAAGGTTTAGTGTCATCTCACTGTAGAAGAGCTGCTCAAAGCAAAATTTGAGCTATGTAATCATGTGAAGGATCAGGTTCCAGAACTTGATTCCAATAAGCCAAAAGCTGGCTCTAAGCAAAAAGTTCCAGAGATACCTCTTGATAAAATAGGAGACACAAGCAAAGGTGAAGAAGGAAATACTTATCTTCTGATCACCTACCAGGGTTACACAACCAAAGCAATCATAGATTCAGGTGTTGGTGTTGCTATTGCGACCATCTCCTTGTGGAAGCGATGGGGCAAACCCACATTAAGACCAACTAGAATGAAGCTTCAAATGGTAGACGATCATTTTGAAAGACCTCTAGGATTGCTCGAAGGAATAACTCTAACCACTTGTGGTGTAGAGTTTGAACACACATTTTCTATATGTGACTTTGAAAAAAATAATGTCTACGAGATGATCCTAGGAAGACCCTTCCTATGACAACTGCAAATAGTACATGATTGGGGAACCAACTCCTTGTACTTACAACACTTAGGGGTCACTACCAAGGTCAATCTAAAGGATTATACCTTCAGAGATGTACCACCCCTATTGTGGAATCCTATCCACAAAGTAAAAGAAGATTCTATCTCTCTGCATTCTGGAAGTTCACCTGACCCATCCTGGATGCATGAAGATACTCATTTGTGGATGTGCAAGGTCACAGAGGAAGAGGAAATACTCTTAAAAGCGTGAGATGAAGGAACTTTTCAAGAAGATAGACCAATTAAAGACCCAGCCTATACACCGATGATCTTTCCAGATGAGGAATTTGAGCCCCATGGTTGGGCAAAAATCTTGGCCACCGTGGACATTGCTCTCAATGAAGAACAGTGGACACCTCATTGTGATGAGTGTTGGAGCAAGTCTATGACAAGCCTAAGTATTGGCTTGAGTCTCACAAAGTCTTAGAAGAAGCTTTAAAAAGAAGACTATGTAAAGTTCACTTGTGAACTACCTCTTGTAACTTTTGAAGAGTTTACTTAATGTAAAAGTAAGAGAATCTTAAGTGGTTGAGTCCACTTGATCAAGAATGGAAAGAGGAGCCACGAATTCGTGATTTGTGGTAGCTAGAGAATCAAATCAATCATTGATTGATTGGAGAGTGATTGAGGGAAGTTAGCCTCCCAAACTCAACTATAAATAGATGGCAGTTTTAGTCGTGGTTAGAGAGACCTATGTGAAGACCTCCAAGAGCTGAGCTTTATGCCATATCAAGGTGTGATTACAAGGCACACATATGTATCAGTAAGTCATTGTACAAGCAATATACTTTCATTTTCATGATTATTTGAGTTCATCTTTCCATGTTCTTGTGAAGTGTACTACTCACTGCCATTACTCTCAGTTTTCTCAGTCAGCTTGCAGAGATGTTTTCTCTGAGCTTGGTGCATCATTTTCAGTGATTTAACTTGGTAAAGTTAGCTCTATAAGTCTACTATATGCTCACAAATTTTCATGTCATTTGGATGTTACAATCTTCAGTTATGTTCATTTGAAGTCAACAGGGTCTGTTCATCTTCACTTCTCTGTCAGGTACCCAACTTTTTCACTCATCTTGTCAGAGCCATTTCTCAGTGGTTACTTATCCAAATGTAGTAATTTAAATCTTGTTGGATTCAGCTTACTGTCTAGTATAACCATACAAATTTTCATAATCATTGGATTCCTACATTTTGAGTTATGTTGATTTTTCTGCTCACTGGTCTATTTTTGTAGCAGCCCGTGAAAATCGGGATGATGTCATCACTCTTGAAAGTTAGCTCTTTAAGTTTCCTAGACTTCCCCAAGAGGAATTGAGCTGATTGCTGCTGTGCTCAGAGAATTATGTAAAACATTGGACAGGTGTATGAACCAAGAATAGCAAGTTTTCACCTCTGAGCTAACTCCAACTTATCTGTTTTGATCTATCTTTTTGAGAGTGATCTTCCAAGGTACATAGGGTGTCTAATACATCCATTGGCAAGCTAAAAGGGCCCACCATATACTCCTGGAGTTCATTTGGCTGGTGTAGATCAAGGATTTTGCAACACCTCTTCATCTTCAAGCACATACCTATCCATCTCTTCACAATGAGGAGGGTTATGACATCTCTGTGTTCATGTGTCAGACCTTTCTAGAAGAATGTGACCCTAGTGATGTCATAGAAGAAGGAGAAGATGACGATGATATAGAGTCCATTGTAATGGATAGTTGCCTTAATTCAGAAAAGCACTATCTAGAAGATGTAGGAGTATTTAACCAACAAGAAGAAGAACCTCCCACAAGCATTAAAACGGTGAATTCAAAGGATGGAAGTGAAGGTAGTAAAAAGAAAAAGAAAAGAAAAGAAATGAAACAAGAAGAGGAGGAATCATTGTTTGAAGTACTAGAAAACTTCAAGAAATATGAAGTTGAGGATCTGGAAATTTTGCTATGAATGCCTAAGAGAGAGAGGCCATTGTAGGAGAATCATATGATAATAAAGAAAAGTAAAAAAAAAAGTGTAGTAACCATTGAAGAGAATGAAGAGCGATGTACGTATATAGGAGATGACCTAAGTGCAAAAGAAGAAGCAGAGCTTGTAGCTCTATTAAAGGAATATAGGGACGTGTTTGCATGGCACTATAGAGACTTGAAGGGAGTAGATCCAAAAATTTTCTCCCATACTATCCCCATGACTGCTGATGCCAAACCCACCAAACAAAAGCCCTACACATATAACACTTATGCAACCAAAATAAAAGAAGAAATTGATAGACTAACTGAAGCTGGATTCATATATGAGATTGAGCACACTGAATGGGTGTCCCCCATTGTAGTAGTGCCCAAGAAGAATGGAAAGTTGCGAGTGTGTATTAACCTTAAAAAAGTTAATGCTACTATGATCAGAGATAGTTATCTGCTTCCAATCACTGAACATTTATTGGAGCGTGTTGGAGGAAAAGAAGTTTATAGCTTTCTTGATGGATTTTCAGGTTATAATCAAGTAGCCATTGCCTCAGAAGATCAACACAAACGGCTTTTGCCACAGAGTGGGGAATCTTTGCATTTTCTGTGATGCCATTTGGGCTCACCAATGCACCTGCAAGATTCCAAAGGCTCATGTGTCATGTCTTCAAGAAGTTCTTGCGAAAGAGCTTAGAAGTATATGTGGACGATTTATGTGCCCATTCCCAAGAAAGAAGATACCACATCCCTGAGCTCAGATAGATCTTCAACAAGTTTAGAGAATATCGAGTGTGTCTGAACCCAGAAAAGTGTGTGTTCATGGTATGTCTAGGTAAGATCTTAGGTCATATTGTTTCTAAGAATGGAATATCAACAGATGAGGACAAAGTAAGAGCCATAGCAGAGTTGCCCAAGCCAAGGAAAGTTAAATAGTTACAAGCCTTTATGGGAAATTGTGGATATTGTCGTAGGTTCATCCACATGTATGCAATCATAGCAAAACCTCTTTATGGTCTCTTGACAAATTTTGAGTGGACAGACGAATGCGAGAATTCCTTAAATGAACTAAAGAGACGCTTTTGTACAACACCAATACTAACCACTCCTGATTGGAATAAGCCATTCCATGTCCATGTGGATGCATCCAATTATGCAATAGGATGTGTGTTGTCACAACCAAAAGGTGAAGGAAATTGAGATTTGCTTGTAGCATATGCTAGTAGGCAATTGAACGCTACTGAATGAAACTACACCACAACCGAAAGAGAAGGTTTAGGCATAGTATATGCTGTGAAGAAGTTTAGACACTATCTATTGGCCAACAAGTTCAAGTTTTTTTACTGATCATCAAGCTTTATTATATTTGGTCTCAATAAACCTCGCAATAGAGAACGCTTAGTAAGATGGTTTCTCCTACTAGTGGAATATGACTGTGAAGTGGTTAGGAAAGGTAGAACCCACCTCAAGGTAGACCATCTTTCTTGCATCACTTCAGGCGAGTCACCGCTAGGAGTGTCTGATGAATTGCTTGATGCTTATCTGTTCAATTGAGAAGTTGTTCCTAAATGGGAAAATAAGTTGGTACCTGTCCTAACCTTCGAACTTGCAAACAATAATGTGAAAACAAACAAAGAGGAAATTGTAAAATCGCAGAAATATCAAATATTGGTAGGTAACATGTACAAACAAGGTACAGAGGGTGTATTAGCTTGTTGTATTGAGGACGATGAACATTGCAGTTGGTTGCAACAAGCCCATGAAGGATTGCTAGGAAATCACTACTCTAAACAATGAACATTGCAAAATCTAAAACATTTAGGAGTGTATTGGCCTAGTATGGATAGAGAAATACATGATGTTGGAAAACAATGTCACATCATTCCAAAATCCATTTAGGGCAGAAACCCTAATTTTGGTACTTAGTCATTTTTGGCACAAAAATGGGTAAAATTTTTATGAGCCTATCTTGTAGAGCTTGAAGAGAGCTTTCAAATGGTATATGACATTCAATCATCAGAGATCAGATTTGGAAGAAAACACTAACCATAATTTTTTGCTGATTTAGGGTTTTGACCTCATATGATAGCTCTCGGCATGAGGATCATAAAAATGTTGTCAGATCATTCATCAGGTAGTCAGAAGTGTGAAAAAGCAGGTCAAGAAGTTTTTTTTGAAAGTTAGCTAAAAGCAACTTTAAAAATAAACCAAACTCACTTAAAATAAAGCAAAAGCAATTTGAAAAGCGATGTGATTAAAATAAAGCACTTTTTGTGAGTTTTTTGCATGGAGCTTTAAAACCTATGTAAGAGAGTCTTGGGTCACTTTGTTAGACATCCTACACCAATTGCAACGCCAGTTTTTGGTCCCTCAGTAGAGGTGGTGCTCTAGCACTCATCGAGCAGCAATGGTGCACTCTAGGAGCATGTTGAGAGAAGCTATGGAGTTCTTCTTGGAGAAGGGTGTGCTCAGACTCTTGCTTATGGAGAGGACTTTCCTATCAGCAGCTTGGTGGTGTGGATCAGCCATCTACATGATGTCTTTGAAGATTGTCTTTTACATGAAGATTTTGGTGTACTTCAAAGACATTGGATGGAGGTTAACATAAGATTTGCATCTTATGTTAAGAATTCAGGCACATATTCTCTTTATGCACACAGGTACTACTTGGAGTTTATGGAGGCAGTGGCATCCATAACAGGAGGAGTCCTATTTGGCATACATGATGGAGAATCAGTACAGCATGCTACATGCATTTAGATGAGGTGTTAGAGAAGGTTTTTCCACATGAGTATGAGGATTTCTAGCAGCAGACTTGTAAGCATTCTTTGCTACTTTTGTAAGTATGTGATCTTTTCACACACATATATGATTTAGGGTCTTCCATAGCCTAAGTTCAGATGAGGGTTTGCTGACTATCAGTTTTAGATTGATCCTTCCTCTTTCTATCACTCATATACACTCTTCTACAACCTATCAGGTCATACATCTCATACATATTTAGATTTTTGTTCCTACATCTGAATATTCTTGTAAACTCTATACATTCACTCATCCATCTATTTCTGTTCACATAAAGTGGTTGGGATTTTGACTCCCACATTGTAAATTGACATTTGTATATATGATAGTGTGAGTAAGCAGTGGCTTACGTAACACTTTACACATGTCTAATCTTTCTCTATCTTTGTCTCATCATTTGTATGAATAAATGTGGTATGTTCATGTTTTTTCAATATTGGAAGATTGCTAGAATCTGTGTTGTTGATCCTGGATCTATGGAACTTGGACCTGTGGTATTAGTTATGGGACTACCTAATTTCCAACATTTGGTATCAGAGCATTCAGGCTCACAGATTCCTAGGTTCCCAGACTTACAGGTTTTCAACATATGATTTAAGAGCATCTTCTAATATTTGACATTTGACATACACACTTAATCTAGTGAGTAGAGATTTGAGAATTAGACACTCAAAACAGGTATCTAGAGGTATTTCTAGAGAGTTTTTTTCATGAAAAGAAAGCTCATCTAAGAAGACAAATGTGCAGAGCATCAGTGTTATTTTCAACCAATCTTGTGTTGTAATTTGGTTGGAAGTTTTTGCTCACATTTTGTATCTAGAGAGGTAACTCTAGAAAGGTAATTCATCATTCAGACAACAGTCATATTAGTCACACTTGAAGCAGAATTTTGATTCAGAGATATGAGAAGATGGTAAAACATGATTCTATGTCCACTTCCATTTATATACCATGTTTGTTTTGTCTCTTATTCTTAGCACTAGAGCAAGAGAAAAATTCATTTGAGGAAGTTAAGAGTGTTTCCTACTTCAAGATGAAGAGAACAAAAGGTGTGGAAGAGAAGTATGAAGATGTTGACATCATCATCAGGTGGAAGAAAGATGCAGAAGAAGAAGGTCCAACAATTCCAAAGGGAAAGTAAGACTTTCTTTTCTCTCTTATATTTTCTATATACTTTTCCTAATTTTATCCTCTACACCCAAAGACAAGTCTACGAGAACATCTTATGAAAAAGATAATTTAAAGAAGAAGCAGTTTCTTATTTTGCATTATACTTGGTCATGATTTAGTAGATTTGACAAAGAACTGCATTGAGAGAAAGAAAAGCAGCAAATTTTGAAGGGAACTTGTATATTTTGACTCATATGTATGAGTTATATATAAGTTGAAGATTTTGAACAAGCAGCTGATATGTTCCCTCAAAGAATTCTTGGAGTGTCAATACAAAGATACTTGGTATATGACAATACAAAGATACTTGGTAAAAGATTATTTGTAGAAGATGTTGGATACTTGAAGAGAGGTTTTATGTTTGGAAAAGTTACCTCATATTCAGTATTTTCAGAAAACTTCAGAAAATTTCATTTTTTGATGTACTAGTCAGTTGAAGAATCTACTTTCTATGATTGTCTTGTTTTTTGGATACATGCTTGTATTCAAAAAGGTGTTCTAGCAGATCCTATCACTTGATTGAGAAGTGGAGTTAGCCAAAAGAAAGTCGAGCAGATACTTTCACATTTCACCCGGGTAGAATATGAAGATATGAAGCATCAACTTGTAGATTCTGGAGTTCTTAAGGTGAGAAGTTTGTCCACTTATGTTTCAAGTAGGAGTTGCAGATTCTTGAGAAGGATGTGGTTAAAGAAAAGTTTTTACAACTTTATGTGAGAAGCATGGACACTTAGAGACATTCAGGTAATAAATCAAACATTTAGACATAAAGGTTTGATAAGAGCAGATTCTACATAGGTATTTTATTGGAAAGATCTTGAACAGTTATGAGTCAGTTTTCTATCCTTTGTTTGTAAGGTTCTTAGCATTGGAAGAAGTAAGTCAAAGCTTCAGATTCTATCAGATTTGTGTTGCAGAGAAATATAAGAAGATACTTGTTATGTTGCAGAAGGTTATGAATCCTAAAATGCTTTCAACAAGATTTTTATGATAGATCAGCTAACCTAGGAAGCTGAGGAATGACAGGGAAAGCTATTGGCATGTGCACAATGCTAATAAAAAGGGTTCAAAAGTTTTGTTCTAGAAACAGGTATTAATGTTATGAAAAATCATATTTATGAAGGAAGACGTTCCAGATTTCATAAAGTCTGATATATTTGAAGAATTCTGGATACAAGTGTTAAATCATCCAGGGGGTGATGAAACATAAAGACTTATTTTTAGCCATATGTAAAAGACTGCAGAGTCATTTCTACAAGTATTCCTATTTCAGGTATTTCTATAATTTCCTTTGTCAGGTTCTCTTTATGTTCCAACTTTGTAAGAAGAAGGAAGAAGGAGAATGTCTGGAGAAGGTTCCTGTTAGGGTGTTCCTGTTTAGGAGAAGGTTCTAGAGTTCTATTGAAGAGAAATTTGATATTTCAGAGAGGTATGTTTTCAGAAGTCGCACATATATGTTTATACCAAGTTTTGAAGGAAAGGGGTATGAAGGATTTACAGATTGAACAAGGATGTAGACATGAGGACATCATAGATTTTTTGATGAGACTCATGAGTTGACTTGACTTGACTTGACTTGAGTACAGTTAGAGATGAACCAATAGTGTTCATAATACACTAAGTTGTGAGTTGTTAGTCACAAGTCCCAGGATTCCACAGTTCTTGATTTTGTTTAGTGTATCTATATGACACAACAGAAGTACAGTGAGAAATCTTTGTTAAGGTAAATGTAAATATGTGGATCCTAGTGTATGTTTACAGGTTTGAGAAGATAAGAGATAGCAGGTTCAGAGTCAATTCATGCTATATATGTTGTCAAGCAGTGATTGCTTGATGTGTACACTATTTGATATCTAGTTTGCATATTTTCTCAGGTATTATGGTTCATATTCAGTAATTCAATTTTGAAGAAGACTTTTGAAGAAAAATTTTGAAGGTCAATTCAGGAGTACAAGTTTGAAGCTTATGATATTTTGCAGATGAATGAAGTTTCTTATCGAGTTTAGTTTGTACCAATATGACATTGCAGGGGGGATTGTTGGAAAACAAGGTCACATTAGTCCAAAATCCATTTAGGGTAGAAAGCCTAATTTTGGTACTTAGTCATTTTTGGCACAAAAATAGGTAAAACTTTTATCAGCCTATCTTGTAGACCTTGAAGAGAGCTTTCCAATGGTATATGACATTTAGTCATCAGAGATCAGATTTGGAAGAAACCCCTAACCCTAATTTTTTGCTGATTTAGGGTTTTGACCTCATATGATAGCTCTTGGCATGAGGATCATAAAAATGTTGTTAGATCATTCATCAGGTAGTCAGAACTATGAAAACGCGGGTCAAGAAGTTATTTTTAAAGTTAGCTAAAAGCAACTTTAAAAATAAAGCAAACTCACTTAAAATAAAGCAAAAGCAATTTGAAAAGCAATGTGATTAAAATAAAGTGCTTTTTTGTGAGTCTTTTGCATGGAGCTTCAAAACCTATATAAGAGAGTCTTGGGTCACTTTGTTAGACATCCTACACCAATTGCAACACCGGTTTTTGGTCCCTCAGTAGAGGTGGTGCTCTAGCACTCATGGGGCAGCCATGGTGCACTCTAGGAGCATGTTGAGGAGCATCTATGGAGTTCTTCTTCGAGACGAGTGTGCTCACACTCTTGCTTATGGAGGGACTTTGCTATTAGCAGCTTGGTGGTGTGGATCAACCATCTACATGATGTATTTGAAGATTGTCTTCTACATGAAGATTTCGATGTACTTCAAAGACATTGGATGGAGGTTAACATAAGATTTGCATCTTATGTTAAGAATTCAGGTACATATTCTCTTTATGCACACAGGTACTACTTGGAGTTTATGGAGGAAGTGGCATCCATAATAGGAGGAGTCATATTCGGCATACATGAAGGAGAATCAGTACAGCATGCTACATGCATTCAGATGAGGTGTAAGAGAAGGTGTTTCCACATGAGTATGAGGATTCTGGCGGTAGACTTGTTAGCATTCTTTGCTACTTTTGTAAGTATGTGATCTTTTCGCACACATATCTGATTTAGGGTCTTCCATAGCCTAAGTTCAGATGAGGGTTTGCTGATAATCAGTTTTAGACTGATCCTTCCTCTTTCTGTCACTCATATACACTCTTCTACAACCTATGAGGTCATACATCTCATACATATTCAGATTTCTATTCCTACATCTGAATATTCTTGTAAATTTTGTACATTCACTCATCCATCTATTTCTGTTCACATAAAGTAGTTGAGACTTTGACTCCTGCATTGTAAATTGACATTTGTATATATGATAGTGTGAGTAAGTAGTGGCTTATGTAACACTTTACACATGTCTAATATTTCTCTATCTTTGACTCATCATTTGTATGATTATATGTGGTATGTTCATGTTTTGTCAATATTGGAAGATTGTTGGAATCTGTGTTGTTGATTCTGGATCTATGGAACTTGGACTTGTGGTATTAGTTATGGGCCTACCTAATTTCCAACACATGAGTGGATTCAAAATTGTCCAGTGTGCAAAGAGAGACCCCTAGTGGAGCACACTACCATTTATCATGTGTCATTAATTCCAGATTGGAGTGCTCCATTGGTAGAATTTATGAAATCAGGAACACTACTGAACGAGGCTAATCTAGAAAAAAGATGAAGCATGGAGCAAGAGGCTGAGGACTATGCCCTAGTTGGAGAAAACCTATACCGAAGAGGCGGAGATGGTTATTTAAGACTGTGCGTTCATGAATCAGAATATTTGAAAGTCTTAGAAACTTCACATAGTGGGGTTGCAGGTGGACACTTTTGTCCTAACCGAGTAATTAAGAACATTCTATTCTCAGGACTTTGGTGGCCCACTCTTCATATGGATGCCCATACCTATGTGAAGAAATGTGACACATGTCAACGTGCACAATATCCGATCAGAAAAGACGAGATGCCTTTGAGGCCAATGATGGGAGGACAGGCATTCTCGAAGTGGGGTATAGAGTTTCTAGGTCCTATTAATCCCCGAGCTAGAAACACCCATGTAGAGTACATTATTGTAGCCACAGATTACCTTACCAAGTGGGTAGAAGTGAAAGCCACGACAAAGAATGATGCTCAAACGACGGCTAAGTTCTTATTCAAGAATGTGTTCACCAGATATGGGTTACCCATAGAGTTAGTAAGTGATAGAGGCACACACTTCTTGAATGAAGTCACTGAAAACCTTCTCCAAGAATTCTTGGTGATACATAAGAAGTCTGCCCCTATCATCCACAAGCTAACGGACAAGCTGAGACTACAAATAAGATCCTATGTAATGTACTGACAAAATTGGTAAACAATAAACACTCTGATTGGGACAAACAACTTCATCATGTTGTTTGGGCTTACCGAGTTGCCTATAAAACGGTACTCAATGCCACCCCATTTCAGATGGTCTTTGGACAGAATGTTATGCTACCATTAGATTTCCTAATCCCAGATTTAAAAGTAGCACAACAGAACGAGTGGAATGGACATGAGTTGTCCTCTAGGATCTTTGATCTAGAACGCTTAGGTGAGACGAGGCTACGAGCGGCAGCAGGCATTTATGCTGCAAAGAAAAGGCAAAAGGCATACTTTGATGCCCACATCAAAGATAAAGGATTGAAAAAAGGAGATCTAGTGTTGGTGTATACACTAAAACAACATGCCCGTAAATTGGAGAAAAGAGGATATGGACCCATGATCATTAATAGAATTTCCACTAGTGGTGCGGTCCAATTGACCACTCTAGAGGGTGACATATTTCCAAGCTATATTAGTGAATGTCGAGTCAAGCTATATCATGAACCTCTTACAGAGGATATGCTAACAAGACTCAACAATGCTAAGCAGCAGAAAGAGGAAGAGTTGAGGGTCAGAGAAGAAGCACAAGCCCAGGCGAGAGAGCACATTAGACGAAATAAGTTAAGGCGATTAGGCCTAGATGTCAACCCGAAAGCCCCAAAATATCACATGGACATGTGCCAAAAATCAGGCATAATTACTTCTCGCATAATCGATCGATGCCCCTTTGTGACTGTGGAGGTAGGATGAGGAAAGATTGTAAGGACTGTGAGAGCCTTGGTTGACTCAGGTGCAACAACTAGTGTAGTTAGACTTTCATACTGCCAAGACCTACAATTGAACATCAAGCCCATAGAAGCCTATCTCATAGGTTTGGGAGGTGTGGAAACCCCTTGTTTGGGCGAGGTGGAACTTCCCATCAACCTTCAAGCTATTCCAATGAAAGTCAAAATGCTATTGTGTCATGATGAGGACCTTACAGAGCCACTTGTCTTGGGTCAAGATTGGATTTATGACCATGCAATCAACTTGAACCTCAGAAGTCAACTTCTTCAAGTTTGGGTACATGAATAATGCATTACATTAGAATTAGAGAATTGCATGCTCACAGATCATGGCACCACACACTCTCTTAGTTCCTCTAAGACTCATCTTCATGAACAAGATGGTGTATGTGTCAAAAACTCTATGATCCAGAAGGACTCAATCATGGAGGGACAGTCGCAAAGGCAAGCAGACCCTCCTTCTTTTTCGAAGAGTAAAGCATCCACAATAGTTCAACCTTAGAAACAAGTGAAACAGTACAAGACAACCAATATATCAAATAGACAAAGAGCCTTCAAGAGTAAAGTAGTTCTGAGCATAAAACAAATTTGGGCACGAAAATGAGAGCAACCACTAGCTGTGCCAACACAATTCCCACCCACACAAGCCAACCATGGGAAGACAAGAACCAAGCAACCAGGACCAGCTCAACCAAAAAGTTTTCGACAAATGTGGGTACCAAAGCAATCGATGAAGGCCGACCACAATGACGTACAGAGGATTACATCATTTCAAGAAATCGCCACCTCCAAACAAAGATTGTATCAAGTCTGCAAGTAACATTAGAAGCCCCGACTAGCAACAACCATGTGCCTTTGGCATAACCTTGTGTTTTACACCATTTAGGTCATGCATTTCCAAAGTATGCATTAATATAGGGCCACCTTACAAGGCCGTGCATAGACACAATTGAGGATCCCAGGCACATGTGACACAACTGACATATGTAAAATACTTTATTGATGCTAACACCTTTTTTCTTGTTTTTTTCCATTCTTCAAAAAAAAAAAGAAAAGAGAGAAAAAAAAAGAGACACAAAAAAAGGCAGACGAAACAAGATCAAGTGCGCAAAGACTCTCATCAGGGAACCATCACCAAGGACATCTACCAACAAGAAAGACAAGCTAATGACCAGTCACGGTGATGGGAGTACAACATGAAGAGATAAACATGGACCGACCTTTCACCATGGTAAGGATCGCCTACTTCGGCAACATTACAACCATGATAGTTTAGGAAACCTCTTCATCAGCATACCCTTGAGCACTTTTCTCAAGACCCAATTTCTTGCACCATATTTCTTCCAATGCATTCCCCAAGTACGCATACATAGGGCCACATTACAAGGCCATGCCCAAGGCACATATTTTCTTCAACCCATGCACTAATGCACTTACCCATCATTAATTATGGGTTACAAGTAGTTGGCATAAAAATTGTAAAAGCTATGATTGGAAGATCCAAAGGATATCCACGCTACAACATCGGTACCTACGAACTAATTCACGGTCAACAATTGCTCAAAATCAACATTGAAAACCTCTTCTAAGCAACTAGCATTTTTTGGAACCTCAAAACGACACATTTATGCTAGAATCCAAGGAAGAGCTACATGCAAAGGGAAAAACACTTCCGTGAGTGTTGGCATACAAGTCAGATGAAGAGCATACTAGCACAACGGAGCAGTCATGCACAATACGGCAACAAGGCCCAATCATTTTTTCCATGGACCATTTACAACTCAAGTGATTTTAATCACTACACAAACATTGTAAATTCCGTTTTTGGTAGAATAGACTCCATTTTGTGCAAGTCGAGGAGTCCTCGAGCTTGAGGAGCATTAGAACTAGCTACATATCAATTTTTATAATTTTTAGACTCCGTTTGAGCCCCCAAATAGGCTCTAGAACCTAATTTTTAACTAGGCCGGACACTAGGTCTGGACAAGACCAAAGCTAGTTAGAAAACTATAAAAAGAGCTAGAGAGCTCATTTTTGGGGGGTTAGATTGTTTGTGAATTGAGCTTATGTAAGAGACTTTTTGACTAATGCAAAGAACTCCATTGTTCCTCTCCTTGTTCTTGCCTTGTGTGCGCGTGTGTGTGTATGTGTGTGCTTGCTTGTGTGCTTCTCACTCACACACTTGTGCCTTCACTTGCTCATAGTCTTCATACTAGTCCTCACGTCTCCACGGATTGACAATTATGAGGTGAATCTTCTCACGTTGGTACTCACCATTGTGCTAGAGTGATACCAAATTTGGTGCCGTTGCCGGGGAGAGAGCTTCGAGGACGAGCGTGTGATGGTAAGACGTCGAGTTGAGACATTGGAGTTATAGGTAATATCCTTCCTTTTCTTTATTTTTCTTCATTTTTTCCTTACTTTCGCATCACCATCATCACCATCATCATCCCCACCTCCATCTCCATCTCCACAAAAAATTTCAGTTTTTTGGTCATATTACACTCCCCACCTCATTTCCCTCATTTCATTGTGAGAGAGAGCGAGAGAGAGCTTGCATGCTATTTGTTTTTGGTGTGTTTTTGAGCTTTTGTTGCAGGAACTAGCTGTACCACCTTCTCGAGCAGTGTGCGTAGGTACGACAGACTCTACACAGGTCCCGGGACGATGACCTCTATCTGTCGCGACAGACAGAAAAACTTAATATACGTGTTTGGCACGGTAACCTACACCATTAGAGCACTCCAAATCACTAGAAGTTTCTCAAAAATTTGCGTTTTTTCAGTCTATTGCGACAGACACCATCTATCGCGACAGACACCGTCTATCGCGACAGACCACTCTATCGCGACAGACACCGTCTATCGCGACAGACCACTCTATCGTGACAGACACCCTCTATCGCGACAGACCACTCTATCGCGACAGACACCATCTATCGCGACAGACCACTCTATCGCGACAGACACCGTCTATCGCGACAGACCACTCTATCGCGACAGACACCGTCTATCGCGACAGACCACTCTATCGCGACAGACACCGTCTATCGCGACAGACACCGTCTATCGCGACAGACACCGTCTATCGCGACAGACACCGTCTATCGCGACAGACCACTCTATCGCGACAGACCACTCTATCGCGACAGACACCGTCTATCGCGACAGACACCGTCTATCACGACAGACCACTCTATCGCGACAGACACCGTCTATCGCGACAGACCACTCTATCGCGACAGACGCCGTCTATCGCGACAGACACCGTCTATCGCGATAGACCACTCTATCGCGACAGACACTGTCTATCGCGACAGACACCGTCTATCGCGAGAGACACCGTCTATCGCGACAGACCACTCTATCGTGACAGACACCGTCTATCGCGATAGACATACATTTTTGGCAAAAATTAAGGGGTAAATTTTTTGGAAATTTAGGCTAAATTTTGGGCATATTTGCACTCTCAAATACTCACACACTTGCAAAGGCCTTAGAAAAATGCATTAAAACTCCTGAAAGGTTCTGTTTGTCTGTTTAACCCCCTAAACCTTGAACGGTCATAACTTTTTCATACGAAATCCATTTTTTGAGCTCTAGGGCTTGTCGGAAAGCTCGTGGCATATACTACAGGTGGTTGATTTTCAGATAGGATATTTGGAAGTTGACACACTGAGGGGTAGGAACACCAAGGGAGCTCTAGAGGAAATTTTTAGCAATACAAAAGGGGGAACAAGGGTCATTAAAAAAGTGTCTGAAATAAATTGTCTGTCAATTGAAGGATCAAATTGAAGCTAAACTTGGGATTCTTACAGGATCATCGAGAGCTCTTGGAGAAAGCAAAGTAAGTGCCAGGGCGAACAAGCTTGGGAACGTGCTTCTTGGGTAGACCAGCATCGCCAGGAGGAGCGACTTGAGGTTGGAACATCACTTAACCCCCTCAGTCTATTCTTAGCATAGGCTAAGTGCGAGTAGTTGTTGTGATTGACTAGGGGTACGATAGGAACACTCAAGTTTGAAGAGCCCTTAATTTCTCAAGTGCAAGGGTAGGCTAAATTGTAGTCAAGGGATAACTTAAAGGAAAAGAACTTAAACTAAGCGGTCGCAGAACATCAAGTATGACCCACGAAAGTGCTCCTGATGATGCTTAATTAAAAACAAGAAAACACATCCAAAGGAACTTAAAAGGAACAAGTGACTGGTACCAAAGAATCAACAACGTACAAAGGGCATATGAACCTTAGGTCAGGTAGACACCTAGGGAGAGACAGACAAAGTCTTAGATCTAAAGAGGCTAGTGTCAATCATACTGCGAGGTCTTGGGCCCAGCAGTTGAGCCATCATTCGTATTACCCTAGTTCTGAGACTAGCGAGTCTGAGATGTCCCACGGTATGAAGAGACCTACAGGAAGTTTTGGGGTGCCATATTTACATAGGGTAGAAGGCCCTTACAAGATGCAACTCGAGTACCTTAGGACCAACCGATTAGGTGCTAGCATCTATGAGGACGGCCTAGGAAGAGCGGTGGTCCAGATTAAAAACCCTGACCAATCCATTGGACTAGAGCACCCACCTGTCAAGTTTGAAAATGGAGCATACTTGGAAAAGGAAGGGACAATATATGTAGTCACCAGTCATCTCGATAGGACAGATGAATTTGGGAATGTGGTCCCGGAAACGGACTTAGGTGACCTAGAGGAAGGAAACATGGGCGAAGAACCTAGAACCCCCCGAGGCAAATCTGTTTTCACGAGGATTATCACACCAGAGTGGATTCCCCAAGATAATAAGAGCATAGATCTCCTCTTGAACCGAGAGACGGATGAAGCCTTTTGGAGATATAGACCTAGTCAGCCGAGTGAGGTAGGAACAATCATGATATATGAGTTCAAAGATCCTGATATTCCAGGAAGAGTGACCTACTTAGATCACTCTTCAGAGAGGATCTTTGGGGTTACAGAAAATGATAGGCATGCTTACACTTGGAAAGGAGAATTTATTTTCCCCCAACCAAGATCGAATGTGTCCTTTGGTCGCCAAGGAGCTGGAACATCTCAAGCTCAGGGGACTCAAAGAGAAAGGAGTCGAGAGAGACCTGAGGTAAGCTTTGCCAACTCTTGGGGAAGAGAAAGAACGAGAATGGAAACGAATAGAGGGGAACCTGAGGGACACAGAGCCCCAGGGAACCAAAGAAATGCCGATGATTTCCCTTTGCCAAGACTGAGAGAGCACACGAGGACCTTGAGACCGACCCAGCTAGTTAAGTCCATGAAAAACTACTTCGATGGCATTGGAGACCCCTACGATCATGTAGCTGAGTTTAAGCAAGTCTTGAGAGCTGAACAAGTTGAAGACCTGTTCATGCAGTACAATGCCTTTGGTTTAACCCTTAGGAACACCACCCTGACATGGTTTCAGCCACTAAACGAGAGGCAGTTTAGAAGCATAGATCAACTTTTAGAGGCATTCATTATCGAATTCTCTAAAAGTGGCATAAGGCATAATTCTTCCTCATTGATATACAACTTCAAGCAGACCCCGCAAGAGACTGTGAGACTTGCAGGAAGAAGATTTAGGCAATATCTTGAACGATGTCCTGGTCTTGAGTTACCCACAGCCCCTAAGCAAGTGGCTTTATTCTTGAATGGATTGCTAAGTACCAAATTGAGATCATATGTGTACTTGAAGGACCCCCGGACTATAGAAGAATGTGTACGCATGTGCATCGATATTGAGGATAACCTAGGGGAGGAGTTAGAGCTATCCAAAATCTACAAAGATTCAGATAGTACCTCTAGCCTCTCTTCCTCACAATCCACATCAATTGAGGAACTTGCGGAAAAAGTAGCTCAAAAACTAGGTGTCTCTAGTAAACAAATTCCTAGATTTGCCCCAGTAAAGAGGTGCTATAGTTGCGGTGGTGACCATATGGCAAACGCATGTCCCATCACGGCTCAACCCCAAGTGAATCCTAGCAGCCAATATTGCACCATAGAGCGAAGGTACACAAATCACTCAGCACAGGACTGCCCATACAATAAGCAAGCGGTTAGGCAAACCTACCCTCAGCCATACCCTCAACAAGGCAGATACCAGAGTCAATATTCACCACAACAGTATATTAGGCCTCAGCAAAATTACCAACCACAATATCAGGCCCAACTGAGACCCCAGCCAGTGCTAGCACAGCAACCACCTGCTCCTACTAATGTGATTCCGGTCAAGTATGCTGCTGCAGAAGAAAACCTGAATAGAGCGATAGTCCCAGTAACACCATTAATCTCAGAAAGTGACCCCAGTGACCATAGCTTTGATTCTACACATGTTGATAGTCCCCAGGCTTACTACATGCAGTCTCCTGAACATGGTGAGTCTTACTACAGTGAGGGACCGAGTGAACCTATTTGGGAGACAGAGTATGCGAATGTCATGTACACGAACCTACCCTCAGCCATACCCTCAACAAGGCAGATACCAGAGTCAATATTCACCACAACAGTATATTAGGCCTCAGCAAAATTACCAACCGCAATATCAGGCCCAACTGAGACCCCAGCCAGTGCTAGCACAGCAACCACCTGCTCCTACTAATGTGATTCCGGTCAAGTATGCTGCTGCAGAAGAAAACCTGAATAGAGCGATAGTCCCAGTAACACCATTAATCTCAGAAAGTGACCCCAGTGACCATAGCTTTGATTCTACACATGTTGATAGTCCCCAGGCTTACTACATGCAGTCTCCTGAACATGGTGAGTCTTACTACAGTGAGGGACCGAGTGAACCTATTTGGGAGACAGAGTATGCGAATGTCATGTACACGAACCCCAACCCTAGACCTCAACCTAGGCAGGTAAGACCTCCATTTCCTAGAGGGCCATGCTATAGATGTCAGGGAGATCATCTCATTCGTGATTGTCCCTTACCTCCACCGACACAACCCCAGTCAGTGACAATCCAGGGCTATTGCTAGGAGTGTGGAAAGGAGCATCTCTTATGAGACTGCCCAAAAAATCCTAATAACATGCCAAAAATCACTCCTATCAATGTGATTGGTTTAGTGGTAGACTCCACAGGAAGTGTGACTTCCACAGCCCCAGTACAAGTCATCACGAGAGCCCAGACACTTAAGCAAAACCAAGGCTTAGGCCAGGAAAAGAATGCGGAGGTTAGTGAGACTGAGAGCCAGAATAAGAAGAGGACAAGAGCTTGGAGAGATAGCCGTGAACGTATGAAAAGGCAATGGGCAAGAAAGATGAGCGAACTTGAAGAAAGCCTACGAGAAACCAAAGCCAAAATCATAGAAATCACATCTCAAACGCACTCTCACGCATCCCCGCCACTACCATCCCCTTCACCGTCCATTCCTCCACCCACCAATCCACCACACGTAACCCAATCACCACCCCGAGTAGGATCAGTCTTAGCCGATCCCACTCCTGAAGATCTAGACATGATGCTTAAAGCATATCAGGCCAGAATTCAAGAAGGGCCCAATGTAACAGATCTTGAGAAATGTTACCCTAGAGCCGATCTAGAGATAGAGCGAACAAAGCTTTGTGCTAAAATGGTCGAGTTGGCGCAAGCCATGTTTGAAGCCAGTCGTTTGTTCAATGGCTCTAACCCCATCAGAACACCATTGCACTTTGATGGTCTATTGGATAGATTGGAGGGGTTACTTGCAAAGTCTGGAAAAGGAGCCACCTCCCAGGCTAAGGAGAGGGAAAGTGATAGAATAAGCATTCCTCCCAAGGAAACTTATGTGCCTAACTCCACTGAACTAGACACCTCTTCTTCTATGAATCAATACACACCAGAATTCTTGCGAGAGATTCAAGAAGAGAAATGGGCTAAAGAGAGTGAAGTTCCTCCTCCCATTGAACTGGTGGATGACACACACGATCAATTCCCACAAGACCTTCCTTCCATTTATGGAGAGAAGGAGAGTGCCCAATCTCAAGAAAGATTAAACTTCGAGTCTAATTCTTTACAGGAACTACCCCATTTCACAGGCCCATGGGAAGCAAGGTCCACTTGTATGAGAGCACCTACAGTCATGGTAAGAAATGAAGATTCCGTCATACCTAGGAACACGGAGGTAGTGAAGAACACCAAAGTGCAGTGCAATCTCACTTTGGAAGAGCTGCTCAAGGTTAGACCAGAAGTGTGGAAACATGTAGCCAATCAAGTGCCCGAGATAGAAAAACCTCGTTCCCAGGTAGGATCCCAGAGAACAGTGCCAGAAATACCCTTAGACAAGATAGGAGACATGAGTGAGGGCGAAGAGGGAAACACATATCTCCCCATCACTCATCAGGGATACACAACCAAGGCCATCTTGGACTCAGGTGCAGGAGTTGCAATTGTTACCACTTCCTTATGGAAACGATGGGGCAAGCAAGCTCTCAGGCCAACGAGAATGAAATTGCAGATGGCTAACGGGCACATAGAAAGACCCTTAGGACTGCAAGAGGGGACAACTCTCACTACTTGTGGTGTAGAGTTTGAGCACACATTTGCTATCTGTGACTTTAGCAAAAATCAAGCCTATGAGATGATTTTGGAAAGACCATTTATGCGGCAGTTGCAAGTGGTACAGGATTGGGGAACCAATTCCTTGTATTTGCAGCACTTAGGTGTTACAACCAAAGTCAATCTCAAGGATTACTCTCATAGAGATGTCCCTCCTATCCAATGGAACCCCATCCATAGAGCCAAAGATGATGCGGAATCGGTGCATTCCCTAGGATCAGGATCCTCATGGGTGCATGAAGACACTCACTTATGGATGTGTAAGGTAGCAGTAGAAGAAGAGAAGAGAGAAAAAGCCAGGGAGGTAGGTGCAAAAGAAACCCATAGATCAATCCAAGACCCAGCCTATGCACCTATAGTTTTTCCAGACGAAGAATTCGAACCTCACGGCTGGGCAGAAATTCTAGCAACCATGGATGTAGCCATCAATGAAGAACAATGGACACCTCACTGTGATGAGGATGGCTATGACATTTCAGTTTTCTCCATAGAGCCGATCATGGGAGAGGCAGTTTTAGAAGAATGTGAACCTAACCTTGATGCATTTGAGGATGCGAGTGACTCCGATCTAGAGTCAATCATTATGGACTCACCTTTTGCATCAGATGAAGAATACTTCTATGAAGTAGAATTTCAACCCCAGAAGCACGGAGAGCTTACAAAGGATGTAAGGCTAGCCACACATGTAACCCCTAAGGAAGAAGGAAAGGAAAGAAAGAAGAGAGAAGTCACACCAGAAGAGGAAGAATCTTTGTTTGAGGTCCCGGAAAATTTTAAGAAGTATGAGATAGATGACAAGAGAGTCATGATTACAATGCCTAAACGAGAGGCGCAATCGGGAGAGGCCTATGATAACAAAGAAACCACCAAGAAAATAGTGGTAGCCATAGAAGAAGGAGAAGAGAGGTGCACTTACATAGGACATGACCTCACTGAGGAAGAAGAGCATGAGCTGATAGTCTTGCTAAGAGAATATAGAGATGTATTCGCTTGGAGTTACAAGGATTTGAAAGGAGTGGACCCGGATATATGCTCACATACGATTCCCATGACCACAGAGGCCAGACCCTCAAAACAAAAGCCATACACATACAATGACAACTATGCTGCCAAGATCAAAGAAGAGATAGACCGCTTGGTTGAAGTTGGATTTATCTATGAAATTGAGCACACTGAATGGGTATCCCCCATTGTAGTGGTGCCCAAGAAGAACGGCAAATTACGAGTATGCATTAACTTGAAGAAGGTTAATGCAGCCACTATCAGAGATAATTATCCGCTTCCTATCACTGAGCATCTATTAGAAAGGGTAGCAGGCAAGGAAGTGTACAACTTCCTAGATGGGTTCTCTGGCTACAATCAAGTGGCCATTGCACCAGAAGATCAACATAAAACGGCCTTTGTCACAGAGTGGGGCATATTCGCCTTTAGAGTAATGCCATTCGGGCTTACCAATGCTCCCGCAACCTTCCAGAGATTGATGTGCCATGTGTTTAAAGAGTTCCTGAGAAAGAATTTGGAAGTCTATGTTGATGATCTATGTGCTCATTCCAACATTAGACAAACACATATACCTGAACTCAGGCAAATCTTTGACAAGTGTAGAGAGTATCAAGTCTGCCTGAACCCAGAAAAGTGCGTTTTCATGGTCAGGCAAGGCAAAATTCTAGGACACATAGTGTCAAAGAATGGCATATCTACGGATGAAGAGAAAGTAAGAGCTATAGCCAAATTACCTAGACCCAAGAATGTCAAGAAAGTGCAAGCTTTCATGGGGCATTGTGGTTATTACCGACGATTTATACACATGTATGCCATCATAGCAAAGCCTCTGTATGGACTGTTGACTAACTTCGAGTGGACTGATGAATGTGAGCATTCCTTCAATGATCTTAAACGGCGATTATGTTCAGCACCAATCTTGACCACACCAGATTGGAATAAGCCTTTCCACGTTCATGTTGATGCATCCAATTATGCTATTGGGTGTGTACTAGCACAGCCTACCAATGAAGGTAATATGGATCTTCCAATTGCCTATGCCAGTAGACAGCTGAATGCAGCTGAACGAAATTACACCACTACTGAGAGAGAAGGCTTAGGCATGGTATATGCGGTTAAAAAGTTTAGACATTACTTGCTTGCAAACAAGTTTAAATTTTTTACTGATCATCAGGCATTGTTGTACTTGGTAAACAAACCTTGCAACACAGGTAGATTAGTAAGATGGTTTCTCTTACTAATGGAATACAATTTTGAGGTTGTGGTAAGGAAAGGGAAGACTCACTTGAGAGCTGACCATCTTTCTAGGCTCACATCTGGAGAAGCCCCACAAGGAGTGTCAGATGACCTTCCTGATGCTTACTTGTTTAATTTGGAAGTGGTGCCGCAGTGGGCTAAGCCATTAGTGCCAGTATTGACATACGGGCCTAACCACCCAATAATAAATACACAGGATAGAGAGGTAGTAAAAGCCCAAAAGTATCACATCATGGCAGGAAGTATGTACAAGCACACAGATCAAGGGATCTTGGCTTGTTGTGTGGAAGAGGATGAGTACGCTAAATGGTTGCAATTAGCACATGTAGGTGCATTAGAGCAACACTACTCAAAACAACGAACCCTACAGACACTAAGGAGACTCGGAGTGCATTGGCCGACTATGGAAGCTGATGTCCAAAAGTTGTGCAAGGAATGCCCAATCTGCTGCACTAAACCACCTGTGGAACATGCAACCCTTTATCAAGTGTTCATAGTGCCGGATTGGAGTGAACCATTAGTATCCTTCCTGAGTATGAAAGCCTTCCCTCCAGACATGACTCTGGCTCGGAAAAGGAGTTTAGAACAAGAAGCCCAGGATTACTCACTCATTGGTGATAATCTATACAAGCGTGGTAAAGATGGTTACCTGAGACTATGTGTCCATGAGAGTGAATATCTTAAGATCTTGGAAACTGCTCACCAAGGTGTAGCAGGAGGACACTTTGGACCAGATCGGGTAATCAAGGCAATACTATTTGCGGGCTTTTGGTGGCCAACCCTTCACATGGATGCACATACCTATGTGAAACGGTGTGATGTTTGTCAGAGAACTCAGTACCCTATACGCAAGGATGAGATGCCACTGAAGCCTATGATGGGCGGACGTGCGTTCTCTAAATGGGGAATAGACTTTGTTGGTCCTATTAATCCCCCAGCTAAGGGTTCACATGCTGAATATATCATCGTGGCCACAGACTATCTAACCAAGTGGGTAGAAGCGAAAGCTACTACAAAAAATGATGCTCAAACAACAGGAAAGTTCTTATTTGAAAATGTATTCACGAGGTACGGATTGCCAATAGAGTTGGTGACTGATAGAGGCACACACTTCTTGAATGAAGTCATACACAACCTTCTCCAAGAATTCTTGGTGATACATAAGAAATCGGCCCCCTATCATCCACAAGCTAATGGCCAGGCTGAGAGCACTAATAAGATCTTATGCAATGTGCTGACTAAACTAGTGAACAATAAATGCTCTGATTGGGACAAACAGCTACACCATGCTGTTTGGGCATACCGGGTTGCCTATAAAACTGTACTCCAAGCCACCCCCTTTCAGATGGTATTTGGCCAAAATGCTATGCTACCTCTGGACTTTTTGATACCTACATTGAAGGTAGCACAAGAGCATGACTGGACAGGCCATGAACTCTCCTCTCGAATCTTTGATCTTGAACGTCTAGGCGAAACACGATTGAGAGCTACAGCAGGAATCTATGCAGCAAAGAAGAGGCAAAAGGCATATTTTGATACACATGTGAAGGATAAAGGCTTGAAAGCAGGCGACCTAGTCCTAGTCTACACATTGAAGCACCATGCACGGAAATTAGAGAAAAGAGGTTACGGGCCAATGATTATCAATAGAATCTCCACAAGTGGCGCTGTTTAACTAGCCACTTTAGAGGGCGATATTCTACCAAGTTACATAAGTGGATGCAGAGTCAAGTTATATCAGGAACCCCTCACTGAAGAGATGCTAAATCGACTCAACACTGCCAAGAAACGTAAAGAAGAAGAGAAACGAATTAGAGAAGAAGCACAGGCAGAAGCTTTAGAACACATCCGACGAATGAAGTTGAGGAGACAAGGCAGAGACCCGCCTATGCTTGACACTCAAGAATCTGTAGGCTATCCTATGGCCATGTGTGAGACTTCAGGTGGGCATTCCCATAGAATAATCGACCGACGGCCTTTTGTAACCCTAGGAGTAGGACAAGGAAAGGGTGCAAAGACTGTAAGAGCTTTGATAGACTCAGGTGCATCCACTAGTGCTGTCAAGTTGTCTTACTGTCAAGAATTAAAATTAACTGTCGATCCTATAGAAGCATATCTCATAGGATTGGGAGGTGTGGAAACCCCTTGCATGGGCGAGGTGGATCTTCCCATCTCCATTCAAGACGAAGTGATGACAGTCAAAGTACTAGTGTGTCAAGATGAGGACCTCACTGAGCCTCTTTTCTTGGGTCAGGACTGGATCTATGATCATGCAGTCAACCTCAACCTAAGAAGTGGACTTCTTCAGGTATGGGTAGATCATAGCCGAATTACAGTTGAGTTGGAAAATGAGGCACTCAAGGAACTAGGCAAGGCACAAACTCCTAGTCCTTCCAGGGGCGCACATGAAGTTGACAATGCTATTTTTGTCCAAAACTGTATGATGCAGAAAGAGGCTTGTCTCAACAATGGAGCCAGGGAGAGGACGGAACTCCCTTCTTTTCCAAAGACCAGAAGGTTGCAACAACCAACGGCAGATCAAATACAGAAGAAGCAGAACACTACCGATACTGGATGCCAAAAAAAGGAGCAAAGCAGATTGTTTCAGCCATGGAAACAAGTATGGAGGCAAAAAGGCGAATACCCTGTTCAGACCAGGCCGACCCCACGGCCAAAACCTCTTATTAGTAGTCAACAACATGACACTAATAAGAAGTCCTTCATTAATTCTTCTGCGAAAGTGAAGTCTATTTGGGTACCCAAGAAGTCAATGAAGGCCAGCCCACAATCACGACAAATCTGGGTGCATGCTTGCGGGCTCAAATAGCTACACCAAGGCCGCAACCGGTACAACATGTTTCACTCACTCGAACATCTGAGGCCCAGTCTTACACATCACGCACGGACACATATTCTTCCATGAGCACTAGTAGAATCACTTGTAAATGGGTCCCTAAAAAGCCTCATCATCAAGCAGATACCCCTATCAAACTCTTCAGAGTCTCCACAAAATCAAGATCAAAGCCCATCCACTGCATTTGGCAACCTAAAACTTGTAATAAACCCCCGGACCCCAGTTGTAAATCCATGCCCACCTACTAACTACGTCACTCTCACACTACATCATTCCACTTAGTTCTTAGGTCCAACCAATTCCTAACTACACACACAAGCACCGAGCACTTATTAACCTACTAATCCCTCCCGAACCTCATGATAATGTTGTAATGGGGACAAAAGCGGTTCTAACTTGTCCTTTACAATGTTAACACATGTTTCTATATTCTCACAGAATCAGGAGGCAAGAAGTAACATGGCAGAAGCAACAGGTCCGAGCTCACAAGTAGGAATACTTACTGCAGGAATCGATGTGGATAGTCTACCTGTGGATGTGCCACCAACTGAACGACCTGTGGAGCTGCAACACCTTCAGCAGATCCCGGTACCGGATCCACCCACAGGGATCACAGAAAGAGTCCATGCCAATTCTCATTGGTTCAATGGCATGCCAGGTCCATTAGGAGAGGCCAAGTATATATGGGAGTCTAAGTGCGAGTATGACAGATCATGGGTTCGATTCCAATTTTTCTCCAAGGAGTTTGAGACTCTACAGAACACCGAGGATCTCCAGACCATATGGCAACATGCAGGGCTAGCAGAATACTTTGAAGCACCACTACCTAAACCGGATCTCCTCTGATGCTATTATTTGGTCTCCACATTACAAGCTAATGAAGAAAAGGAAAAACCAGGATCATTTGTTCTTCCTTCCTTGCTGGGCAACAACGAGTTAAAGAGGTTTGAACTTACCATGGAGTTGGTGAGCTCTGCTTTGAATATGCACGGCACACATGTACCTTCTGAGAAGGATGCTCTCGTTCCTACTAACATGAAGGATAGGAAACTACTGAAGCTTAAAGACATGGCAGCCCTCACACCAAACGTGTCCATCCCTCTCCGTATGTGCATGCAACATTTTGCTTTCCCCGGCCAAGACCGCTTCACACAACCACACAAAAGAATCTGGTTCGCTGTCTACTTAGCGGAGACAGGTGCGTTACCAATTAAGCTGCATGTATGGATTATAGATCAATTGTATGAAGCAAATAAAAGGTCTTCTAGGAAATTAGTGGTGAACGGTTGCTGTGCAATCACACGCATTATTTACCGGTGCCTAGCATATGATGTTCCCATTGAACGTGCCTTAACTTGGGCACAATTACAAATGTTTAAGAAGCTCAAGACGTCCACACATCAATCTAAGCGCATGAGGGGTGCGATCCCTTGTGTCCAGACAAGGGAAGTTCTGACTACTCCTGAAGTATCGCCACGAGGGGAGGCCACTGTACCTCCCTTTACCATTAGGATACCCAGGTCTGGATCTGAAACTACGACACAAGCTGCCCCTTCAGCTCCTCCTGCTCCATCTGAATTTGAATTTGCTACAATTGGAGATGCTGAAGGAATGGATCCCCAGGACTTCGAAGCATTCTTACAAAGTACACAACTCTCTGATGTAGAGTTTTATTCAGATGCAAAAGAACAAGGCACATCTTCACAAAGAAGAAGAAAATCTACAAACGGCCGCCATGTACATTGGAGTGACGCTCAGCAAGGTCAACAACAAGGACACCTAGAAGGAGAAGGAGCATATGAAGAGGAGACCACTGAAGCCCCAGCCTATACAGCAGAACTCCGAAGGCTGTATCAAATGATGGAACGAGTGCGATCACAACAACTGCTCACCGAACAGAGTAGTAGAGTACTCATGACTCAGCTGTTGGAAGAAGCAGGAGTTGACTCAGAATATAGTGAAGGTCTCTTATTGATGGCAGAAACATATGGGGTAATAGAAGCAGTGCGGACCGCCATTAGGAGGTCTCCAGTTCAATATGATCCACGAAGATTCCAGACACGACCACGCTCAGGTAAGAATATCCAGATCCCCATTACAACGGCAGAAGGGCCAATTATTACATCCGAACCCATCGGGACAACCTCCCAAGCAACAGAAACTGCTAGCCAAGAGCACCCAGTCACCCATGAGGAATCCACCGAGCCACTACCACCCACACCCCCACCATCGCCTCCTAGAGCAGAAACCGTGGAAATCACCTCGACCACTCAACCCACCGAACCAACCTTCATCTTCCATACTCCCATCTCTAGTTCAACCCTATTCTCCACCTCTGATAACCCAATCTATGAAGCAACCCCCATCACTACACAATCCACCGAATCGCTCATAGAGCCTGCCCTAGGACAACCATCCCCCATGCCCTCAGCCATAGGTCATCCTGACCCTAGATCCATATTTATGGGTTTCCCTGCTACCGCGCAACCCTTCATGCCCTCCTCAACTCTACGACCTCAACCCCAAACCTCCATCTCTCCACTTCTCCAATCCCTCCATAACTTCCTTGCTAGAACTTTTCAACCCAGGTCTCAACCATTCCCTTTATTTTCAGCTCCCCACCCCACTTCTCATCTATTCACCACTTTCACACACACACCACCTACCATTCCAATGTATATGGTAGACCCCACACTCGCACCCACTCCTGAAAGCATGGACATTTCACCACCCACGGCACCTCCCCCTCCCCCCACGCTTCCACCTCCTCCCATTCCCCCTCCACCAATTTCACCCACACACACGTCTTCAATAGACACATCATTCACTCTTCCCCTTCCCCAATTCCCTTCCCATGCATCTTCCATTGTAAGCACCACCCCCTCATCTATAGGCAATGCATTGGACACCATGCTAGCTTGTATATCAAACTTAAGGACAGATTACAATCAGCTCCAGCAACAGAATGAACGCCTGCAAGAGCACTCGGAGACACTACAACACCGCCTTGCTACACTAGAGGAGGAAAATGCTCGCCTCCACACACAATTCCAAACTCTCCAAGAGGCTCATAGCATATTGGAGGTACAGTTACAGAACACAGATCAGGAAGCAATCCAAGTGGTAGAAGGTCATCTACGGACACAGCTGGAACGCAATTCAAAGCTTCAACGAAATATGGCCCTACTCAAGCGACATCTTGCTGCCGCTCATGAAGAGAATCGACGCCTGCAATTACAAAATCAGGAAAACCTAGAAGCAGCTATCGAAAGCACACCTGGGGCACCCATCAGCCCATCAAAGTTTCAAGCAGTGAACCCCGATAATATCAAGATCATATTGGAAGACTATGCCATGCTGCTCGAAGCACATGACCAGCTATCAGAGGAACTGGGTCAACTGAAGCAGAAACACCAAAAAGAAACAACACCAGCCTCTCAAGCCACCTCCTCCGCGGCTTCACTTCTCACAGACTCAGAGGCCTTAAAAGATCTCCAGAAACAGGTCACCGAATTGCAAGCACGTCTACTACAATATGAGAGACCACCTTCCCCCCCAGAGGCTCCCACCGACGAAGAAGTAGTACAAATTCCTGTGGAACAAACATTTGAAGAAGAATACGACCCACAACCCTTCCCAGGAGGCCAACAAACGGAAGAAGCTCAGGACACATTCGAAGCACCACGGCCTCCATGGCTACGTCAAGTAGAGGAAATCGGGAGTTCTCACGAAGAGCGCACAGTAGTGCAAAATCAGGCCATGAGGGTCATAGAGGAAACTGTGCTACAATCTGCTTACTTCAAGAACCTGTCATCGAGACGCCTTATCCTCTCATCTGAACTCCAATACAGGCCTTATTATATTATCCTGGCTTATTATAATGCAGAAATACAGAGAGTCACGGGTAAGATTCCTACCTTTGCTACCCAATTTCAACCCGAAGACCTTCCTCCAGAGGTGCAAAAAGGCAAAATTCGTCAACCCACCTGGCGGCAAAAACTTCTAGAGACATACCCAAAAATGCTACGCACATGGAACAACGCGCCTTTACATCTCCTATACAATCCATACTACGGTCCAGCTCCATGCCGCAGGTCTTGGAAGGCATTCAATATCAAAGTGCAGAACAACGCGCAATGCAAGGAATGGCTAAACTACCCGTACATTGCGCCACCACAGGGACCACCGTCGGTAGCATACATGATGGGAACAATTCGACATTGGATGCCGCGATTAAAGCCCATGCCAGATGTGGCAGCTCAAATGATGCTTAAGATTTTAGATATGATGCAGGTAGTCCTGAAAACCTTTAGAAATGCAGCCGCACCATAGGTACGTCTACCGGGGTTTACCAATGGAAATTATGATTTGGTGTATGACATGAGTACCAACAGTATTCGTGTGGCTTACGCCTGGCATGCACGCATCAAATACCTCCCTGCATGTTACAAACAGACCTTCGAAGAAATGTTCAGATCAGGTTTCTGGGAGTATCACTCGGAGGTCTTCGCACCGAAGCCAACACACCTGCTCCATCTCTTTGCTTGTGAACAAGCAATGTACTCTGAGTACTACACCACACCGCAACCAGAGGTCCCTGGCGCAATAAATTGGGATGCATTGGAAGCGGATCTAGCAAGAGGCTTAAGGATAGGAGAACACGAACTTGCCACCAATGTCATCCAATACTATATCGACCACCCGATAGAATAGAGGTCTGTCAGGGGCGACAGACGCTAGGAAGGGGGGAGTGTTGGCATACAAGTCAGATGAAGAGCATACTAGCACAACGGAGCAGTCATGCACAATACAACAACAAGGCCCAATCATTTTTTCCATGGACCATTTACAACTCAAGTGATTTTAATCACTACACAAACATTGTAAATTCCGTTTTTGGTAGAATAGACTCCATTTTGTGCAAGCCAAGGAGTCCACGAGCTTGAGGTGCATTAGAACTAGCTACATATCAATTTTCATAATTTTTAGACTCCGTTTGAGCCCTCAAATAGGCTCTAGAACCTAATTTTTAACTAGGCCGGACACTAGGTCTGGACAAGACCAAAGCTAGTTAGAAAACTATAAAAAGAGCTAGAGAGCTCATTTTTGGGGGGTTAGATTGTTTGTGAATTGAGCTTATGTAAGAGACTTTTTGACTAATGCAAAGAACTCCATTGTTCCTCTCCTTGTTCTTGCCTTGTGTGCGTGTGTGTGTATGTGTGTGCTTGCTTGTGTGCTTCTCACTCACACACTTGTGCCTTCACTTGCTCATAGTCTTCATACTAGTCCTCACGTCTCCACGGATTGACAATTATGAGGTGAATCTTCTCACGTTGGTACTCACCATTGTGCTAGAGTGACAGTGAGCTAGCAGTTACAAACTGAAGAAAAGGACAATGGACCCTGCTACAGGTGGAAGACAGAGCGCTCTGGTGAAGGCATGAGGAACTCTACCTCTCAAAGTACTACATGGAACAACCACTACAACAAAGGTCTGTCAGGGATGACAGACTCTGAAGGGGGGGGGGAGTGTTGATACTCAAGGTTAAGGACAAAGCATTGAAGCACATCAAGGAAGTGGACACACACGAAGAAGGAGCATGTAGGGAGCTCCAAGAATCACATGTCAAATTTTCAAAAGAAATCCCTATAAAAATAGTGATTTTTATCACTAAAAACCATTGTAAATACCATTTTTCATTTTTGCAACTCCATTTGGTTCAAGGCAAGGAGTCCTCGAGCTTGACGAGTATTAGAAGTATCACCCTACCAAGTTTCATAAATTTTTTTTCGTTTGAGCCCCCAAATAAGCCCTGGGACTTAATTTTTAATTAGGCCAGATAGTAGGTCTAGACAAGGCCAAAACCACTCAAAAAAGTATAAAAAGAGCTAGACTCATTTTTGAGGTTAGCTTGTTGTAGATTTGAGCTTTATAAGAGAGTTCTTTTGTAATCGAAGTCCCTCCATTGTTCCACTCTTTGCTCTTACCTTGTGCGCGTGTGTGTATGTGTGTGCAAGCTTCTGTGCTCTCACTCATGCACTTGTGCCATCACTTGCTCATGGTCTTCATACCGGTCCTCATGTCTCCGCGGATTGACATTTATGAGGTGAATCTCCTCACGGGTACTTGCCTAAAGACTCACATAGAAGGCCCAAAAGACGCATACATCAAGAAGAAGTCACATTTCCCTTGTAATGTCAAGAAAATTTGGGTGGCCAAGCAACTACTTAGAGCCCAACCAAATCGCACTATGATATGGGTACCAAAGAAATCCCTTGTACAAAGTCAATCCTCTCACAAACAAATTCACAATCCGTGGTCTCGACCCATCATGTCTTATCTTCAAGAAAGACCACTTCCAACCAAAGGATCCAAAGCAATCAAGTCAAAACTCAAAAAAGATCCAAGGAGAAACCTCAAGGCTAAGACCAACAAAGCAAAGACATATTGGCAGCCTAAAACCTCTTCGTGCAACATCCATGGGTGTTAGACCCAACCTTGCCCAATGCACAGCATATGTTCAAGATGCACACCAAGTATGCATGCGAATAGGGCCTCATCCAAAGGCCAAGCATTAGGCAAACTAAGTTTGACCCAGGCACAAAGAGGGCACATGTACATACATTGCAAAAATTTGCTTTTCATTTTTCTTTTCTTAGGTTGGTGGACAAAGGTATCATCCATTTCAAATGGTTGATGGAAAAGAAATGGTTCTTGGGGTTGGACATTTGGAGAAAGCCTCATCATCGCTTCACCCTTGAGCACTTTGCTCAAGATCCATCCATTTTTGCACCATTGTTTGTTGTATGCATTTTTTAGAGTATGCATAAGATAGGGTCTCATCATAAGACCGTGCATAGATGCTTTTTTGTTTAGCACCCATGCACCCTTAGTCCCCACTCATGCACATGGACTAAGAAGAGGTGAATTAATTTCATCTATTTGTATCTATCATCTACATTTTTTCATTTCATTCTCTTACATCATCCGTCCATCACAACAAAAAGAAGAAAGAAAAGAAAATAAATACAAAGCATTCTGGCATATTCTTCCCATCTACATGAGGAAAAAGACACAAGTTAAAAGACACTCAACTCCAATCAAACATGCAAAAAGCAAGATGAAGAAAAGCAACAAAGTAGAGCACTCCAACGGCACAAGGATCATGCAAATCAAAAGGAACTCCTACACGCTCTTCCACAAAAGCTCCATACTTGTAAAAGCTTTGTTGAGGACGAAAAAGTCAAGGAGGGGGGAGTGTTGACGAGACAACATATAATTCTTGGATCCACTCTTTTTCATAATCATTTGTACCATTTTCTACCTCTCATTCAGTTGAATAAGCACTCTTGTATAGGTGTGTGTGAGTCCCATACTAGAGAATAAGAGGGATTCATTCTCCTTTCAAGTTTAGAAATCCCACATTGCATGCTTTCTTTTTCCCATTTTGTATATAAAGAGGGCTTTACCTCTCATTTTGGGGAGAGCTTTTCTAGAAGTAATGAGATAATGCTAGTTTGTACTTAGACTTTAGCTCTCTTATCGTCATGATGTGCACGTGTACTTGCTCTCTTCTTGTCTAACACTTGTGACACATTAATGTGCAATTACATCTTGATTATACTTGTGATGATGATTATGTGCATCATTAGTGATGTTTATGTCATGTCTTCTTGTTAATTACGTTGTTAATTGTGCGTTGATGAAGCGCCATTACATCTGCTGAGTGCTTCCATGCAAACATTTGGGTCTCGTGAGATGCTTCCCGGATTGACAAGTATGAGTTGTGATGCTACAATGTCAACATCATCCTAGTGGATTTTTTACCAGAACTAAGGTCTTTCAGCAATTGGAGAATGAAGTCACACTCAAGCCTATCATAGGCTTTGTTGAAATCAATCTTAAGAAAGATAATATCTCGAGCAGCCTCCTTAGAGAATTCTAGACCTTCCTAGACATCAATGATAACTTCCAAGATGAATCTCCCCTTGATGAATCCTCTTTGATCCTCACTTACCCAATTTTGTAAGTGATTGGCAATTCTATTCACAATAATTTTAGCAATGATCTTGCAACGTGTTTGTAACATCATAATTGGGTGCCAGTTCTCAATCTTGTTTTTGTTTCCTTTTTTGTGAATAAGCTTGATAATGCCATTATTCAGACATTCAAGTACCGCATCGAAAAAAACTACTTCTTGCCACACCAAATGTAGAGGCAATATTACCACATGTCTGAAGGTTTTGAAAAACTCATTGGAGAAGCCATCCAGACCTGGGCTTCTCTCATTAGGAAGCGAATCGATAACTTCTAGAATCTTAGCTTTCATAATGGGAGCTTCAAGAAGAAGTTTCATAGTTTGAAGGATTCTTGTGATTTTAACTCTCGAGATGGTCACCATGCAATTTTGCCTATGGCCCGAGAAAGTGATGTAGAAACCCCAAGCAGTTGGGTAAAGTGTTTGACCATTAACGAGCAGTTCTCTTCAATCATCTTGCATTCAACCCTATTGATGTCCATCATGAAGGGGATTATTTCCTTTGCTTGCTTCTTTTTGAGGAGGCCACACATTTCTTTAATAGGGCTGTCTGACCTACTGGCCCACCATTCTTTAAATAACACTTGTAGATTTTTCCTTCAAATTTCTTCCTCGTATCTCAACATGCCTCTGCTTTTTCGCAACCCTGTTTGGTATTGAGATTGTCCTTTGTTCACTTACTCCTCCAGATGCCTCAATCAATGATAGAGATTCTCCCTTTAGACACAAAGAACCTTTTGAAGATTCTTCTAGGCTGTGGCCAAAATATGTCATGTCTCCATTTTCGCAATCCTCAAACATTTGGCAAGAGAAAAATGGGTGGAAAAGCCTGGCTTCCAAGCATAGGTAATCTCCTATTGGAATGAGGGGAGAGAGAAGGTTGCTACATTGGCATGAAATAAAGGAGCTTTCTTCAAATTTTAGACCAACTTAAAGGTAAGAATAAGAGGGAAGTGATCCAAAATAGTAATGTCACACCATTGAGAGAGTGAGGAGTGACCCCATTTGTTGATAATATTCTGAGCAATGTAGCTCCTATCAAGTCTTGCTTTCCTCAAATCGTCACCAAATTAGAGGTTCGACCAAGAGAATCACGTCTCATCTTTAACCTCTACAAGGTCTAGGTAGAGTTTGACATGGTCCTAGACATCTTTTTCATGACCATCAATTATCCTCCCTCTACTTTCCCATCTGTCAAAAGGAGCCTCAACCATGTTGAAATCCCCACAAAGCATGACATTGTTGGAAAGAGAGACGAGAGAATGCTAGGTGGAAATCCTCTCTGAGTCAAAATTGGGAGCATAGCTGATGCACCACTACCTCTAGGGTGCATGGTGGAGAGCAAGGCATGGGTCAAAGAAATATGTTTTAGTCTCTTCTGAAGGTCTTCCCCATCGATTTTGATCTCTTGAAGGCAGATGAAGTTCAGGTTTAGGCTATTATCTTGTAACCATTGGCCAATATCGGCTGCTCTTGAGAGGTCAATCAACCCTCAAACATTGAACGAGATGATAATCATTTTTGGAGGTTAGCTTCTTTGTAAGGAGGGGCCTTGTCCCTTTTCTTCTTGTTTTTCTCATCATCTTTTTTCTTTGAGGTGGAAGGATCTTGAAAAAGGATCTTGCCCTTAATGGGGCTCTTCCATGGAATATCCATAGGTTGCTTCCCTTTGTAAGTATCCTTCTTTAGAAATGAGTGTGGAATGTTTTCAGAAATTGTGGACCCAATGATGGAGCTTTCAGTCTCTTGGTTGTCTTCATTGCTAGTGGTAAATCCATCCTCTTTGCTTGTGATGTAATCTTCTTGGTTGTCTTCTTTGTTGTTGGATTCCTCCTATTTTTTCTCATCGTTGAACTCCGCATATTGGTTCCTTTCCCCTAGATAATTGAATTCAATGAACTCCTTCTTCAAGTTGCAATAGATGTTTGTTTGTGGAGTTGCACCATAGGGGTTTCTCTCAATAATCCCTCTACGGCTCCTTCTCCTTCTTTGTCTTACTTCCATGAAACCATCTGGGTATGTCTCCATGACTTATGTATCTTCCCCTTCCTCAGCATTAAGAGGAAGGCCTCTAACCTTGTTTTGGGCCCCAACAGCTTCATGGTTCTTAACTGCATTGTTTTTCCCTTGATTCTTCTTGTTCTTAGAGGAACTCTGTCTTGAAGGACACTCTTTTATTCTATGCCTTAGTAATCCACAGTCAAAACATGTGTTTGGCAAGTTCTTGTAAATAATTTCCTATTCCGAGATCTCTCCTTCACCGATGTCTATGGAAATTATGGAAGGGAGATCCTTGTTAAGATTTGCTTCAATGCAAATATGAGGATGACATCTTGCATTAAACAAGTGTTTTGTACCTTCATAGACAAAGGCCCCAATGTCTTCTTTTGAGGCTAACAACTGACTAATGGGCGGCACTATTTTTCTTAAGAATCCATAAAGGAAGAAACGAAAGTTTGGGAGCTCGACCCAGAATGGATAACAAGTTGGTTTCAACTTATTTGGAATGAAGTCAGGGAACCACTTAAAGAGGCATAACATAGTATGCAACACCTACCAAGTGCCAATTTGTAAGTCTTGGAAAGCCATCTATTCATTCTCAAGGACCAATAAAACATGGTTTGCTAGCAAGAATTGACATTTACTAACTACGAGCCCGTGGGGAACCACTCCTTAAAGAACCATTGTCGCAAAGAATCAAGAGGGGTCTTTGAACCAAAAATTTGACCAATGAGGCACTTTCGCTTTAGATCCTCTTGTCTCACCAAAACATCCTCCCTTCTAAGCGAGACAACCAAAGGCTTAACACTGATTAACCCTAGGGAGGCATCAAGGACAGGGTCTTTCGATGATGCTCCCACACCAAGTCAATTTGAGTCTGACACACCCTTGGGAGAATCATGTTGGTACAGGGACAAATCCACTAGAATCAAGCATTATTGGGTGAAGCGATCGGCAGTTCCTATGGAATGTTATAAGAGGTGAGACCCTCTTGAAGATATGGAAAGATAGGTGTGCCACAAACTTTGGTAGCCCTCCTAAAGAATGATCGATCGAGAAATCTATTTTCCTTTTAGGCAAAATAATTTCCAATTGTAAGAATCCCTTGCCCTTTAGACATCATAGAGTGTTTTTCCTTGAGAGCAACAAAATTAAAAGAAAGTGAGCCCCCGTGAGGGGGACAAAAGGGTTATCAACCTTCTTTGTAATCTTTTCTAGAAAGTTTTAAGCAACCTCTGCTTTGTGGGATTCAAGGGGGTCCGATGGGTACTAGGCCCATTCACTTGTATAACTGTTCTTTCTGTTAATTAAAGTTTGGGAGATTAGGCTATTTCCAAACTTCCTTTTGGAAAAAAAAAGGTTGATTCATACACCTATTGATTGCTATTATCATCTTCAAGCTATGCATCAACCTCTGTCCAATCAAATGCCTCAATAATATTAGAATCCACAACAAATTCAACATGCTCAGCCACAATATCACCAATGAATGAATAATCCACAATACCAACCATAAGGTCAAAGAAAATATTAGAATAGGGATTTATATCATAGGATAAATGCACCATCAATATGCCTACTGACCACAATACAGTCAATATGGGCAAAATCTTGGACGATGAGTTCTAGGGCAACAACCTCCTCAACTTCACCAATTCATTCCACTTAAGTACATGGTGGAAGAAAACCATGAAATATCTTTAGTGCTAGTTGTACCAACAACTCATTCAAGGAGCAATTATCTTTAGTGTTAGTTGTACCAACAACTCATTCAAGGAGCAATGAGATAGAAACCATAGGTTATGGATTGGAATGGAATTCCAATCCATCACTAGAAGCCACAAATAAAAGGGATCCTCCATAGAGACCATGAGTTCCTGAGGGCACATGTTACATATGAAATGGAGATCACTTTATTCACAACTATGAGATTACCCAAGCATACATGCATACTAATGCACTAAAACTTGGTTTTGGGTTATGCTCAAGATGTGTGGACCATATACTAAGGATTGTCCTTATGATTCTTGCTCCCATCAAGGTAACACCTTTGGATGTGATTGCACACATGGCCTCAAGAAGTGAAAGTGATCAAGCTAGACCAATTCAACTGGTTACTAGGGCATAGGCTGAATCCAAAGAAGAGAAGAATGATGATCCCAATTTAGATCAAGAACAATCAAACTCTATCTTATTAAGTACTAAAATGGTGCACGTGTAAAAGCAATGCAAAGGAAATTCAAAGAAGAAACACTGAAATAGAGACCAATCTCAAGAATTAAGATCATTTGAGAATGAAAAAAGAAAGAAAATACACATGGAAGGAAAAAAGATCATGAAGAGTTAGTTCACTAAGTTGATTTATAACGAGAACAACTAGATATGTGTATAGGTACACAATCTTCTCTCAAGAACACCAATGTCTGATCCCTTGTTCTATCTATTGGCATACTCATTGAATTCTCCTCACATCCCTAAACAACTATTCAACATACACTTTATTGGACACATAAACCATGAGGTTTAGCTATGTCTTTACAATTAGATCCAAGAAATGCACATGAAGTCAATTAGGACTCAATTCCTCCTCGTAAGGAGTCTATTCTTGAGTCACCCTTAGTCAATCAAGAAGGAGAGGTGGAATGTACTACTATAGTCATGCCCTCTTAAGAGATATTGGAACCAACCAAAACAAGTCTTCCACTGAATGATGCAATCCATCAATTAGAGCTCAGAGACAAGACGAATCTACCAAATAAATTACTTAAAATTTGACTTCAACATTGCTGATGTTAATGAGATTTGAAAAATTCACTTATGGCAGGAAGTATAGGTTAAAATGTGGAAGAACTGGCAAGTTTCCAAAACTCCCTTCATGGATATAGAAGCCAGGACAATTAGTGAGGAAGTCTTGGAGTGTGATACTGATAGTGTGGATACCTTTCCAAGGTATATTGGAACTTATGAGAATACTTGAGAATGTAAGAAGTATACACTACTTTTATCAAAGAAGAATCCCAAAAGAATTCCCAAGGAACTCTGGAAGAGCTAAAGAGAGTGAAATTCACACTCGCTATGGAAGAATTGATCATTTAAAGCTCACAACTAGGATGTGATTTCTAGGAAAGTGGGCATGAATCCCAAGCTAGCAAAATTGGATACTTAAGTCACCCAAATACCCTCGAATAAGATGGGAGAATGTATGAAGGTGATGGGGGGAATACTTGTATTCCTATCACTTACAATTATGTCACCACCAAAGACATCATTGATTGATGTGCAAGTGTGGTAGTTGCTACCGAGTCCTTACAGATTAATGGGGTAAACTAGCACTAAGGCCAACTAGAATGAAGCTTGAAGTAGAGAGTGGACATATGGACAAAACCTTAAGGGTTCATGAAGGCATCCCTTTAAGCAAGTGTGTTGCAGTGTTTGAGCACACTCCACCATCTCTGACTTGAGAAAGACAAGCAATTACGAGTTATTGCTATGACAAACTTTCCTGCACCAACTACAAGTGGTGCAAGATTTTGGTGGTGATGCAGTATAATTTTAACACCAAGGCATAAAGACACGAATATATCTATCACCAAAATCCTACATAGATTTTTTGCCACTCTAATGGAGAGACATACACTAAAATGTAAAAGATTTCATAAAAAATGAGACCTCTAGTGACTCAGAGGCTGAGGATGAGGATTGGAAACATGAGGATACTCGTATGTGGAAGAGTAGAGTGGCCCAGAGAGTGGATGCAAGAAGAAAATGAAAAAAATAACATAGGTGGAAAGATTCTAACTTTGATGGAAAACTTTAGAATCCCTCTTCTTTGCCCATGAGATTTCCAAACAAGGAGTTTGAACCTTATAAATAGGAAAAAAATCCTTGCTATGTTAGATGTTGCATTCATTGAAAAGACTTCGAGTTCTTGTCAAGATCAAAAAGTGTATGATATCTTTATAGTCAAAGTTGTGACAAAATAAGAGGAAGAGATCATAGACCCTAGAATTCCAAGGATATATATATATATATATATATATATATATATATATATATATATATATATATATATATATATATATATATATATATATATATATATATATATATATATATATATATCCTTATATATATATATATATATATATATACACACACACACACATATATATATATATATATATATATATATATATATATATATATATATATATATATATATATATATATATATATATATATATATATATATATATGTATGTATGTATGTATATATATGAGGATCTCAAAAAGAAGAAGCCTTTAAGAGACAAAGGGAAATCAAAACTTGGAAGAAATCCTTATATATATATATATATATATATATATATATATATATATATATATATATATATATATATATATATATATATATATATATATATATATATATATATATATATATATATATATATATATACACACACACACACACACATATATATACATATACATATATATACATATATATATATATATATATATATATATATATATATATATATATATATATATATATATATATATATATATATATATATATATATATATATATATGTATGTATGTATGTATGTATGTATGTATGTATGTATATATATATGAGGATCTCAAAAAGAAGAAGCCTTTAAGAGACAAAGGGAAATCAAAACTTGGAAGAAATGCACTACTCAATTCCAAGAGATAGGTGAGAATTTATCTGCACAGTTAATTCAAGCCCAAAATTTGATAGTAGAGAAAGAGGAAGAAGCACAAGAGGCCAAGCATCAATGCAACACACTAGAAACAAAAAATCAGAAGCTAAAAGAACAATTAAAAGACCTGCAAAGCAAATATGAGGCTAGCAAAGCTGAAAAGGCAAGACTGAATGCTAGAAGCAAGATCCTGGAGTCTCAAATTAAAATATACATGGACGAAGCAGATAACCTACGAAATAGAAACAAGGAGCTGATGACATCACTTTTATGCAATCAACTGATAGAAGCTCTTGAAGTGATTGAGAAAGACACAAAACCATCAGCTTAAGAAAGGGCATGCTATCATAGCAGAATGGGAGAAAAGATATATGGATGACACTAATGCACTCAAGAAGAAGTGGGAAATGGTAGAGAATTGGTACTTTGAACAATGCAAGGAAGATGTGAATCAACTCGCTGCAATAGGAGAAGAGCTCCTCAAGAACAAATAAGAAGTTATAAGAGCAACCGCAACAATGAAAGAAAAGGACAAATTGATAAAACAATTGCAAGATCAAATAGCACAGAAAGTAACAAAGGGGAGATCAGTAGTTCCATACTCCACAGTGGCTACTGAGGAGACTGAGGTACGTCCTCTTTCTCCCCCCTTACATCATTCACTGATAAGGGAGGCAACTGAGACCCACATTGAAAGATACACTCGGGATATTGCAGAACTAAGCGGGCATGAGTGGGCACTACTGGTATCCCAACTTACTAAAGATTTTGAAGACCAAGTAAGAAAAATCATGAAGGAAGCGAAGATTGAAAGCAAACATCTGGAATAGCTAATGAAACCCTTCAATGTACCATATGGATTACTTAAAGAGCAAACCCGAGAGTACATAAAGACCACAACAAATAAAGAGCCAGATAGCAACCTCTAGTTCAGCATGCAAACATTTACCTACACACAAGAAGAATTTGACAAAGCGGATCCTATATGGAGGAGAAAATTTTTGGAGAAGAATCCTACTCTACGTGTACAATGGGAATCAGCACCTTATATACTTCAAGTTAACCCATCTTTTTTCCCGGTACCAAGAAGATGCTCCTGGATGCAATTTTGGGAAGGCCAGCGCCAGCGAAGCATAAATAATCAGTGGCTCAACTATCCATTACTGCCAAGTCCACCTCGTAATTATCTACCGATCGAAGAATACATGGTTAAAACCATCGAATTTTGGATTGCTCGATATGCGACTGTACCAGATTTAGCAGTCAAGATGACTAGTAAGATTTTGAGTATGTTACTTACTATCATAAAGGTGTTTCAACATGCACAATACACCTTTTTGAACTTCATCGGCATTAATCAAGGATCAGATGCCCGCATTTTTGACCTATCAACTATACCTAGCTGATTAACGCTCATGGCCATATCCTACAGGCTAATGTTTGTGCCAAGTACTTACATGCAGACATTTGAAGAAGCATTTTTCATAGGCTTTTTTGAAATGGATTCAAAAATTTTTGCAAAAATTTCTTCAAACCTTAATGCACGACTGGTGGCCTATGAATTAAGTTTCTTTGCAGATCATAGACAGTCACCAGTTGACGGAGTAAAGTCAAACCAATGGAAAGAATTAATGTGATGTCAAGCCAATTTTCTTAATTAGAGAGAGGAGACAATTATACAAACATACTCACGTCACCACAAAAAGCCTATCGGGGATGACAGAGTTCAGGAGGAGGGATGTGTGGAAGGGGAATCGAGCAAGAAAAGAAGAAGAAGAAGATCAAAGAACAAAACTGCACAGTAAAGAACAAAGCTCATAAAGAAAAAGAACAACTCTCTGCCCAAAGCCCCACAGGGGCACGCATCAGGTGACAACACCAAAGAACCAAGTCCTGAGGATTGGAATTAAAGAAAGATTACAACTAGGACATTTCATGGGAGGTTGCACATAGCTGCCTCATCCACTAGGAGCAGGTGGTGAAGCGAAACAAGCAGGGAAGAGAGACAACACATGAAGGACTCTTCATCGGATAAGATAACCAATTTTCTAAAGGTCCTAGCTGCCTCCTTGTCCACTAGATGCATGCGGTTGAAAGAAAGGAATCAGGTCTAAGAGGATGACAAAGAAGATTCAAGAATAGGACCTTTAAAATGTAATGCTGATGATAGAGACAAAGAGGGGAAGAGTGTTGCAGAGAAAGAGGCATAAAAGAGCGGCCCCAAAATTTTCAAATCAATGGGCATAATTTTCTTCTTCAAAATCCTAAGGAATTCCCTCAAAGCTATGTAAATGCACTAGAGGAGTATTCTAGATGCATAAGCCCAACTCCTTGTAACATATTTCTGGTAAAATAGTAGGAAATTATAGAATAGCCAATAAAGTGCCGGTCACTTGTGTGAAAGGACCATTTTTAGGGCACATGTATATAAGTCACTTTGTGACTCTTTGTAAAGCACTTTTTTGCCATTGTGGAGGAGGAGACCAAAATTTCGAATTTGCTTCTTTCTTGCACATTTTCATCTTCTCTATGATATTTTGTGTGTGTGTGAAGCTTGGGATGTGTGTGTAGGACTGTTGTCTACCCCTCCCCATCACTTTTGAGCTACTATAGTGTGTGTGTGAGCAAGTATGAGTTGTGGAGTGAGTGTAGGAGTTTCTCGCCATTCACTGTTTTGGTCATAACTTGAAGAGCGGTTGTCAGATTCGAGTGAAAATATGACTACTAGATGTGTCTCATCAAGAGCTTTGAAATGAACTTGCTATTGGCCATATTCGGAGCTCCAAGTTGGGAGAAACAGCCAAATTTTTATTTACTATTGTAAGTGGTATCACGGCAAACACTTTCAGAGATTTAGTGAGATGGAGAGGTAGATTAGTATTTTCATGTACATGTATGTTGAACCACTTCACTTTCCATCATGTGTGCACATATCCTCATACACTTGGTTCAAGTGGTTCTTCATATTGATAATTAAGCGTGTGTCAATCCACCACTATACGCACTTGTGTGGCAAATGAGATTTAGTCTCTTTGACACAAGTCCCTAAGACCTCGTGACTTAGGTACACAGCTCCACATAAAGGGGATGAGAGGATAATCAACCTTCTTTGTAAGGCTCTCGAGCAATGTAACCCATGCTTTTTGGGATTCAGGGGGTCCCATGGGTACTAAGCCCCTTCTCTTATACAATTTTTTTTTCTATTAATTAAATTCTGGGAGAGTAGGATGTTGTCGAACTTCCATTCATGAAAAGCATTTGTGTCATTAGTAAAGAGGCTCATGATCATCTAGTCTTGATTGAGGGGAAGAAAGAGGCCTTGAATAAGACATAAATGTGTGTGAAGTTTGACAAGGCAGCTAAGGCCATCGACAACGATCACAAAGAGAAGAGGTGGCTAGGGGCATCCTTGCCTAATAGAATGTTTTAATCGAATAGCTTGAGAAAGCTCGCCATTTATGTTTATCTATGCTGATGCATTTCCCAACAACATTGAGATCATCTTAATGAATTCCTAGCCACAACCCAGGCCTTTTAGAGATTGGAGAAGGAAGTCCCACTCGAGTTTGTCATAAGCTTTGTCAAAGTCAATCTTAAGGAACATGAAATCTTGAGGAGACTCTTCAGTGAAAACAAAACCTTCCCAAACATTAGTGATAGCCTCACGGATGGACATCCCCTTGATGAACCCTTTTTTATCCTCATTAATCTATTTTTGTAAGTGACAAGCAATTTGATTAGAAATAACTTTAGCAAGGATCTTGTAACTTTTCTGTAGCATCATAATTGGATGCAAATTTTCAATCTTGTTTTTACTAACTTTTTTGTGAATAAGCTTGATAACACCTTCATTGAGACATTTGGGCAGCAGACCAAAAGAAACAGCATCTTGCCACACCATAAGTAATAGAGTAGTCACCACATGCTTGAAAGTCTTGAAAAATGCATTGGTGAGGCCATCTAGCCCCAGGCTTTTGCCATTAGAAAGTGAATCAATAACTTCAAGAATCTCATCATCCAATGAGAGCTTCAAGAAGAGGCTTCATATTTTGTGTAATTTTTTTTGGTTCTTAATCTAGAGATGACCACATGCAATCATGCATGTGATGAGAAAGAGGCGTGGAAACCCCCAAAAGTTGGGTAAAGTGATTGACAATCAACACACTATTTTCTTCCCTCTTCTTGCTCTTCTCAACCCCATTGATGTCCATCATCAAAGGGATCACTTCCTTTTATTTCTTCTTCTTGATGAGGTCACACATGTTTTGAATATTCTTCCAATTCCTGAACAAGATGTGTTGTGTCTTCATGACCACCTTCCTCCAACACTTGGCCGGCTAGGAGAAGGTGGCAAAGGCCCAGTTCCACGTAGCTGTAATCTCCTAATAGGCTGAGGGGAAATAGAAGGTTGATAGATTGGCATGAAACCAAGGGGCTTTCTTGAGAAACAAAAAAAATGGCCACTCAAAATTTTTTGTTATATGTCACACCAATAAGAATTATTATATTGCTATTGAGAAGATCGATACTCCTGGTTTAGTGTTGGTAAAAATTTGGTGTAATGATCATTACCAAACTTGTGAAAGCCTCTAATTTTTGTGAGATGTCTCATTATGTTTGTAAGAACACATAGCTAAATTCAATTTCTTAGCCAACGTCTTTGCTTGATGGACCTATCTAGAGTGTGCTTATAGAGGTGCTACGTTTTCATGTAGTTCTTGAACATCTCTCACTAGCAACATGAATCTCTCATACTATGATCCCGTCATTCTATATTTTTCTTATCCAAAGAAGGGTGGAAGAGCACCTTTATTCAAGGTAGATCCCTCACTATTCTCTCTCCCCTCATTTTTTCAGAACAATGTCTTTTGCTCAAAAGATTCCTTAGTTTTCTACTATGTGCAAGCCATGAATCCCGTGAGAATTAATATCATGAACATTGAGAGGAAAAAAGTTGAGATAAAATGTGAGAGAAGGGAAAAACCCTTTACTAGAATCAAAGGAATCAAAGAGGTTAAAAAATGCAAAGTAGAGCTTCAACCTAGCCATTTGAAGATCAAGAGTAAACTCAAGCTTAAGGAAGTGTTGAATTTCAACCTTTCGTCATTGTTTTATAAGGAATCATGGATAGATCAAGTTAAAACAAACTCAAGATATGTGTATAACTGAAAAAAAGGGGATTCATCTTGACAATGAACAAGATGGAGGGAAATAGATGCTCCATACAGAATAAGAACAATGATTACATTATTGACCACTTTACAATGATTCTTGGTTCCTCCCTTTGGTTACAAAGCATAGAAAAAAATGCATGGCTACCATCTCTAGGGTTGAGTTCCCTAACATCCAAATGACATGCCCTCACTCAATAAACCTACTAACACCTCTAAACTGCATGATGCCATTGATTCCCTTCCAAAAAGTAAGAGTTTTGAACTTTAAAACCTAAGAAATGAATTCTTGTTTGCCTTGAAAAGTGTGTTTTGGTTGGTCTCTTTGGAAAGATTTTTCAAGAGCCATTTAAGCTTGATGCTCTCCTTAAATGCCTCAATATGGGGTTCATCAACTCAATTCACCATAAATTGTACCAAATTGTAGAGTGGACTTTGGAGACCATTCTCGGTTAAGGAAAAGAATCAATGCTTGGGATGCTTCACAGACCAACCTCCTTCTTGTTCGGACCTTCCACACTTGAAACATCTTAAGTGGAAAATCCGAACCAAAATGGGACATATGCTAATAAATAAAAGAAATGTGGACTTCAATTACGTGTTAAACAAGAAGTGGTGTCCGAAGTGGACTTGGATTTAATGGGAGTTAAAATTCAAGGACCTATGACACCTACTTATTGAGAACAAGAAAGTAATACGCATGTCACATATTATCCACAAGGAGATCTATACCAATGTTAGAGCTAGTAAAATATGTGGTGCTCCCCCATGGTAAAAGAGATGCTTTGGCAGAAGGGAAGATCTAGGACACCTCTTTTTTTTTTACTCTCTAGAGGAACATGACTTGGTAGGGTGTTGGTTCGCTTATATTGTTGGATCAACAAGTTAACTAGAGGCAAGATTTACTTGGTGAACTAATGAGTTGCTCATCGGCTCTAAAGAACACCATTAGTATTGAAGCACTTTAGAAAATTTTGAAGGAAATATGTGTCATCAACTTCAAAAAGACATCCAAAATGTGATCAATCAAGAAATCCCTTGCTTGTTTAGGTAGAAGGATTCTTGATTGTAAGAATCCCAACCCCCCCCCTTAGACCCAACAAGGAGTTTGTGTTAGAAAACAAAAAGCTAAAAACAAATGGGTCTCCCACAAAGGAGACAAATGTTACACCTTCTTTGTACCTCTCTCTAAATCTTTTTATCTTTCCGCTTGTTTAAAATTTAAAGCACTTTTGTTGCAAAAACAAGTTATTTCACAAAAACAAGCTAAAATTTGAAACAAAACTAGAGACTAATTAATATGCTTTAGACAACCCACGAAATGATTGCAGAAATTTCTTGCCAACAAAATCATAAAATACCATAAATATTCGGCTCACAAAGAAGAAAAAGCCCTCACCAAGAATAGATTAAGATTTAAAGTGATTCTTGGCATATGAGAAGTTATGGAGTATGAAAAAAGTCAAACTAAGACTTCCTTTTCTTGAAGATTGATTCTGATAAAGATTATGATAGACTTGAGTGGGATTTCATTTTGCAATCCATAAAGGATGTAGGTTTGAGAGTTCGCTTTTAGGAAGCTCAAAAAAAATCCAAGACTTTCCTCTTGTTTAAACATACAATGGTCTTTGCAATCAAAGGGCAAGCGTATTTACTAATTTGCTTTGTATCTCATCTCAACACTGTTGTATATCATCTCTCTCTCTCTATGTATCTATCTACCTCTCTATCCGATTCGAGATGGAATGTATCAAAGGGAAAAGTCATCTTCAACCTAGCCTTAAAAAATACATAAGCAAATGCAGACATCAATATGAAATAAATAACCTTTCACAAAGAGAAGGAAAGAGGTGATCCAAAAAGATAATTTTGAATAAATTGAAAGGAGAAAATCACTTTTTCACCAATCAATCAATTACCATTTTAACAAATTTAATTGATTGATACGAGTAGACTTCCTGATTCGATGGATCGAAAGAGCCATGGCTAATCCAGTGGCGGCCCCGGCAGGTATGGCTATCATTTTTCTCCTTTCAAAAAAATGCTACCAAATAAAGTTTTAGTCTAGATTGATGAATTGTTGTCCAAATAAAAGTTAATAGACATATCAAAACCTTACCCAAAGGGAGAATTCCTAGCTTGGATTGTCTCCCCAATGAGTTATTCAAAGGATTAAAAGATGTAGTGATAGGACCACTTGGTTTGGTTTGGAAAGAAGCCTTGCAGTTCGGTGAACTTCCTAAGTTCCTCAATAAAGTAGTCATCAAATTGATGCACAAATAGTACAACAAGAAAAACAAAGTTATTTGGGACCTACAACAATGCTTCGAATGGGGTACAATACTATATCTAAGGCTTTGTCCAATCACTTGTCTCACCATCTTCTCAATACCCACACAAAGATTATAAAGTTTCTATCAAGGCAAGTTATATCTCTGAATCCATTATTTATATTTGAGAGGGTTTGGATGATTTAGAAGATTCGAAACAAGAACTCTTGTTTCTCAAGATTGACTTCAACAAAGCCTAGAATAAGCTTGAGTGTGACTATATTTTTCAATCTTTTAAGGATGTGATTTTTTAGAATAAGTACTTGAAAATTGTTTCAAACCTTTGGGGAAACGTTTCTGCTTGGATTAATGTCAACAAAAGTCTCTTCTCCCCCTTCAAACTCAAATGATCAATAAGACAAGGGTATTGTCACATGGAGTATCCTATATGAATAGTATTTAGAGGTATGACCCTCCTCTTATTCATATAGAGTATGATGCTCACATGAGTGCCAAGTGGCACTCATGAGAGGAACCTTGACCATGACCCATTTTGGGTGTAGAGAGAGAGAGGGTAATGATGGAACTCATCACGTGGCTGGGCGGCAATTGATTCTTCGATCTCCGTGCGCACATCACTGTCAGAGGGTCATCGATTGGCGTGTAGGACCATTCCCAAAATTGGGGAGCTCATCGGAGCAGACGCTTGACATTGGTATCGGAGCCAGACGGCGAACGGGACAACGATCATCAAGAACCGACGGCCCACAGGCGGCCCGCGATCAGAGACGGCCCACAGGCGCAGAGACTCACGCAGGAGCAGCAGGCGTCCGCCAGCCCACGAGGGGGAGCTTTGCTCCTCCCTCCCCACTCCAAGGTGGAAATAAGCTTCTCATGCTCTTGGCTATATAGAGACTTCTTCCGCCTGTTGCGCGCACATGTGGGATATTTTGCTTCATCGAAGGTGAACTCTGAGTTTTTTCGAAAATGGTAGCAATAAGCTTTGGATAGGAGAAGATTTCGAATTTTTTCCCAAACTTTGGAGCTACAAATCCATGATCTAGATCAAGATTTTGTAAGAATCATGAGGGATATATGTATTATGGGCTGTGGTTATGGGATGGGGGGTGTTGATTTGGTAAAATAAGCTTTCATTCCTCAGTTTTGAGCTTTCCAAACCCATCTATTCATGAAGATGAAGTTTTTCACTTCCCACCGGTGACATACCTCACTTCTCCGGACCATATCTTCTTCATACCATATCGGATTTTCAAAATCTTGGTCACGTTTCGAAGCTACGCTTTAAGCTTCGCTCAGAGACCATCGGTGTTGGATTTGGAAGAGATTTGCCCTACCAAAATCTCTCTGCAGCGCTTCAGCAGGAACTAGGCGGCCACTCCCGGGCCTAGTTTTTCTTATACACCAACTTAAGTCTCAAATGATCTCTCTTGAGACTAGTGTCACCTCTTTCCTAGCTAGGAAGGAAAGAGAGACTCCTACCATTCCTCTAGAGATTACTAGGAAAGAGATTTCTCTTCCTAGTAAGTATAAAGGAGAGAGCTCTAGGGAAGCTCCCCTCCTGAAAGACTTAAAGCCACCAACCTTCACGGGGGATGACCGAGACAGGAATAAGGATGCAATCTACACTTTTTTACAAAAGTGGCAAGATTTGCATCAATTGAAGGGCACCCCACCTGAGTATCGTGTGCTAGAGGCGAGTCTCTCCCTCGGCCCGCGTGCTTATAAGTCGTGGATGAGTCTTAAGGAGGCGAACTCTATCCCTAGTGACTGGACTCAGTTTGAAACTCTTTTCCTAAAAGAGTTTCTTCCTGAAAATGAAGAGGAGAGGAACTGGGATGAGTGGGATAGGATTACTCAAAGAGGCAGGCCTCTTTCAGTCTATCTATCCCACTATAGAGAGATCACTTTGAAGCTTAAGGGTCTAGATGATTTTCAGAAGACCAGAGGGTTTGTTAGGGGCTTGGATAAAGCCATAAAGAGGGAAGTCAGGAGGAATGCGCCTAAGACGTTTGAGGAGGCGATCAAATATGCACAGATATATGAGGACCATAACCGTCCTCAGTATACTCCTATGGAGACGGATCAGCCCCTTAAACCTCTTAGCACCACTAAATTTAAGAAAAAGTTGCCTTTTGGGAAAAACAAGGTTTTTATTAAAAAACAAAGATCACAAGGGCCTAAGCTATCCACAGACCAGTTTGAGAAGGCCAAAAGAGAGAACCTGTGTTTTAGGTGCCTATCCCCTAGCCACTCACAGTGGAACTGTCCACTCAAGAAGGGGGAAGAAAAGAAGAAAGGACCAGAGTCTAGTACGGCTCCTGAAAGGGGCAAAAAGGCGGTCCACCTAGTGCAGACCCTTCCCATTCATGGCAGCTCTAGCTGCAAGGGAGTGGAGGTGATGCACGAGGATATAGAGCACACGTGTTGTTTGACTCAGTCATTGTGGTCACCGCAGTTTGGACCACATGACTTGGTCAAGCTACATGGTAGTGTATACGGGACCAGGGTGCGAGTCATGATAGATGACTCTGCCACTCATAATTTCATAAACTATGCTTTGGTCAAGAAATTGAAGATTCCCCAACAGCCTAGTGCACATAAATACATTGTATCTATGATGCAAGGGCAAGATAAAAGAATATGGGATACTATGGTATCCAATTTGGAAGTCAAGATGCAGGATTATACAGATCATATGGACTTCCAAATTATGAATATGGAGAGGACAGATCTAGTCTTAGGAAGAGAGTGGCTATGGGGGTTGGGAGATACACTTAAACGCAGCTATCAAAATAACACACTCGAGTTTGAAAAGAATGGAAGTACAGTTTTTATATTCAGGGAGAGAGAGATGTACCTAGTGCACCTCTCATCTCATCATTAGAGTTGTATAGTCTCTGTTGTTCACAGCATGTACAGGATATCTTTTTATTGTATAGTCATGATATGGAGCATTGTACAGACAGCTCACCTGATGTATATTTTCATGCTTTGAATGTAAATATGAACAGGACTTTCTACTATTCTTTTTTGCAAGAGTGTGTAGTTAAAAGTTTCTCAGCATGAGGAGGTTGAGAAGCAATTGCAGGATTATTTAGATAAAGGCTTCATCAAACCTAGTAACTCACCATGGGCATCGCCAATGCTCCTAGTTAAAAAGAAAGATGGCTCTATGAGACTATGTATAGATTATAGAGCACTTAATAAGGTAACTATCAAAAATAGATTTCCAATGCCTAGGTTGGAAGATCTATTTGATCAGTTACATCAAGCTCGGTATTTTACCAAGCTTGACCTTAGATCAGGATATCATCAGATCAGGATTAGGGCAGAGGATGTCCCTAAAACTGCATTTAGGACTAGATATGGGCACTATGAGTTTTTGGTGATGCCTTTTGGTCTCACCAATGCTCCTGCCACTTTCATGAAACTCATGAATAGTGTTTTACGGCCTTATCTAGGACACTTTGTAGTAGATTTTTTAGATGACATTCTGATCTATAGTGCATCAGAACAGGAGCACTTGGAACACTTAAGAAAAGTATTTCAAGTGCTAAGGGAAAATTCGCTCTTTGCTAAGGAGTCAAAGTGTGAATTTTTCAAGAAAGAGGTTAGGTACCTTGGGCATATAGTCTCCCAAGATGGAATCCAGATGGATCCTGAAAAAGTAAGGGCTATTATGGAATGGCCACATCCACGGAACCTGGAGGAGCTGCAGATCTTCCTAGGTTTATCAGGTTTCTATCGAAGATTCATTAAGAACTATGCCAAAATTGCTGTCCCGATGACGGAACAGCTTAAAGGGAAAGGGAAAGCCTTTCATTGGGGAGACGAACAGAAGCAAAGTATGGAAAAGTTGAAGGTAGCAATAGCTACAGCTCCACTTTTACATATAGCAGATCCCAATAAACCATTTGTGGTTGAGACTGACGCGAGTGATTTTGCTATAGGAGCGGTTTTAGTTCAGGATGGTCGACCATTAGCTTTTGAGAGCAAAAAACTAGAACCGGCTCAAAAGAATTACTCCGTCTATGAGAAGGAGTTGTATGCAATAGTCCATGCTTTGAAGAAGTGGCGTCATTATTTATATGGTGCCAAAGTTACGATAGTGTTTGATCAAGAGAGCATTAAGTGGCTCTCTAATCAAACAGACCTTAAAGGTCGTAAGGCCCGATGGGCAGAGACCCTTCAAGAGTTTGACTATGAGCTTAGGTATAGGAAGGGAAAGTATAATGTAGTGGCTGATTCACTTAGCCGCATGCCTATGCTCAATGGACTGAGTTTTACTCAGATCACTAGTGAGCTACTTGAGTCTATTAGAGGGAAATGTAGGCTTGATCCTGCATATTCCGAGATTTGGGAAGCCATAGAGAATGGGGATCGTGATATACGAGTTTCCAATGAGGATGGAGTATCGACGGGTACTCAAGAAGGATTCAAGTGGAAGAATTACAGTGTCCAAGATGGATATCTGTTATATAAAGGTAAGGTGTGTGTCCCTAGAGATACTGAGATGAGACGGCATATTTTATATGAGTGTCATGACACACCTAGTGCGGGACACCCAGGAGTTAACAAGACTTATGATCTTGTTAAGAGGCAGTTTTATTGGTCTGGACTTCATAAGGACGTCCTAGAGTATGTGCTTAAGTGCAATAAATGCCAGGTCAACAAAGCTGAGAGGTTGAGGATTGGAGGACTACTCCACCCATTGGATACTCCTAATGGGAAGTGGGAGAGTATCTCCATGGACTTTATAGTCGGTTTACCTAAGACACAGAGAGGGCACGACTCGGTCTGGGTAATTGTGGATAGGTTAACCAAAATGGCTAGGTTTATTCCAACACATACTACAGTGAAGACACCTGAGTTGGCTAGACTCTTTGTAGAGAACCTATACCGGTTATATGGTCTTCCTTTAGACATAGTTTCTGATCGGGATAGAAAGTTTACTAGCCACTTTTGGAGAGCGGTCTTCAAAAGGTTGGATACAAAGCTTAGCATGAGTACGGCCGAGCATCCACAGTCGGATGGGCAAACAGAAAGGGTTAACCAAATCCTAGAGGATATGCTTCGAGCATATGTAAATGAAAGGCAAACTAATTGGGAAGAGTACTTACCTATAGTAGAGTTTGCATATAATAGTGCCAAGCACTCTTCCACTGGGCATAGTCCATTTATGCTTATGTATGGGTTTCAGCCAAGGGCTCCTTATGCAGTTGGCTTGCAGAATGAAAAAGTTCAAGCTGCAAAGGACTTCTTGGAAGAAATGAATGATATGCTTAGACTTGCTAAGGACAGCATTAGGAAAGCTCAGGATAGGGCTAGAGCCTATGCTGACCCTCAAAGAAGAGATATCAACTTTGAGGTAGGAGAGCAAGTCTATCTTAGAGTTCCATCTAGGTCTGAAACCATGAAGACGGGACCTTGTCCAAAATTATCTCCTAGGTATTGTGGACCTTTCCAAATACTTAAGAGAATAGGAAAGATGGCTTACCAGCTCCAACTTCCAGAGAATAGTCAAATCCATCCAGTTTTTCATGTTAGCCGGCTTAAGAAAAGGCTGGGTGAATCTGACAACCTCATTCCAGATAGTGAGGTAGTAGAGCCTATTTCTGTTCAATCTATTCCACATGAGCCAGAGAGCATACTACGCACTCGAGAGAAACGGACGAGGAGTCACTTGTATAAAGAGTGTCTAGTAAAGTGGAAAGATAGTTCAGAAGATAGTGCCACATGGGAGCGGGTTAGCACCCTTCAGAGACGGTTTCCCAGTTTTAGTTTACCTTCCCAAGAGTTTTCTTAAGGGGAAGGATATGGGGAAACAACACGGAGACAGGACCATGTATTTCTATACATGGGGATATAGTGGGAGTGGTGGTTCTATTATTTCTCTCTTTCTTTTAGACCTTCCAATACCATTTTGAGGACAAAATGGAAGTAAGGGGAAGGAAATGTCACATGGAGTATCCTATATGAATAGTATTTAGAGGTATGACCCTCCTCTTATTCATATAGAGTATGATGCTCACATGAGTGCCAAGTGGCACTCATGAGAGGAACCTTGACCATGACCCATTTTGGGTGTAGAGAGAGAGAGGGTAATGATGGAACTCATCACGCAGCTGGGCGGCAATTGATTCTTCGATCTCCGTGCGCACATCACTGTCAGAGGGTCATCGATTGGCGTGTAGGACCATTCCCAAAATTGGGGAGCTCATCGGAGCAGACGCTTGACAGGTATCCATGAGCCTTGCTCCTTTTTTTGACTATTGAACATGGCCTCAATTGGCCACTAGATGAGCAGTGTTGTAGGGGAAACATCAAAGGAATTACCCTCCCGAATGATTTGGACCATTGTCCTTAGACTCTTTGTTGATGATGCAAATGTTTTTCTTTTTAGTGATCAAGAAAGCCCAAAACACTACTAGGAGTGTCTAAAATTGTTGATTAGCCATAGGAAGATGGGTTTGAAATCCTCCATCCAATAAGATCCCCTATAATCCATTTGAAACTAGGGCTATAAAGGATTTGTTACGGTTTCTAGTTCTTAGACTTGTGATTATTATGTTGGGTTTTAACATCTCAATGAATCAATAATTTGACTCAGTTATGAACTTTTTGAAACCAAACTTCAATTATCAAAGAGACAACGTTGATAAAAAAAAGCCATGGAAATTAACATGTTTCTTATTCCTAGACCACATATTTCCTTACTTGGTTACCTGGCAATAAAGAATTGATCAATGTGGAAAGAGCACTTATGGAAATTTTGGAAAAAAATATTTTCTAGTGACTTCAACCATACTTGCAAGGAGTTGTGTAGTGAGATCCTTAGTTTGCCTCTGAACAAGAACTAGGAAAGACGCCTCCAGTAGTGAGATCCTTAGTTTTCCTAGGAGGAAGAATTAGGAAACAAGCCTCTAGTTAGATGCAAATTAGTCTTCTCTGCTCTTCACAATAGCAAATAATATAAAATGGATCCTCCACTAAGGATCTAATAGGATCCTCAAATTGATTTGTAATCCTAAATAGCTAACCATTACTGGGTGCATTGTCCTACGTTGTACTTGTCTCTTATAGTTTTTTCTTTAATTAACTCAAGAAATTTTCTCTTCCCACCATGAGGGTCTAAGATGGCTCAGTGGCAATGGTCTTGAGAAAAATCCAAGATTGAAGAAGAATGTGGATTTTCATGTCATGCTAAATAGGAAATGGTGTCAAGATTGGGTTTGCTAGAGGTGGGACTTTAAGTTCTAATCCCTTTGGTTGTGGGGTCCCCCTGTGGAGCAAATGATGCCTTAGTGGAAGGGAAGACTTGGGAAACCTCTTCTATTCATGCCCCAAATCAATATCGGTTTGGAAGACCCTGTTACATGGACAAATCAACTCGAAGCAAGCTTTGCTCGGTGAAGCAATCAGTTGTTCCTCAGCACTGTGGAATGCTATAAGAGAGAAGACCCTATGGAAACTTTGGAAAGATAGGTGCATAGCCAACTTTAGAAGCCCTCCTAAAGAATGGTCGATCGAAAAATCTCTTTCTTTTAGGCAAAAGAATTTCCAATTGGAAGAAGCCCCCACCATTTAGACAACATAGAGTGTTCTTCATAAAAGGCAACAAGATCAAAACCAAGTGGGCCCCACATGAGGGGGACGAGATAGTTATCAACCCTCTTTGTAAAACTGTCTAGTAGCCTATTTGCTACCATTGCTTTGTGGGATACGAGGCCGCCATGGGTGCTAGACCCGTTCACCTGTACAGTTGTAACTCCTATTAATTAAAGTTTGGAAGAGTAGGCTCCACCAAACTTCTTTTAAAAACAATGTAGGATAAGAATGCCATAAATAGAGGCATTATTTAGATTTGAACATATTGAACTCCCATGTAATCCATGCTAGGAAATAGATAAATAGTACATACAGATGTTCGGGGTCCTACAAAGACCACATCTATGGGTGGTTGCAGGTTTTATGTTACTTTCATTGATGACCATATGCAAAAAGTATGGGTATGTTTCATGAAAGGGAAAAGTGACGTCTTCACTCACTTCCAAAATTTTAAAGCTATGGTGGAAAAGCAGTCAAGGAAGTATATTTAGACATTAAGATATGATGGAGGAGGTGAAAACATGTCAAATGGGTTTAGTAGTTTTCTAAAAAGTCATGGAATTCGACAACAAGTTTCATGCAGGTACACACCACAATATAATGGCATTGCTGAGTGCAAAAATAGAAATAGCAAGAGCCTTGATGGTTGAGAAGAATATGCCTCATTGTTATTAGGCAAAAGCTATGCACACTGTTGTATACATAATGAATAGAATTCCGATTGATGTTGTACATCAAGTTACACCTAAAGACAAGTTTATAGGTACAAAGCGAAACTTATCACATATGAAAGTATTTGGCTGTATTGCATATGTACATGTTTCGGATGAGTTGAAGATATAGCTTGATCCAAAAGTAGAAAAATGTATCTTCATTGGTACTCCCTTGAGCAAACGGGATATAAATGTTACAACCCCCTCATAGGAGAGGTGAAGGGAAGCAAAGATGTGGTGTTTGATGAAATTTCAAGCTTCTATGCAAATACCAAAGGACTTAATCTTGACTCAAATGAGAAAGGAAATGCTGAAAAATCAAGTGCAAAATCTCAAGTTTTGAGTGGACCTGATGCATCACCAAGCAATAGTTCCAACTCAAATCCATGGGGTGGAAGATTGGATGGAAATTTAAATCCCAAAAATTCATCAATTACATCGAAGAAGGGTAAAGAAAAGCTTTATGTTGGTAGTAAAACATCTACAAGTTTTGAAGATACTAATGGAGATTCAAGCAATCAGAGAAGAGCCTTGATGGCGAACTTGGATTGCCCTTTGTGAAGACTCTAGGAGTAAGAAAGGCACATGCAGATGATACAAGGAGAAGTGACCTAGGACCAAGAAGATATGGGAGGATTTAGAATTTAGTGCAATCATTGACATATGATAGTTACATGGCTCGTCATTGTACCTAGATGACCAAGGTAATACAAGATGTTGAACCTTCTTGTTTTGAAGATGCAATTAGAATGCAGATTGGGAGAAAGCTATGGATGAGGAGATGGCTGTTGTTAACAGCCAGAGTAGATGACCACAATTTTTTGTAAATTTACTTTATAATTAGAAAAGGGAATTTATTGATGAGGAGATTCCAATAGTTTCCATAGTTTGTAATTTCCAATGTTTTATTGTACATTCTGAAGTATGGAACAGTGAGGTTACAAAGAAGTGTGGAGTAGATTATTCCGATACGTTGTGTGTTGTGAAGATCAAAGTTTGGAGGAAGACGATACAGAGCGGTATATTCTAGAAATTTTGTCGGATGATGCTTTGTACTGTTGATGCACAATCGTACTGTATTATAGAATGATGTATAAGCAATCTTACTGATCGATGAGTACTTTCTATTGCCAAAATCACTTTATCTCTTAAGTTTGTCTATCTGTACAAAGTCTCTGAGCAATACGTAGTGTACTATTTTGAAGTATGTGTGGTGTAGTTTAATAAAGAACATAAATACATGTTTATGAGTACAACTATATTCATAAATCCCTGTTCTCGTACCCATTCCTTTTGACAATTGGTGCTGTGTTTTTGTTGAAGTACATTACCATGTAGACATTTGTTGACACGATGGGATGGGGTCAATGATGAAAACCATCACCAGATAGATTGATGTCGTTATGGAGTGACAAGGAATACCTCAAACGGAATTATCATTTTGACTATCTGGACAAATTTATCAAGCAGACATTGGAAACAATACATCTTGAAGATATCTCCATTAACGAAGCACTTAGTATTTCGGAAGAGTTGCTCTACTAGGTGGAAAACGGAGTGCTATCTCCCAGACTCTTGCAGGATTGGATCTATGGAAGAACAAAAAGTTTGCCAAGGCTTCCTAGCAAGGGGAATCCAGCAGAATCGACGAGTAGTGCTAGCAACAAGAAGAAGAATACCCTATGGACTTAGGCTAAAGCGACGACAACGAACCCCCACCAGGATTAGCTTTAGCCATAGTTCCTTTCATATGGCTCATTGTCTTGGAAGCAGTTGATGATATGATGACATGCCAAAATCCACTCTCGGAATTAAATTACACGCACTTTTATGGCAGAAGAGATGAAGACCTAGATGTGCATGTTCGCACATTCGAAAATCAATATGTCTGCAATCATTGAGGCGGAATAGATGATGAACATGAATTTTAGGTGTTCCAAGCAACCTGGCAAGAGATGTAGTTAAGTGGCTTATAGAGTACCCCACAAACCATTTCTCAACTTATGATGCATTAAAAGAAGCTTTCTTAGAGTGCTTTATGACGACCAAAAACATTTCAGAGCTATATGCTACTCTATAATACATGATACAAAAAGGAATGGTAGAACAACTACATGTAAACAGATGGGTTGGACTAGTATTGAGCCAACCTCATTTTTTGTCTAGATGGCAGACCAATCGCCAGTACAGTTTGTGGGGCTCATTAAAGATATCCCCATCAAAATTTCTTAGGTGATTTTTAACATTACATTTGTAGTACTCTAACTCAAAGGGCAGAATCTAGATTATAATTTATTGTTGGGACGACCCCGTCTATGAAACGCTAAAGTGTGACAAAATTGGGAATAGAAGAATATCACCTTCAAGAAAGGACATGTGAAATTTTTGTTCCCATTAGAAGAGGAGCAATACTATCTTCCAAAGCATAAACCCATATTGGTGAAACCTCCTCACATGCTGGACAAGAAGAAGAAGAGCAAGATTTTCTTGAAGCCAATAGAGATCTCTTATCCTTTGGGGTTGTGGATGTAAATGTAGTTATCAGCCCAAACTGTGATAGCATGGTAGCCACTGTCTGCACAATACCCATGGAAACAAAAGAAGGGGATATTGCAGATATATTAATTAAAGATCCCATCGAGCTGGGAAAAATTTGGGTTGAAGAGGATCCATTAGAAGTTGTGAATCTCTGCAATGCAGAAGACCCAAAGCCTATCTGAATATGTTCTGAGCTTGATTCGAAATTCTGGATGGTGCTGATTGCTCTGTATAATAGTACAAAGATGTGTTTGCATGGACATATGCTGATATGAAGGGTCTTAATCCAAAGTTATACCATCATCGAATTCTGCTTAAAGCAGACACTACCCCAATCATGCAACAATGATACAAGATGAATCCCAACTTTACGGAGTAGGTGAAGTAGGAGCTAGATAGATTAATCAAAGTTGGATATATTGTACCCATATAGAATCCGAAATGGGTCTCTCTGATTTTCATCATACCTAATAAGAACAAGCAATTACGGATCTACGTATGAGGATGTAGCCAATACTCTTGCCAATTACCTACATATAGAAGATGTTATGTGTGCATCCATTTATCATTCATCTACATCAAAGAAAGAGTTGAAAAACACATCTAGAAAGTGATTCATCTACACAAAGTACAACATTATATTTGTCAATTTGGAGAGGCTTCAAAAGGAAACGGTTAAATTTTACAAATCCACAATTCAAGGTATATCCATTGTTTTGATAATGACATTCATAGTATCTTTATTAATATAATCTTTGTTATTTGATGCAGATTGTGGTTCCAAACTCAAGTTTGTATTGAAGCTAGACGAATGTCAAATCATAAGGGATGACGTATGGAGAGACTTAGTGTGACACTCATGAACGAAGTTATGGCCCATGCCATTATTGATGAAAGTGAAGAATCTACCCATCACTTTACATATAGTGTCCAATCCGAGAAAGATATATGGTGGTTAGGTGCTACTGAAGTACCTAAAGAATCCAATGATGTTCTTACATGGATTTTCAGTAGGACCCCATGGATCACATAGGTGATAACTTCTCAAATTCATGATGCCAAAATCACTTAGGTCAAGACTTAAAGACTATCAAATGCATGTTAGGGTGCAAACAAGGTGTATCTACTCTCTATCCTTGTCCATATTGCACACGAGGTTATAAACGAACAAAGAGAAAACAAAACAACATAGATGATTTAGCTGATGACATAGATGCATCTCCATCTACTGAATGGGGTATACCTTTAATGAGGTGTCCCATGTTAGGTACACCTGATCATGACATGTCAGATAAGGATTGGAATCCCATTATTCCATTACCTTTAGTCAATGTCCACTTTTGCACCTTGCATGCCTTCATGAGAATTTTTGATAGACTATTGAAGCTCCATATAGAATATGCATTTGCCATGAAGCCAATTGATAAATCTATTCAAGCTATAAAGAAATTGGAGGAACTTCTTAATTCAATTGGTTGTCATGGTGGAAACATAACACTAGTTGTTAAGAAAGTTGGAGAATCTCAAGATAGTTTGCAACAAGTGTCAATGATAGGGAATAAAGCAAGACATTTGAAGAGGTACTAGCACTCAAAATAATGAACATTACGAGCTGTGGAAAGACCTATGCATGATCACAACAGATAATGACTCTCAAGTTGATCTTTGTAATAAGAGAAAGAAGGTTTGGTCGAGCTTTGATAAGTTGGTAGGCTTAATGGGTCTCACTAGGTCTAGTGCTATTCAATGTCAATTGTTTCAAGAAACATTTGTGGAGTTCACCAAGTGTTTCATTCAATCTTGGGGAGATGGCAATATAACACACTACATTGTAAGTGTAATCTTCTTCTACAAGTGTTCATTGCACTTACCTTTTTCCAATGTACTTAACAATTTTTAGCCTATTTTATTTGCAGATGGAGCTTATTTCATGCATCGATATGGGTCATTAGAGATTTTCAGTACCCAAGGAATGGAAAAGTCACACTACAAAGCGAGGGGTGTCTAATTAAAATACATGCGACATGGTGGTGGTCCAATGCAATCAAACTACATGGAGGAGATGTTTAATTGTTTTTACTGCACTACATTCTCGAGAAAGTTTTTGTGGAATGACTTATGGATTCAAAATTGGAAAAACTTGCGAGAACGATGCAACACAACATTGCTAGTGAGAAATGGAAGTCATCATTAGGACTTCTCCATCATGCTCAATGGTGTGCTAGGAGACAACGAGAAGGCTCATCTTGGAAGTAAAGTGACTTCGTTATTTCCCATTATGTGGTAAAACCTATGATTATTGTAATCTTGGTTTCAATGTGTAATATTTTGTGTGGTTTTAAACAGGTTTTGTCCATTCAAGTGTTTAAGAAAACTCTATAAATAGAGAGAACTCACTTCATTTCACACTTTTTGCAACTCAAGAGAATGGCATGCACCAAGAAAACTACGAGGAAAGATCACGTGTTCTTTCCTAGCCCTCATCTAGGGACACAATGCCCACCATGGTTGCAACCCCCCCCAAAGACCACGAATTCCCAGAGCACATCCGTGCCTGTCTCACATGATGGCACACCACCTAGGAGCAATCTAGCGCAGGAACATGAAGTGTCCAATAGATAGGAGTATTTCACTCCAAGATGATCAGAGTCAATTCCAGATGATGAGCCACCAATAAGGGCACCCATCAAGGCAAGACCCAAACGAAAGCTGATGAGAATGGTTGTATCAGAGAGCGATGAGGAGTCATCCTTGAATGATGAAAGCAGCAATCAACCACCATGGAATGATATGCAAATTCCAACGAGCCATAGGGTGACACATGGAGGCAAGACACTTCCACAAGGACAAGGCAAATACCAACAAAGGAGGAAAGGGAGCAAAGTCAACAACCACATCAACAACAAAATGTGCAAGATGAAGTTGGACTCTCACATCGTGTACATTGGAGAAAGACAAACCATCAACCACGACATAGACCTCAACGATAGCCAAACATACCTCCCAATGCAAGAGCTCCACAAAGATGAAGGAGGCACTACAAGGCTTTTGTAGAGATACGACAGTACCAAAATTCTGTTGAGCTACTCATACCACGAAGAGCTTTTGCAAGGGTAGTAAAAGAAGAACTACAAAGCTACTATGCAGGTCTACGAATACAAGGGATAGCACTTGAATTGCTTCAAGAGGCAGCTGAGGCCTACCTCATGTCCATGCTTGAGGACTCTAACTTGTGTGCTATCCATGCCAAGAGAGTAACCACACAACCCAAGGAAATTCAGCTAGCAAGAAGAATTAGAGGAAATAACCCATGACATGTGTATATTGTACCCTTTGATAGGCCTACTTTGCAATGTAATACAATGAATAACATAATTTTTTTTTAACCTATATTCTTTGTGTCTTTTTTTTTTCTCTCTCTCTCTCTCTCACTCTCTCTATCTTTGACTCCCCACCATAAGTGTATGCAAATAACTTTTCTTTGAGTCAGTTATATATGGAATGATTCATACACAGGACTAGATAAAATAGGAAAAACTAAAGCTTATATTATCCAAACATTTACATCATTTCTCAATTGCCTTCTATTTCTCTACAACTTTCTTTCTCCTTTGGAGAGATTGAGGCAGCTGGTAAGTCAATACAGATCTTGATATTACATGGGGGTCTTGCATTCCTAGACCCATGGTGATACTTATTTGCCCTAGTACTTTTCCTCTAAAATTAAGTCCTAATGTAGTTACAACTAAGGATCTCCTAACCAAAATGACACGGTTAGTGCCTTGGGTAATTGTACATAGAATCAAATTTTGCTAAGGGCCTTCAAGCACCAAGTCATAAAGTGCCCATACGGACGGTAGTCTTTATGTTGATAACAAAATCATCCTTTGGCAACTTTCCGATGTAGTTTTCCAAGGATGAACCACTTCCACGAGAAGCTGGATCCCCACAGATCTTGCTGCGAACTTGTCGAGCTCAATTGCTTCTTGTTAAGAAAAAATGAGAATTCAAGCTCTTACTTTGTTAACTTAAATTATCCATTTATTTAATTTAATTACCACTTACATCATGAAGCTTGTCTTCTTCCTCTCCTGTGCTGCGATGAACTCCTCCTCCATAGTATAATTGTTGTCATCTTTTGAGATATCAACACACACCATTACTATGGTGTCTGTCACGTAATCCACAAGTGGGATTGCCTTCTTTTCAAGTATGTCAGATGATTTTTCATGGAGAAAATACTCAAGCATTCGTCTAGACGTAGACTGAATGCCTTCTCAATGTCATGAAGAAAAATAAATTCCTCTCCATCAACAACGATGATGGAGAGATATTCAAGTTCCACCTGTGGTAATGTGGGCTCAGAGGGGTTGAGATTTGAAGGGGGGGCCTCCTCCATGCTTGATTGCTCACATAGTTTGTCTTCAACACCACCAAGAAATTCTTGGTGGATTGTAATGCTTTCTTTGGAAAAAATTATAGCCTCTGGTTGAGGCTCATTCTTCTCCTTAACAAAACCCCCAGTGACAAGGTTGGGGAGTTCAACAGGTGTAGGTTTGGGCTCCTTATTGATGATAAAATATGTTGTTGCAATGTAGCAAAGGTACTTTGTACCCATCCTCTTCTTTTTGTTAAGTTTCTTTACTAATGGCATAGAGTCATCTAATAAGTGCCCTGCATTTTCAGCAATTGCCATGAAGCACTTAAGGCGCTTCATGAAGGCTTCATTGCCTTTGTGTATGTAGAGTAAAAGGTCACATGGGACCCTTTTACCCTCATAAGGTGGTATTTCTATAGACTAACAGAAGATGTAGTACTCAAGGAACTCTATGATTTCCTTGAGCACATCAGAGTTCAGCTGAATTGTTTTGTCTAGATCAGGGACTCTAGACAATAGATCATACAAGTGTTTTTTACCTTTGAACTCATTTGATTCCAAGAACTCATTGAAGAGTTCACGAGGATGTTTGGATTGCAAGGTACTGGAGGTTGAGGCAGCCATTGCACATGATACTAGCTTGTGTGCATGCTCTGCAAGTGCTTCTAGCTCTTCTTGGTTGCAAAAGTGAGAAATGAGAGAATAAGGGTTGCTTTTATAGTAGTTTCAAAATTTTAAAGTGAGTGGGACCCATTTTAAAACTAAAACGGATACCTTCAAATAAAACAATCATGCACAACTCTCAAAAAAAAAAATTGGCTCATAAAAAAGATTGAACAGAATCATTAACCAGAATAAGATACACCACATCTACACAATAGAAAAAATAAATTCTTAGTACTTTAATATTATAATAAATTGCCATTGGAAAAATCAAAGATTTGGCAAATTGTACATCATATTGAGATAAAAAAAATTTACATGCTACATGTCTTGCATGTTAAATACATTGTAGCATACGAAGGATTATAAATGGAACATAGGTTGTGTGTACACTCTAGCACTCAAACAGTTCTTGAGCTATGACCATGAAAGCTGCGTTCCATCCACACTCCATTCACGAAGGACTTTAATTTTATCCTCCAACCTCTTACCAATCTGTAGACAAATATAAAACCTTAAAATAACATATTTGAGTATAAGAATTTGTATAAACAAAAGAAAAAATACCATATGTTATTTACCTTATGCCCTTGTATTCTGAACTTTGATTGATCCAAATCCTCAAATCCCATTATTACTAGATGTTCTCTCACGTTGGCAAGAGTCCAATGATGATTTACTGAAATAACTTCCATTTTGTTGTTGGGTAGATTTAACTTAATTTCAAATGAAATTAAAAAACCCTCAGAACTTTGTAATGGTATCCATTCACCAAGTTTACACATCCAACGATCATAATAGAATCTAATGTACAATGAAGTACGATGTTTCAAGTATGGAAATCCTATGCTTGTTGCACCAATTTTACAAAGGTATCTATCCCCTTTGGTGCATCCTTCTACAAGTCCCCAATTTTCACCTACTAAACCCTCTACTTGCTCATACGTGATATCTTTTAACATGAACATTGTTGAAGTCTCTAGAATTGTGAATATCTAAAATAAATGTACAAAACAATGAACAGGAACACACCAATGCAATCCTATAGATCTTGAAACTCTTGTAAATTTCAAAGAGTTGTGTATGTCCATCACCATCTTATGATTCAAAGATGTTAATGTCCATATATCAAGTTGTGGCCACTCGAGCTTTAAAAGAGAATCTACCTTAATCATCTCTAACCTACCAAAATCATTTGATGAAGAGGTTACAACATATGTAAGACTATGAAGTGGTTGTTCTTCGGCCAAGGTAGAAGGAAATATGTCTACAACAAAAAACTACACAACTTAGCTAGGTATATTATGAAATTTGGACAAAACTCAATGAGTAATACTTACAGTTGATAGGATATCTCATTTTGTTTGAGTTTTCCAATTTCATGCTTGACATTGTGAAAACATGTTGTACAATGGCAACAGTTTCACCATTTTTGAGCTCTTTGAAGCCTAGTAACTTCCGTTTCCAATGAAGATCCAAGTTTCCATGATCTCTTACATGGTGAGGACCAACACCAGAGGGTTGCATGTACACCCATAAAAATTTTGAATTTTTGGGCGCAGGTAAGTTACGAGATTCCTTTCTTTCTCTAAAGGAAAAACCTGAACATAGGGGAATCCTATCCCCTCATCCCCCTTCAGCCTAGTGATTTATAGGCTATAGATTGTGTCCATCACCCTCCTCTCATTGGTCCATCACTAATCACTCCTTAATCCAAAAGGCCCATGCAGGGTTTGTTTTTTCCCTAATGACCGTATGCTCGATGAGGTAGCAGGTCACATCTCGGCCTTAATCCTAACAAATCCACCTTTGCAGTCAAATGCAAAAAATTACTGGGACATATTATTTCAGAGAAAGGCATAGCAGTGGACCCTGATAAGGTTAAGGTTATACTCAAAACCCTAGCACCTCGAAACCCAAAAGAGGTCTTACAATTCCTGGGGTAGGTATGGTGGCATGGTTGACATCTGCAAGGACTATCACATATTATAATCGCAGTGAACAAGTTAGCACACATCCGACCAGCAAAGTTTGTGTGGACAGAGGGAGCCCAAGTTGCCTTCGAGCGACTCCAAAAGATGCTAGCCATTGCACTAGTTTTGAAAGCTCTAGACTAGAAACAACTTTTTCATGTGTTTGTGGATGCTTTAGATAAAGCTATTGGGAGTGTACTTATGCAGAAGGAGGAGCACAATTGGTTCATATCTCTCTATTATGCGACTCGACATGTAACATCCGTAGAGAAAAATTATTCGACCACGGAACGTGAATGTCTAGGTCTTGTATACTCTATGAGGAAGTTTCACCATTACTTGTTAGGGCGGTCGTTCACCTTCCATATAGATCACAATGCCCTACTATATTTGGTGAAACAACAAAACTTGGTTGGACAGCTCGCTAGGCGGGTCCTCTTGTTGCAAGCATTTGATTATGACATTGTTCATCGTCCTAGTGCAAGTCACACCATTACAGATTTCCTATCTTGCATCGATCATGAAGAACTCCCAGAAGGTGTGGACAATACTCTTTTGGATGCAAAGGTCTTTACAGTGGCCCAAATTGAGAATGATCTTCAGACTACACCAACTTGGTATGAAGAGATGATGAGTTTTTTGGAAAATGGAATTGCTCCATAACATTTGCGAATTGGCAACTGGAAAGAAAATGGGTCTCCAAAGTTGCAGGTTTACTATTATTATGAGACAATTGTACCACAAGAATCCAATCGACATTTGGTTACACTATGTACCTTCGTTTTATGTATATATATGTGGATATGAGTATGTGTGTTTATGTATGTATGTATGTATGTGAGAGAGAGAGAGAGAAAAGAGTGAGACTAGAGGTACAAATACATGCATACACACACATACATCATACATGCACATTTACACACATATACACATACATGCACATTTATACATACACACGCATACATGCACATTTTTATACACACATACACATGCATGCATTTACACACATATAGTGAATACACACATAGACTCACATAATCATATTTACATACATATATACACATACACATGCATACACACATATAGATACACATACATACACACACATGCATATGCACATATAGATACACATACATACACACACATGCATATATATATATATATATATATATATATATATATATCCTAATTCAAAAACCATATTATAAATATTCTAATTCAGAAATCCTATTTCAAAAATTCTAATTCGAAAACACTAATTTTGATATTAGGGTTTTATAAATCCTAATTTAGAAACTCTAATTCATTATCCTTATTGATTTCATTTATTTCTTCTATTGTTAAATTTGTGTTCTCATGAGTCACATCATCTATTGATGGATTAATATCGATTTCTGGTAATTCCTCTTCATCATCAGTAGAATCAACATGTAGAGTATTATTCTCTTCATCAAAAAGATTAGTATCATTATCATGTATAATGATTCTAAGTTGTCTTTCAGATGTTGATGTATCAGTATCTGATGGTGAAAAGCAACACTATCATGAGGAATTCTGATTATTCCATCAGTACTTTTATGGTCATGTCCCCATGTCAAAAGCTTTGATAATTCGGGCCTCTGAAACATATGTCTAATCCATGGAGCCAATGGAAAATGTCTCAATACCTTTTTTGGGATTTTACCTTCTTCGTCCATATATTGAGGAGATTGACATTTAAAATACAATCGTTAGGACATGCATGTATACATTGATAATCTATACTAAGATTGTTGATTATCTTCTTCATTTCTTCATGTGAGGTAGGAAGAATATTCTGACTTGGTAAAAACTTTATAGATAATAACCTGTAAGTCCATGAAAAAAGACATATTAATAAAAATAAATGAATAAATATACATATATATATATGTATATATATATATATATGTATATATATGCATATGATTTTTTATATGTGTATGCTTATTTTTATGTGTATGTGGATGTGTATATGCATGTGCATGTGTATACATATACGTATGTGTATATGTATGTATGTGTGTATATGTGTATATGTATGTATGTATATGTATGCATATGTGTATGCATATATGTATGTATGTGTATGTATGTATATATATGTATGTATGTATGTATGTATGTGTATGTATGAATGTGTATGTATGCATGTATGTGTATGTATGCATGTGTAGCTGTGTATTTTTTATTTTGTTTTTAATTTTCTTTTTGTTTATTGTGGTTTGCAAACTTTCATATAGATATCTAGACCACTCAATCATTTGGCTATCTCCCATTTTATAGTCAATCAATTACCTTCCTTGCTAACTAAGACTTACATATTTGTTTACAAATATAAAGTATCAGTTAGCTATGGAGGTATTAGGTTAGTTTGAAAAATAGGAGTGGAAGATTTTGAAAGATGGATGAATAGTTTTAAAGGATGGGCAGACACAAAGTGTCCATTCAAAGCAAGTTCTTGTTCTTACCTTAGCTAAGGTAAAAACAAGAACCTGCATTGAATGGACGCTTTCTTTCCACCCATCCTTTAAAATTATTCTCCATCCTCAAAATCTTCCAAATAGATTTGTTTCTCCCATTTTCCAAACGACCTAATACCTCCATAGCTAATTGATACTTAATATGTGTATGCAAAGTTCATAAAAGAGTTAGCAGCACAGGTATTAGGTTGACTAGAATAGGAGAAGCAGATGTGTCAAGAAAATTCTAAAGACTCAGTGGACAATTCCAAAGGTGAGATGGACAAAATATCTTCATTCTATACAGATGTGTATAATTTGACGTTACTCTCATAACATGTGTGTGCATATGTGTGTATATGTTTATATGTGTGTATGCATTCATGTATATATATATATATATATATATATATATATATATATATATATATATATATATATATATATATATATATATATATATATATATATATATATATATATATATATATATATATATATGTGTGTGTGTGTGTGTGTGTGTGTGTGTCTCTATGTATGTATGTATTTATATGTATATATGTATGCATGTATATATATAAATAGATAGAAAATTAAAAATTATACCTTAATAGTGTCGAAATAGATACATTACTCCATCCAAAACAATTTTGAAGATTGAGAATAAGTAAGCTTGCACTTACTCATGTCAAATGAATTCCTTCATATACATGTTTTAGACATTCCTCTCGAAGATATTTCTCATTTTTAGAAATATCAATGCTTTCACTGTCATTTTGATACCAATCCTCAATAAAATCTGCCATGCCATCATCTTCATCATTGTCGTACAAATCTTGTACTTTATCTTCTTTTGAATATAGGTCTTTCAACCTTGCATATTTCACAGGATCACTTTTGCATAGCCTCCTCATAGAAGCTTCTAATAAATGAGGTCTTACTGGCAATTGTGAATGGTGTGGAGGAATATCATAAACATCATATGTTGGAATCTACACACATGAATGAAATTCATTAGTATTCCATAAATGAATAAAAAGTAAACTTCAAACATAAAATTAAATATATAAGTTATTAAATATGGATAGAAAAATTTCATTCTCTCTCTAGCTAAAAGGTGCTCTTGGAGGTCTACGCCATCCATAATTCACTAATAATTCATCACCAACATGTAATGTAGTAATAGCATTGACAACTATGTATCTTGATACATCTCTACTCATGTATGGTGATTCATGACTATTTTCACGCTCCTCAAATGTGCAATTAGTTCTTGAACTATTATGTAACCCTCGACTACTATTTATTAAACCTGCTATATTTCCATGTGTGTAAGGTCTTCCATCAATATATAATCTTTCATTTTTTGCATGTGAAATCCTTCTACTAGTAAGGGATGCTGCATTCAAGCATATTCCATAAGTACTCATGCTTTGAACATAACATGCAAGTCGATGCCAATATCCCCATCCATATATAGGACCACAAAATGACATAAGAGTGACTTCAAAGTTCGGAGGCAGATACAAATCCTCTACAATAAAGAGACCACGACCAGCATTAGTAATAGTGGATGGAGCAATCATATAGCAATTACCCCAAAAGTTAAAAACCTCTCCATCTAAAGGAAGTGGTCCTCTATTCCATCCTCCATATCTTCTTCTATCATATGTTTGTACTAGAGAACAATCACGAGCTGGCAATGGATAATCTCCAGCCGTTTCAGTCTCTAAACGAGGAGGTAAGGGATTTCTAGAACCCTCTACTTGTAAATGATGAACAGCAAGTCCATGATGTGTAAGAGGTATATTAACATTATGAGAAGTATTATTATCATCATCACCATCAAGCAAGTATTCTTATATATCAACAGTAATTTGATTTTGTATATGGTTTTTAAATAAAATAATGACATTAATTTATAAAAAAAATACATACTCAAGCATTATCACATTGACTAGGTGGTGGTGCATGCTCAAAAGTACCATACTCTACCTCATGTTCAATACATTCCAATCATGGTCTTCGATACCTGCCATAGCAAGAGTTACACCAACATATAATATGCTCTTGATAGTAAAATTCATCATAATTCCTATCGAAGGACACATGTGAAGTCATAGCATGGGTAGGAGGTGGTGGAGTGCCCACTAATTGATCAGAATCTGATTATAACAAAAAACAAAAAAATATATCAGTTATGTAGCTATCAAATATATTTAAAATTAAAAGTTTGATATACTTACAATATACAGTCCTTGCACGATTAGGAGACGGTGGTGGAGTTCCATCTGATTGATCGAAATCTACAAATAATGGTATTTGATATTAATTATCTGATTATTTACATAGATAAACATTCACATATAAATATTTACACATACACACATATTCACGTATACACATTTACACAGACACACATATTCACATATACACAAATACACATTATTGTGGGATAAATGCATGTATTTTGTATGAATGAGCGTATATGCATGCATGCGTATGTGTGTACGTATATATGTGGATATGTATATGTGTGTTTATGTTATATGTATGTATATGTGTATATGTATGCATATATGTATGTGTATATGTTTGCCTGTATATGTGTATGTGGGTATGTGTATGTGTATGTGTGTGTATATATGTGTATCTATTCTGATTCTTTTTTTCTGTTTGAGAACAGGGGATATTGTATGGTGGAAAAAAATAAGAGGCAACCTAACATACCACCTGAGACGTGGTAGTTCTTTTGTAGACAGCTACGTCCTCAGGAGTCATTTCCTCAGCACAAGGTATACAAATTAGTAGTTTATATTTGTAATTCTCATATATTTTATTAATTTTTTATATTTAATTTATGTATTTCTTTTTTCTTTTAATAAATAGGCTACTGCAAAGAAGAGAGTTGAGTCGCGCCACACATCGCACCTAGGCCAAATGGGCCATCATGGTTTTGTAGCTACATTTGTAAGTATATGTGTTATTGTGAGTATATTTTTTATTTTAGTTAAAATGCAAGAAACTAATCTTTTTTATTTGTTTCAATGCAGCGAAAGGATTATGGCTGATATACTACGAAACATGAGATCGAGTATGCTACACATTTTTGATATCGACGTTTGAGCAAGTATATGCGAGATTATCTGGATGCCTTTGTGAGTATTATTAAATTTTATATAATTATTTTATTTTTATGGATGTTTTAATTGTTTTACTTATTTATGGTTGTTATATGTAATACATGAGTATTATGAAGAGGCAGATATGGATGAGGTGGAGAGACAGACACAGGAGGGACGATCTTGATCATCACAGGGTGCTCACACAAATACATCAGATCATGCTGATGATCATGATGATGAGGATGAGGATGATCTTGATGCTGATGATGATGATTAGGATTCTTGATTATGACATTGGATATGTATTTACATTGATATATATACATATATATATACATACATATATATATATATATATATATATATATATATATATATATATATATATATATATATATATATATATATATATATATATATATATATATATATATATATATGTGTGTGTGTGTGTGTGTGTGTGTGTGTGTGTGTGTGTGTGTGTATGTATGTATGTGCATGTGCATGTGTAAGTGTATATGTGTGTATATCTGCATGTGCATGTGCATGTGTATGTGTGTGTATATGTATGTGCATGTATATGTGTAAGTGTATGTGTATATGTGTATGTGCATGTATATGTGTATATGTATGTATGTGCATGTGTGCATGTGTGCGTGTATGTGTATATGTGTGTGTACGTATGTGCATATACATGTGTATATATGTGTATATATGTGTATATATGTCGTGTATGTGTGTGTATATATACATATGTGCATATGTATGTGTATGTGTATAAACATATACAAGTGTATGTATATACATGTGTATATGTATGAAACATGCATGTGTGTGTGGATGCATTTCCATTTGCATCCATGTGCATGCATGTGAATGTGCATGCATGTGGATGTGCATATACATGTATTTAAGTATATGTTAATGTGTGTATGTGTATGTATATATGCAATAATGCATGCAAGTCTTTTTATGTGGTTCTAGAAATGTTTGTGCATATGCATGTGTATGTGTGTGTATCTATTAAGTGTATGTGCACATGTATGTGTGTGTATATATGTGTGTGTGTGCATGTGTATATGTGTATATGTGTATATGTGTGAACGTGCATCTTCATCATGTATAAGTGTATACGTGCATATCAATAAGTGTGAGCATGCTAACTAATGAAAATAACACAATTCAAATGATATACAAAGAATGGAAATTGTACATACAATAGTTAGCCATATTTTTTGCTTGGTTAGCTTCTTGAATAACCTGCAATAAAGAGAGAGAGAGAGAGGTAGAAAGAGATAATTCAAAGAGGAAAGAGGTAGAAAGAGAGAAATAAAGACAGATAGAGACAATAAGATACATATTAGACAAAACAACAATTCTGCAAGCGATTGTTTCAGCTCGTAACCGCAGCACAATTGTGAACGTTGGAGAGCTCTTCGATCAGATGCATGAAGATGCCGATCGAAGAGCCTCCAACATTTTAATTTCTTTTCGTCAAAAATCCATCGTGTAGGCGATGGCGTCGCATATGTGATGCTTTTTTAAATCGTTGCTTTAGCGACACTCTATGTGAGCGTCACACATCTCGTCGCGCCAGACGTCAATGAAAACATTGTATTGCTTGTCGTTTAACAGATGGTCCGCGCTCGATGCTTCTTGCAACGATTTTTGCAATTTTATAGCGACAAAATTGTGTCGCCTTAATCGTCACTATGCACCTGTATTCCTTGTAGTGGAAAAGATTGGTTTGAATGCAGAGGCTTGCTGGAGAGCACATTGTTGGATTGGAGGAGCATTCATCCTCATCCACAGATGAAGGATATTGCTAAAGAGATAGCATGATAGATAGATAGTGACGACATCAATACACAAGAGCTAAGCCTGCGGATAGGGCAAGAAACTTTTCAGCTATCACCAACCTTAATCGCATAGTAATCAATGGGCACTTTCTATTGCCAAAATCACTTTATCTCTGAAGTTTGTCTGTGTGTACAAAGTCTTTGAGCAATACGCAGTGTACTATTTTGAAGTTTGTGAGGTGCAATTTAATAAGGAATGTAAACACATGTTTATGAGTACAACTGTATTCATAAATCCCCGTTCTTGTACCCATTCCTTTGGACAATTGGTTCTATTCCTTTATTGAAGTACAATATCATGTAATCAGTGCACTTTATGGAAATGAAACATGGAAGTTGGTTCCACTGCCACAAGGAAAGAAACACATAGGCTGCAAGTGGGTTTACAAAGGTAAAGCACAATGTTGACGGTAGCATAAGCAGGTATAAAGCATGATTGGTAGCAGAAGGATATGCACAAATTGTTGATATATTTAGGTAGTGATGTGTGTCAACACTCTAGGACCGCCGGGGCATTTTTTCCCTCTTTAGGAGGTTTTTTTCCCCGGGTTTGTATATACGCCTATTGCCCTAATGAGCTAGTTATCTTTGTACATTCTCTAGTAATACATTGAGCATTATGTGTTATGCTCCAAGATTCTTCTTCTTCCTTGTGTTGTTCGTGTGCTTCCACAAACATCTAACTCCAACAATTGGTATCAGAGCAGGTCGCTGCTTCATCTAGGGCGTCGTTGACACCTCTCCGGTTGTAGTCTCAAAATCACACGAATTTTGGTGAGCATACTCAATGTGTTTTGGAGATCAAAACGGCTTCACTTTGTGGTGCCGAAATCACGATCTGAGCTTGTTTCGACCTCCGAACGCACTATCATAGCGCTTGTGTAGGCTATTTCATCTTTTTTTGCCAAAGGTATATACCAGTTTTGGTTCACCAGTATAAGCGTCTGGAAGTCTGCTACAGGTCTAGTAGAATTTGTCTGGGCAGTTCTATTCAACTTTTTGAGATACAGTCAATTTTCTACATCAAGGTATTTTATTCATCGGCCATGGCTGAAAGCAGTGATGTATTCCGTATGTTGGATGTTGAGGATAAGTTGGATGGTACCAACTACCTGTTATGGGCTTATATGATGCGACATGTATTGGTTGCGAAAGGACTGTGGAACATTGTGCAGGGTGTTGAAAAATGTCCTATCACACCTGCAACTATTACAACTGCAGGTACTGAAGCTGATGCACAAGGTGTCGAAGATGATGAAATTTTGCATATTCTTGTTCGTGTTGCGGTTTCTACTGCACCTACTATAGAGCAAATTTGTTGGGATGGATGCCCAGACACATGCATTGATAGCTTTGTCTGTCAAATGTGCCATTATTCCTCATATTCGCTCTTGCAGAACAGCTAAGGATGCTCGGGATACACTTACCACATTGTATCAAGCTAGGAATGAGGCTCATGTTGCTTACCTCCAAAAACAGTTGGAGAGTGAGCACATGAATGAAGGTGATTCTATGGACAGTTTTCTAACAAAGATCAAAGACTTGAAGGAACAATTGATTTCTGTTGATGAGGTTATACCAGATAGCTCACTTGTGCAGACCATTCTGAATGGTCTTCCTTATTCATATTAGAGTTTTGCTTCTACTCTTTGGTTGATGATGAAAGGCAATCCAAATGCCTTGTCTTTTGAGGAGTTATTCTCTGTTTTGTTGCAAGAGGATCAGTCCAAGCGGAACAAGTCCATTATGTGTGTTGCAAATCAAGCTTTTCTAGCTAGTCAGAAGGGCAAAGGAAAATGGAGCTCTTCAACTAGTAAGCAGAACTCTGCTAATTCTGCACAATCAAAGAGGGAAGAAAAAGATGAAAAGAAATAAAAAACGCAGAAATTGTTTTGCAAGTATTGTAAAGGAAATGATCATATCATTAAGAATTGTCCAAAACTAGCTACTAAAGAGGCAAAGAAGAAAGAGGCTGGAATGGTTGTTGCAGAGGCCTCTACACCAAAAACAGAGTCTGCTAATCTTGTGCAAGAAGAAGAATGGGCATTTACTACTGTTTGTAGTTTTGACCCATCTTCTCATGAGCAGTGCATGTCTGCAGTAGACTCAGATGTTTGCTACTTTGAAAGTGGGGTGACCAAACATATTACCTCGCAGTGTAGTTATTTCTCTTCACTCGAGCCTGCCCCTACAGGGAATACTATTACATGCACCAACAACTCCTCTTATCCTATTATGGGAGTTGGTAAGATCATTTTGACTACTGTTGATGGTAGTTCTTTCACTTTGTCAGATGCTTTGTTTGTGCTAGGGATCAAGAAAAATCTATTATCAGTTTTTGCATTAGCCAAGATTGGCTTGATTTTGAAATTTATTGATGACAGGTGTACATTTCATGATCTATCAAATGGTGACATTATTATTTCTTTTTGCATTGTATGTCGTGGGTTGTATAAGCTCATAAACTATGATAGATCTGTAAATGATTCGGCATGTGCAGTACATGATTCTCAAGCTATGTCAGATGCAAAGCTTTGGCATGCACACTTTGGTCATCTAAATTTTGCTAGTTTGCTACACCTGCAGAAATATGAAATGGTGTCCTCTTTGCCCAAACTTGAGGCACCTGGAAAACATGTTTGTGAAGGCTGTATTTTGGGCAAAATGCAGCGTTCGTCCTTTCTAAAAGATGGTTCAGTTCGGGCTACTTAGAAATTGCAGCTTGTACATCGTGATGTCTGTGGTCCTATGCAAACACCTTCTTTTGGGAATTATCTTTACTTCGTGACTTTTATCGATGATTTCTCCTGGCATGCATGGGTACATTCATTGAAGGCAAAGTCCAAAGTGTTCGTGTGCTTCAAACAGTTTTTGGTTTTGGTTGAAAATATTTCAGCATGTAAAATGGGCACCCTCTGTTCTGATCGAGGGGGGGAATATATGTCTTCTGATTTTAATGCATTTCTGGCTGAACGTGGGATAAAACACTAGTGTATAGTGTCGTATACACCTCAACAAAATGGAGTTGCTAAATGAAAGAATAGGTCACTCATGGAGATGGCGAGGTGTATGGTCAAGAGTCAGGCTTTACCAAACAGTTTCTAGCTTGAGGCTGTCATGTGTGCAACATATGTACTTAACAGGTGTCCCACCAAAGCGCTACAGTCTATCACTCCATATGAGGCTTGGCACGATTGCAAGCCATCTGTTGCTCATCTGTGTGTTTTTAGTTGTTTGGCATATGCATTGATGCCCGAACAACATCGCAGATAAAGCAGTAAAATGTATTTTTGTTGGATACAGTTCTGAAAGTAAAGGCTATCGTCTGTATCATCTATAGAGTAAATGCATTTTGGATAGCTCTGATGTTGTTTTTGTGGAAGATGTTATTCAGCCATTGCTTTCATGTACTAAGGAGACATATGTTAGCTCCAAAGACATGTATGATACTTTGCTGCCTCTGTTTAGAGGCGGACAGTTCTAGTGTTGGTCCTAATGAGGCAACTTCTTAGCCTTTGCAGGTTTCATGTGATGATGCAAATCGTTCCATTTCTGATGCAGATTTACATGATGCACTTATTGATGAGAGAGCTGATATTGAGCAGGCAAGAATTATACCAAAATGGCTGGTGCAGACCTTGCATGACAACAAATTAGATGCACCTCTGTCATATCGTACTCGGTCAGGCTCTCATAGTGCCTCTTTTGCATTAGATTTGTATGCTATGGCTACATCTAGTCTCTATGATGAGAGTGAGCCTGATTCGTTTGATGAAGCACAAAATTCAAAAAATTGGATGGCTGCTATAAAATCTGAATATGATGCAATAATGAAGAATGGTACTTAGTCTTTATGTGAATTTTCTCCTAGCAAGAAGGCCATTGGCACTAAGTGGGTATACAAGCTGAAGTGTAAACTTGATGGTACAGTTGACAGGTATAAGGCTAGGCTTCTTGCAAAGGGTTGTGTGCAGGAAAGAGGCATTGATTTTGATGAAACCTTTGCTTCTACTTGCCGAATGACTATTGTTCGTAGCATCTGTGCACTTCCAACTCATCATGGTTGGAATGTACATGACTTGGACATTAAAACAACATTTTTGAATGGTGACTTGCATGAAGAAGTGTATGTTTTTCAGCCCTGTGGCTTTGTGCAGAAAGGGCATGAAAACCAGGTGTGCATGTTAAAGAAGGCATTATATGGTTTAAAGCAAGCACCACGTGCTTCGTATGAAAAGATACATGCCTATCTGATTGCACATTTTTTTGAGAACAGTCCAACTGAAAGCACCTTATATGTTAAGCGTGCTAATGATGTACTTCTGCTCATTGTGGTTTATGTTGATGACATGCTACTCACTGGTCCTCATGAGAGGCATATTGCTGATTTTAAGGCTGATTTGCATGCCTCAATTGAGATGTCTGATTTGGGGCATTTGCATCATTATTTGGGCATTTAGTTTATGCACATTGATGGTGGAACGGCTTTGTCAAACGTTGATGGTGCATGTTGATGGTGGAACGGCTTTGTGTCAAACGAAATATATTGACACATTATTGCAGCGTTTTGGCCTTGAAGACTATAAACCTATTGCCACTCCTATGGAGACAGGTTTACGATTGAGTCTTCATGATGCAGGAGATGTATTTGATGATGTTCTCTATCAGTAGGCTATTGGGTGCCTAATTTACTTATGCATTACTCGGCCAGATATTCAATTTGCTATCTCACAGATGAGCAGGTTTATGCACTGTCCAAGAGTCAAGCATTGGCAGGCAATTAAGCACATATTTCGCTACTTGAGTGGTACTCGGCTACTTGGGTTGTTTTATCCCAAGGGGGGATCACTACCGCCGAATTTGCATGCTTTTTTTTTACTCTGATTGGGCTGGTTACTATGACACTCGTGTGTCCACTAGTGGCTTTTGCTTCATGCTTGGTAGCTCATGTATATCTTGGTTGAGCAAGAAGCAGCCTACTGTGGCCACTTCCAGTTGTGAGGCTGAGTATAGGGCAGCTTTCACAGCGACTGTTGAGTGTGTGTGGCTCAAACGCCTTATGGCTAATGTGGGTGTTGGTCAGTCTTTTGCCACCACCATCTTCACTGACAATCAGAGCGCATTGGCAGTTGCGAGGAACCCTATGTTCCATGCTCGCACTAAGCACATTGAAGTGCATTATCATTATGTCAAGGAGAGGTTCTCTGCTGGGGAGATCAGCTTGGCATATGTGCCCACGCAGGAGAACATTGTAGACCTTTTCACGAAGGCTCTGTCTAGGGAGAAGTTTGAAGCTTTCCGCAAAGTTTTGGGCTTACTTCCTTTTGTGGAGTGATTTCCACATAGCTTGGCACTTCCTTATACATGAGTGCGAGATCCTTGTTCACTGCATCACTCCCAGGGGGGATTTGTTGATATATTTAGGTAGTGATGTGTGTGAACACTCTAGGACCGTGGCGGCACTTTTTTCCCTCTTTAGGAGGTTTTTTTCCCCCGGCTTGTATATACGCCTATTGCCCTAACGGGCTACTTATCTTTGTACATTCTCTAGTAATACATTGAGTATTGTGTGTTGTGCTCCAAGCTTCTTCTTCTTCCTTGTGTTATTTGCGTGCTTCTGTAGACGTCTAACTCCAACACAAACATATGACATTGATTATGAGGAAACGTTCAACCCTGTAGCTAAAATGTCTACTGTTAGAGAACTTGTTGCATTAGCTATAGCAAAAGGATGGACTTTGCATCAGATGGATGTGAAGAATGCTTTCTTTCATGGTGAGTTGAAGGAAGAAGTACACATGGACCAACGACAAGGATATGAGTCTTCAAAGCACCCAAAATATGTTTGTAGGTTGGAAAAGGCTTTGTATGGGCTTAAACAAGTCCCTCATGCTTGGCATGCAAGGATGTCTGATAACTTAACCACCATTAGGTTTTATATGTGTGATACAAATCATTCACTATATGCAAGGAAGGGTGATGATGGAATCACCATTCTGGCTATTTATGTTGATGACTTAATTGTATGTGGTGATAATGAAGGAAGCATTAATGAGGTAAAGCAACTCCTTATGAACGAATTTGACATGAAAGATCTTGGTGTGCTACACTATTTCTTGGGCATTGAGTTTATACACACAAAAACATGTATATGGATGTCACAAAGGAAATATGCCTTTAATATGTTGCAAAAGTATGGTATGGCTGATTGCAAGCCAACTTCTATGCCATTAGATCAGAATTTAAAGTTGGAAACTACATGAGGTGAAGCATCGAAAATGCTACTATGTACAGGAAACTTGTGGGAAGCTTGATATATCTCACAATTACAAGGCCTGATCTAAATTACAGTATTGGACTTGAAAGTCAATTTATGCAGGTTCCCATGAAACCAAGCTTACATGCTTTGAGATGCACTCTATGATATGTAAGTACCACTTTGGATTATGCATTGTTTTATGAAGCTAGTGCAAAATTGCACGTTCATGGATACACCGATGCAGATTGGGTTGGTAGTATTCTAGATAGAAGATCTACTAGTGGTTTTCTATTCTCACTTGAAAGCAGTTATTACATGGAGGAGTAAGAAGCAAAGAATATGACCATCGAATGTCATAGGGCACGAGAGCGCCAAAAAAACTAAATGCATTTAGGATGCATGCAGGGGTGGAAACATATCTTATTCATTTTATGTGCTCTTTTGTTCTTTTGCAAAAGGAACTCATACTTAATAAAAAAAGGATAATGTACAAGAGGTATGGGAGAACAAGGAGAAGATACAAAGCAAGCTAATGAACCTATCATCCTTTTTGTGGGGTACCCATTTCCCTCTTGTCTTATCTCCTTGGATTAGAAACATCACGGAATCTCTTAATGGGGTTACATTCTTTATTCTTTTGCCGAATAGGGTAAGTGATTTCCCAAACAAAGATCCCAAGCTACCAAAATTCACCACAGGTTTCTCCTTCCATATCATTCACAATTTCTTACCCACGATAACCTTCTACTGAGATATCTTTCCACAACTTCATAATTCTTTGCAAAAAGTGCCAAACCTTTTTACTCCTTGGATACACATAAAGGAGCTGCATGTATGACATCTCTTGTACTGGGGGAGTCATACGTATTTAGTGGGATCTAAAATTCATCGATATAACAATATGAGAGAATTTATCAAACAAGGACCACTTTCTTCATCTTGATCAATAGGTCTCAAACAATAATCTTCCATGTGCAGAAGGACCATTGCATACATAGTTGATGATTTAGCATGTGGTGGAAGTTGCTACTTTTCTTGAATCTGGGATGGTCATCGACGTTTTGGCCCTATTTGCACTCGAAGTTCTTTTGTGGGGTTAATGTAAAAACATCAAGTCTTCCCTTCCCAAATCCTTGATTCCTCTTTCAAGTAGACACGAGTCTTTATGGTCCAACATAAGGCTGCCATATATGTCCTCTCATTTGATCTATTGGTTTCTTTTATAGTTCTAATGCTTAAGTTCTAGTAGAAAAAGCCTTTGGAACAAAGTCCCTTGGCTTTAGAGATATCTTCTTCATCATGTTGTTTGGCCATGCCTTCATCATGCACTTGGCACTCATTTCATATGCTAGTCACGGTGAGATAGTAGATATCCTATCCACTACCTCACCACTACTACCTCACCACTTCTAATACCTACCTTGGTCCAATGGAAATCCCTACCAAGGCCTCATACTCGTGAAGCTCTTTGTTAGAGAGCCTCCCACAAGAGAGGAAGTAATAGATGGATAGGGTATGAAAAGTGTTAAGCACCATGACCTTTCCAAATAGATTGAGTTTCATGTCCTTCAAATACTAAAATTTTGGATCAAGCTTGCTAAATGCACAATCCAACATTTGGTCATGGAGACCTAGAGTCCCGTAGGGATCCCTTGTATCTTGAAAATTTTCTTTGCAAGCTTAATTGAGAATAAATTGGGGTGGTGATTCATTGAGATCTTCAAACTAGTTTTCCCATGGCTGATTATCAACTCAATTGTGGTGCACAAGGTTTCAAGGCACACTCTTGACTATTATGAAGGAGAATGTAAATATTATTTGCAAATAGTTTAAGGCGCAGTTCGTCATAGTTATGGACTAGTGGGGTCAACGTTTGATGGAGCCCCTTGAGCACATGGTCCTGTACCAGAAAAAAAACTCAAGACATTCATTGCAATAACAAACATAAGTGGGGCAAGAAGGCGCCCTTTTCTAATAGAGTCCTTGAGCAAAAAGGGAGAATATAACTTACTTTAGATGTTGATCCTAGAAGTAGGATTACCCCAAAGGATGGAAAAAGCTTGATACAAGTATTGCACATGCCCAATTCCTTTAGGGATCCTATAATGGTATCCCATTGCAATGTCTAGTAGGCTTTATCCAGTTCAATCTTCATAGAAAAGAAGTGTTATATTGAATGTTTGGAAAACTCTATGCGTTCCCAAACATGTGAAGCAACTTCTAAAATAGATCTTCCTTTGACGAAATTCTTGTTGATATATTTAGGTAGTGATGTGTGTGAACACTCTAGGACCGCCGGGGCACTTTTTTCCCTCTTTAGGAGGTTTTTTTCCCCCGGCTTGTATATACGCCTATTGCCCTAATGGGCTACTTATCTTTGTACATTCTCTAGTAATACATTCAGTCTTGTGTGTTGTGCTCCAAGCTTCTTCCTCTTCCTTGTGTTGTTCGCGTGCTTCCGTAGACGTCTAACTCCAACAATTGGTATCAGAGCAGGTCGTTGATTCTTCTAGGGCGCCGTCGACACTCCTCCTTTTGCAGTCTCAGATTCGCACAAAATTTGGTGAGCATACTCAGAGTGTTTTCGAGATCAAAACAGCTTCGCTATGTGGTGCCGAAATCGCGATCTGAGCTCGTTTCGGCCTCCGAACGCACTATCGCAATGCTTGTGCAGGCTATTTCGTCCTTTTGTGCCAAAGGTATATACCAATTTCTGTTCGCCAGTTTAAGCATCTCGAAGTCTGCTACAGGTCTAGCAGAACTCGTCTGGGCAGTTCTGTTCAACTTTTTGAGATACAGTCAATTTTCTGCATCAAGGTATTTTAGTCACCGGCCATGGCTGAAAGCAGTGATGTATTCCGTATGTTGGCTATTGAGGATAAGTTGGATGGTACCAACTACCCATTATGGGCTTATATGATGCGACATGTACTGGTTGCAAAAGGATTGTGGAACATTGTGCAGGGTGTTGAAAGACGTCCTGTTACACCTGTAACGACAGGTACTGCAAATACAGGTGTTGGAGCTGATGAAGATGGTGTCGAAGATGATATTCCGCAGATTCCTGTTCGTGCTGCTGTTTCTGTTGCACCTACTGCAGAGCAGATTCGTTGGGATGGCAGAGATGCCCAGGCACATGCATTGATAGCTTTGTCTGTCAAACGTGCCATTATTCCTCACATTCGCTCTTGCAGAACAGCAAAGGATGCTTGGGATACACTTACCACTTTGTACCAGGCTAGGAATGAGGCTCGTGTTGCTAACCTCCGAAAACAGTTGGAGAGTGAGCACATGAATGAAGGTGATTCGATGGACAGTTTTCTTACAAAGATCAAAGACCTGAAGGAACAATTGATTTCTGCTGATGAGGTTATACCAGATAGCTCACTTGTGCAGACCGTTCTGAATGGCCTTCCTGATTCATATCAGAGTTTTGCCTCTACTCTTCGATTGATGATGAAAGGCAATCCGAATGCCTTGTCATTTGAGGAATTAGTCTCTGTTCTGTTGCAGGAAGATCAGTCCAGGCAGAACAGGTCCATTATGCGTGTTGCAGATCAAGCTTTCCTGGCTAGTCAGAAGGGCAAAGGAAAATGGAGCTCTTCTACTAGTAAGCAAAAATCTACAAATGCTGCACAATCGAAGAACTAGGATAAAGATGAGAAGAAATCAGAAAAGCAGAAATTGTTCTGCAAGTACTGTAAAGGAAATGATCATATTATAAAGAACTGTCCAAAACTGGCTGCTAAAGAGGCAAAGAAGAAAGAGGCTGGAATGGTTGTTGCAGAGGCCTCTACACCAAAAACAGAGTCTGCAAATCTTGTGCAGGAAGAAGAATGGGCGTTTACTACTGTTTGCAGTTTTGACCCATCTTCTCATGATCAGTGCATGTCTGCAGTAGACTCAGATGTTTGGTACTTTGACAGTGGGGCAACCAAACATATTACCTCGCAGCGCAGTTTCTTCTCTTCACTCGAGCCTGCCCCTACAGGGAATACTGTCACATGCGCCAATAACTCCTCTTATCCTGTTATGGGAGTTGGTAAGATCATTCTGACTACTGCTGATGGTAGTTCTTTCACTTTGTCAGATGCTTTATTTGTGCCAAGGATCAAAAAGAACCTGTTATCAGTTTCTGCATTAGCCAAGATTGGCTTGGTTGTGAAATTCGTTGATGACAAGTGTACAGTCCATGATCTCTCAAATGGCGATGTGATTATTGCTTCTGGCATTTTATGTCGTGGGCTGTATAAGCTCATAGACTATGAAAAATCTGTGAATGATTCGGCATGTGCAGTTCATGATTCTCAGGCTATGTCAGATGCAAAGCTTTGGCATGCACGCTTTGGTCATCTGAATTTTGCTAGTTTGTTACGCATGTAGAAATCTGAAATGGTGTCCTCTTTGCCCAAACTTGAGGCACCTGGAAAACATGTTTGTGAAGGCTGTATTTTGGGCAAAATGCAGCGTTCTTCCTTTCCAAAAGATGTTTCAATTCGGGCTATGCAGAAATTGCAGCATGTACATAGTGATGTCTGTGGTCCTATGCAGACACCCTCTTTTGGAAATTACCTTTACTTCGTGACTTTCATTGATGATTTTTCCAGGCATGCATGGGTATATCCACTCAAAGCAAAGTCCGAAGTGTTCATGTGCTTCAAATAGTTTTTGGTTTTGGCTGAAAATCTGTCAGCATGTAAAATGGGCACCCTCCGTTCTGATCGAGGGGGGGAATATATGTCTTCAGATTTTAATGCATTTCTGGCTGAACGTGGGATAAAACACCAGTGTACAGTGCCGTATACACCTCAACAGAATGGAGTTGCTGAACGAAAGAACAGGTCACTCATGGAGATGGCGAGGTGCATGGTCAAAAGTCAGGCTTTACCACATAGTTTCTGGCTTGAGGCTGTCATGTGTGCAGCATATGTACTGAACAGGTGTCCCACGAAAGCGTTGCAATCTATCACTCCATATGAGGCTTGGCATGACCGCAAGCCATCTGTTGCTCATCTGCGTGTTTTTGGTTGTTTGGCATATGCATTAGTGCCTGAACAACATCGTAGAAAATTGGATGATAAGGCAGTAAAATGTATTTTTGTTGGGTACAGTTCTGAAAGTAAAGGATATCGTCTGTATCATCCACAGACTAAACGCATTCTGGTTAGCCGTGATGTTGTCTTTGTGGAAGATGCTATTCAGCCATTGCTTTCATGTACTAAGGAGACATCTGTTAGCTCCAAAGACATGTATGATACTTTGATGCCTCTTTTTACAGGTGGACAGGCTAGCGCTGGTCCTAATGAGGCAACTTCTCAGCCTTTGCAAGTTTCATATGATGATGCAGATCATGCCATTTCTGATGCAGATTTACATGATGCACTTGTTGATGAGAGAGCTGATATTGAACAGGCAAAAACTATGCCAAAATGGCTGGTGCAGACTTTGCGTGACAGCAAATTAGATGCACCTTTGTCATATCGTACTCGTTCAGGCTCTCATAGTACCTCCTTTGCATCAGATTGCTATGCTATGGCTGCATCTAGTCTCTGTGATGAGAATGAGCCTGTTTCTTTTGATGAAGCACAAAATTCAGAAAATTGGATGGCTGCTATGCAATCTGAATATGATGCTATAATGAAGAATGGTACATGGTCTTTATGTGACTTGCCTCCTGGCAAGAAGGCCATTGGCACTAAGTGGGTATACAAGCTGAAGCGTAAACCTGATGGTACAGTTGACAGGTATAAGGCTAGGCTTGTTGCAAAGGGTTATGCGCAGGAAAGAGGCATTGATTTTGATGAGACCTTTGCACCTACATGCCGTATGACTACTGTTCGGAGCATTTGTGCACTTGCAGCCCATCATGGTTGGAATGTACATCAGTTGGACATTAAAACAGCATTTCTGAATGGTGACTTGCATGAAGAAGTGTATGTTTTTCAGCCCCGTGGCTTTGTGCAGAAAGGGCATGAAAACCAGGTGTGCAGGTTAAAGAAGGCGTTATATGGTTTAAAGCAAGCACCACGTGCTTGGTATGAGAAAATACATGCCTATCTGATTGCACATGGTTTTGAGAACAGTCCAACTGAAAGCACCTTATATGTTAAGCGTGCTAATGATGTGCTTTTGATCATTGTTGTCTATGTAGACGACATGCTGCTCACTGGTCCTCTTGAGAAGCATATTGCTGATTTCAAGGCTGATTTGCATGCCTCATTTGAGATGTCTGATTTGGGGCATTTGCATCACTATTTGGGCATTCAGTTTATGCAAGTTGATGGTGGAATGGCTTTGTGTCAAACGAAATATATTGACACATTATTGCAGCGTTTTGGCCTTGAAGACTGTAAGCCTATTGCCACTCCTATGGAGACAGGTTTACGATTGAGTCTTCATGATGCTGGAGATGCATTTGATGCTGTTCTCTATCAGCAGGCTGTTGGATGCTTGATTTACTTATGCATTACTCGGCCAGATATTCAGTTTGCTGTCTCACAGATGAGCAGGTTTATGCATTGCCCAGGAGTCACGCATTGGAAAGCGGTTAAGCGCATCTTTCGCTACTTGAGTGGTACTCGGCTACTTGGGTTGTTTTATCCCAAGGGGGGATCACTACCGCCAGATTTGCATGCTTTTTCTGACTCAGATTGGGCTGGTTGCTATGACACTCGTGTGTCCACCAGTGGTTTTTGCTTCATGCTTGGTAGCTCATGTATATCTTGGTTGAGCAAGAAGCAGCCTACTGTGGCCACTTCCAGTTGTGAGGCTGAGTATAGGGAAGCTTTCACAGCGACTGTTGAGTGTGTGTGGCTCAGACGCCTTATGGCTGATTTGGGTGTTGGCCAGTCTTCTGCCACCACCATCTTCACTGACAGTCAGAGCGCATTGGCAGTTGCGAGGAACCCTGTGTTCCATGCTCGCACTAAGCACATTGAGGTGCATTATCACTATGTCAGGGAGAGGTTCTCTACTGGGGAGATCAGCTTGGCATATGTGCCCACGCAGGAGAACATTGCAGACCTTTTCACGAAGGCTCTGCCAAGGGAGAAGTTTGAAGCTTTCCGCAAAGCTTTGGGCTTACTTCCTTTTGTGGAGTGATTTCCACATAGCTCGGCACTTCCTTATACATGAGTGCCAGCTCCTTGTTAACCGCATCACTCCCAGGGGGGATTTGTTGATATATTTAGGTAGTGATGTGTGTGAACACTCTAGGACCGCCGGGGCACTTTTTTCCCTCTTTAGGAGGTTTTTTTCCCCCGGCTTGTATATACGTCTATTGCCCTAATGGGCTACTTATCTTTGTACATTCTCTAGTAATACATTCAGTCTTGTGTGTTGTGCTCCAAGCTTCTTCCTCTTCCTTGTGCTGGTCGCGTGCTTCTGCAGACGTCTAACTCCAACAATTCTTTTGGTCCTGAGGGATCCATTGGTTATGGAAATTCATGTTTCTATTGGCCGAAACCCTAAACTTTGCATCACGTTTGAAGCATAGTGATAGTTATCCATGAAAGCAGCCTATAGAACTTGATCAAAGTAGGATTCTTTGTGCATTAGGGCTGATGTGCTTTTCACTTCGACGAATTAGAAAACGATTAACAAATTTTGTATACTACCACATTGACTAATTTTCCTTCCTCCAGATCTCCCATCCCAAACACCTCTCTCTCTCTCTCTCTCTCTCTCTCTCTCTCTCTCTCTCTCAAATAAAAAATGGAATAAAATAATATGTGCATCAAATAAAAAAGAAATCTATGAAAGCATGATATTCAATCACGATTCAGAAACTTCATTGGTTACTACTTCATCTTTGAATTTTTCAATAGCTTCTACATAAAAGAATTAGAGCACGTTTTATTTTCAAGATTCTTTGAATTCTTCAACCACGTATAGAATATTCTCTTCAGAAAGGGTCCTTGAAAGTTGAAATACGGACCCTCACGAGCTTTTTTGGACATTTGAATGGGTTGTCAAGTCAACTTTGAGCTTTCCAGCAAGCACATCGTTTTCAAATCCCTTTTTTTTTTTTTTTTTTTTTTTAAGGCAAGCCTCATATTGCCGACTTCTTCATAAAAGTCGCCGAGAATGAAAAAGAGCTTACGGAACCCCCAAACTATTTGTGTTTCCTTTTTTTGAAGAAAAAAAAAACTTATATAATCATCCAAATATAAGAAACAAGAGTAGTGATGCTTCTTATTGGCCTTATTGCAGTGCTGGACTAAGGGCCTTGCTCTTTGTCCACCTCAATAGGCTTCTGTGATGACATCATGTTTGTGTGTCAAGATCATGTGAATATCCTCATAGTCTAACTCATATGATACCAACCATGCAAACTCATATGATACCAACCATGCCTGCAGTAACAACACACCTTGTTCATATTTTAGTTTGTCTTTGAAAATACCCTATAAATAAGACTTTTTTATAAATAATAAAAATTATACTTTAAATTAGATTATCCTAATCTTTTGTTTGTAAAGTAAAAAATCCCGACTTTTACAACAAAATAAGAAATTCACGCATGTTTAATCACAAGAAGATTTCTTACTACAATAGATAAAACAAAAATTCGTTATTTTTCTATGTAAACATTCGTGACGTTTTTGGACTTAAACATTCGCGAGTTTTTTGTCTTTTCAAAATTGTAATAAATACAAAGAATTGTAATTTTTTTCTAAATTATAGAAAATGGTGAAATAGAGAAAATTGTGACTTTTTGGTTTATACATCACTAAAATATCGCTAATCTGTGCCAAATTTTGGGCATGAAAAATCGTTACTTTCTCAAAATAAGGAGAAAAAGTGATTTTTTATTTGAGTACTTTGTGGGAGACATCAACACGAAAACTAAGGAATTTTCTGAAAATAGAACATAATGAAAACTTCATGACTTTTTGGTTCAAAACAATTAGACAGAAAATTTGTGGCTTTTTAGAAACAATGACAAAATCGCTACTTTTTTTATCAGAAACACAAAACTTCAAGCCTTGATTTTTTTTTGAAGCGGAAATGTTCAAAAATCCTCGTCTTGGAAATATTTTGTTTTTTCCATAATACTATTAGATAAGTGTTATATAAAAAAAACATAAAAATTAGGGTTATGTTTTCTATGAAACTCAAAGGAGGAAAAAAACTTTCTAAGCTAAATATAGGTGGTTTTTGTTAGAGATTGGTCTAAAGAGACCTTTACAAGGGCTAAGCATACCCAAGTTCCCTAACTTGCAAGATAACCTAAGATACCTAACGAGTAATGGGAATGAGTAACCAAAATATACAAAGGCCTGTGTGTTTGTCAGTTTGTGATGCCACTATTTATACTAAGTGTATGTACACACATAAGAACATAAAAGCACTTTAAAAAAAAAAGAAAAAACGTACAAAACATAACATAAAAAGAATTCACACTTTCCTAAACATGTAATCAATACTTTCATCACCTCTTAGGGAAGATGCACACGTGGTTGAGCATACACTAGACACTATAGGAACCATGAGCACTAGAATATCACACTTCATACTATCTTAGAGCACATTCGTGGCTCTAAGAGATGAAGTTATGCCTCAAAGTGGGATTCCAAGGATGGAGTTGGAGGTTTTATTTGAGAATCACACTCTAGAAATCTCTAATGAAGGTGTTCCAATCAGAGAGAACAAATAACAGTTTAAGGATCTTAAGTTGCCAAAATATCATGGCTCTATTGTTTTGAAACTTCAAGAGAATCGTACATGTTTGGAAATTTCATCAAGAGAACAAATAGAAGATTATATGCATGTAAACAAGTAATGATGATTATGAGGGGTTGTAAGAATCAATGAATGAAGAGGGCAAGTGGATACAAGAACAAGCCTTTTTTTTTAATGGAGGTTCGGTCGAGGCCTACTCCCCCTGACTTTAACTTTGAAATTCCAACTGTACAAGGAAGGGCATAGTACCCATGGGGCCCCCCCTATCCCACAAGAATAGGGGTTTACAAGACTGGGTTAAACTCATCACAGAGACTAGAGGCAGCCATAGCATAATAATCTGATGCAAAAGAGGCACTATGAGAGCTTGACCGAGAACGATATGACAGAGGTGCATCTAATTTTCTGTCACGCAAACTCTGTAGTAGCTATTTTGGCATAGTTTTTGCTTGCTCAATATCAGCTCTCTCATCAACAAGTGCATCATGTACATCTGCATCAGAAATGGAATGATTGGATCATCACATGAAACCTGCAAAGGTTGAGAAGTTGCCTCATTAGGACCAGAACTGGACTATCCACCTATAAAAAGAGGCAGCAAAGTATCATACATGTGTTTGGAGCTAACAGATGTCTCCTTAGTACATGAAAGCAATGGTTGAATAGCATCTTCCACAAAAACAACATCATGACTAACCAGAATGTGTTTAGTCTGTGGATGATATAGAGGATAGCCTTTACTTTCAGAATTGTACCCAACAACAATACATTTTACTGTTTTATCATCCAATTTTCTATGATGTTGTTCAGACACTAATGCATATTCCAGACAACCAAGAACATGCAGATGAGCAACAGATGGCTTGCGATCATGCCAAGCCTCATATGGAGTGATAGACTGCAGTGCTTTAGTGGCACACATGTTAAGTACATATGCTGCACACATAATAGTCTCAAGCCAGAAACTATGTGGTAAGGCCTGACTCTTGACCATACATCTCGCCATCTCTATGAGTGACATGTTCTTCAGTTTAGCAACTCCAATCTATTGAGGTGTATATGGCATTGCACACTGGTGTTTTATCCCACGTTCAGCCGGAAATGCATTAAAATCAGAAGACATATATCCCCCCCTCGATCAGAACGGAGGGTGCCCATTTTACATGTTGATATATTTTTAGCCAAATCCAGAAACTATTTGAAGCACATAAACACTTCGGACTTTGCGTTGAGTGGATATACCCATGCATGCCTGGAAAAATCATCAATGAAAGTCACGAAGTAAAGATAATTTCCAAAAGAGGGTGTCTACATAGAACCATATACATCGCTATGAACAAGCTACAATTTCTGAGTAGCCCGAACTCAACCATCTTTTGGAAATGAGGAACGCTGCATTTTGCCCAAAATATAGCCTTCACATACATGTTTACCGAGTGCCTCAAGTTTGGACAAAGAGGACACCATTTTAGATTTTTGTAGGCATAGCAAACTAGCAAAGTTCAGATGACCAAAACTGTATGCCAAAGCTTTGCATCTGACATAGCTTGAGAATCATGTACTACACATGCCAAATCATTCACCAATTCTATGAGCTTATACAACCCACGACATAAAATGCCAGAAGCAATAATAACATTGCCATTTGACATATCATGAACTATACATCTGTCATCAACAAATTTCACAACCAAGCCAATCTTGGCTAATGTAGAAACTGATAATAGATTCTTCTTGATCCTTGGCACAAATAAAGCATTTGACAAAGCGAGAGAACTACCATCAGTAGTAGTCAGAATGATCTTACCAACTCCCATGATAGGATAAGAGGAGTTGTTGGTGCATGTGACAGTATTCCTTGTAGGGGCAGGCTCGAGTGAAGAGAAGAAACTATGTTGTGAGGTAATATGTTTGGTCACCCCACTATCAAAGTATCAAACATCTGAGTCTACTGCAGACATGCACTGTTCATGAGAAGATGTGTCAAAGCTGCAAGCAATAGTAAACACCCATTCTTCTTCCTGCACAAGGTTAACAGACTCTGTTTTTGGAGTAGAGGCCTCTGCAACAACCATTCCAGCCTCTTTTTTCTTTGGCTCTTTTGCAGTGAGTTTAGGACAGTCCTTTATAATATGATCATTTCCTTTACAGTACTTGCAAAAAAATTCTGCTTTTCTTATTTCTTCTCATCTTCGTCTTCCTTCTTCAAATATGCAGAATTAGCAGATTTCTGCTTACTAGTTGAAGAGCTCCATTTTCCTTTGCCCTTCTAACTAGCTAGGAAAGCTTGGCCTCCAACACGCATAATGGACATGTTTTGCCTCGATTGATCTTCCTCCAACAGAACAGAGACTAACTCCTCAAATGACAAGGCATTTGGTTTGCCTTTCAACATCAATCGAAGAGTAGAATCAAAACTCTGATATGAATCAGGAAGACCATTCCAATCGGTCTGCACAAGTGAGCTATCTGGTATAACTTCATCAACAGAAATCAATTGTTCCTTCAAGTTTTTGATCTTTGTTAGAAAAGTGTCCATAGAATCACCTTCATTCATGTGCTCACTCTCCAACTCTTTTCGGAGGGAAGCAAAACAAGCCTCATTCTTAGCTTGTTACAATGTGGTAAGTATATCCCAAGAATCCTTAGTTGTTCCGCAAGAGAAAATGTGAGGAATAATGGCACGTTTCACAGACAACGCTATCAATGCATGTGCATGGGCATGTCTGCCATCCCAATGAATTTTCTCTGTAGTAGGTGCAACAGAAACTGCAGCACGAACAAGAATATGCAGAATATAATCATCTTCAATGCCTTCTGCATCAGCTTCAATACCTGCAGTTGTAACAGTTGCAGGTGTGATAGGACGTTTTTCAACACCCTGCACAATGTTCCACAGTCCTTTTGCAACCAATACATGTCGCATCATATAAGCCCATAATGGGTAGTTGGTACCATCCAACTTATCCAAAATAGCCAACATACAAAATACATCACTGCTTTTAGCCATGCTCGATGACTAAATACCTTGATGTAGAAAATTAACTGTATCTCAAAAAGTTGAACAAAACTACCCAGACGAATTCTACTAAACATATCACAGACTTTGAGATGTTTATACTGGCAAACCGAAACTAGTATATACCTTCGGCACAAAAAGATGAAATAGCCTACATAAGCGATGCGATAGTGTGTTCAGAGGCCAAAACGAGCTCATCAAAATTTGTGTGATTATGAGACTGCAATCGGAGAGGTATCGACGATGCCCTAGATGAAGCGGTGACCTGCTCTGATACCAATTGTTGGAGCTAGGCATTTGTGGAAGCATACAAAGATAAGTAACCCCTTAGGGCTATAGGCGTATATACAAGCTGGGGGAAAAGCCTCCTAAAGAGGGAAAAAGTTGCCCTAGCGGTCCTAGAGTGTTCACACATATCACTACCTAAAATATATCAACCAATTTAAGAGGCTTCCTATGCACTAGTGCATACATACATGAACTAGTATGTATGTATTACCATGGAGGATGAGAAAATCCAAGAAGAATCCACATTAGGAGTGGATTAGAAGCTTGTTAAAAGCTCTCATTTAAGTTTTTGTGTGAATGTAAAAATATTGATTTAGGCCTCTTTTAGAGAGCAAATTAGCATGCATTGAGGGAGGATTTGGTAAGGTGAAAAAATCCCCAAGTATCTTCATATATTAATCTATGAGGTTATGGAGAGAATTTTAGGATTTACTTGATCGAAGGATGCTCTTGGGAACTCCAAAAATCACATTTTCACACTTTTTCCAACCCCTTCACCACTCCACTAGTTTGGCATGTCCCACTTGGAAAGGCCATATCTTGAGCTAGAAAACTCCAAATTGGAAGTGCTATGGCTCATTTCAAAGATTCATTTAGTTTAAAAAATAAATTTTGGAAATTATGTATTTTTGTAAGTTTGTACATGTTTGCAAAGTCTGAACTGTTTTGGCAACTACCTTTCGGGAGCCATATCTTACAAATTGGGAAGGTGATTGAAGTGATTTCACTTTGAGCCACTTACACATAATATATATTTCATTTTGTGATTATTTACAGGTCCTAAAAAAGTATTTATAGGTCTAAAGAGGAATTACAAATGTATTTTTGGGTAAACTTATATTATTTTGGTAATCATCTGACCATGCTTTATGCTTTGGGAAGTGATCCGATATTTTTGGACACTTCAAAGTTTATATTAGGCCGTGAGAAGGAAGGTGCAGAGGTCTTGAAGCTCATAAAAATGATTGGACGCATGCAATTCTAATACCAAATCATTTAGGGATGTATGCTTTATATTTTCAAGCTCTTTACTTTATATTATGGCATGTTCTGTATGTACATGCATCGATTGGAATGCATACATCAAAGTTGATCATTGCTTTAATCTTAAAAGTATTTATCAATGTGATAGGAGTACACTTTTTGATTGTTTGAATGAAAGATGGTTGCACGAACTACATGGTTATGCAACAAAGAGATTATTGCTAGCATTTGTTTTTATGTTTTTGCAGGTTATGGAGTCCATGTATTATTTTATGGCATGCATGCCATGGGCTTACCAAGCCCTATGTTGTTTGATGGCCTGTGTGCCATTGAGTTTATGGTTAAAATTTTTTGGGACTCAATTTCCTTGGGAAAATTCTGTCGGAATTTTTCCCACCTCATGGCATTATATACACACTTACCTTAGGTAAGGATGTTATGGCATGGTAACATGCCTTTTTTGCAAACATCACTAAAGTGTTAGCATGCTTGTAAGCATGTATTTGATGGGCTTAGGACCATCATAATAGTATAGATAAGATAACTTCAGTAGAAATAGGATCCCTACACATAATGCTTATGGATTTAGACCATAGTTGCTAAGGGGAAGGAGATATACCTTCATTATTAGGCATGTGCACAAGTAATCCTATAGGTTATGGGAAGTTGCATATAGGTAGGTGAGATATATTTATGATAATCTCCAAAGTAGTGAAGATTTACTTATCTTCATAAGAGTCTCATAGTATGATTAAGAGACTATGGGATATTATCAAGAATAGTTTGATTGGATCATATAGATCCATGCATAGAGGATGGTTGGCAGAGATAGCTCTTTAGATTGATACACATGTGTTTATGGTATCATGTCATATCATTGTTGACCATTTCAATAGAGGGCTTTGACCGTTATAAGGAAATTATTTTCTACATTCTTCACTACATATACCTTGAATCATTAGTTACGTGAGATTTGTTCTCCATCTTCATAGGAATGTATGTAATGAAGAATTATGCATTAGTTATGAAAGATAGAAGCAAATAAATTCATAAGTTCTCTTTTAAGGAAAGGAGAAAGTGCGAATTAGCTTAGAGATCAGGGAAAGGAAAACATGATTTCTTCATAGGAGAACAATAAAGTATGTTTTACTTTAGAGAGAAGAGGTGTTTAGAAAACATCTCTTAGTCTACATTTCATAAGGAATTTATTTACTCTACTTTTCAGTATAATTTTCCTTCACACGAGAGTCTCTTTCTCCACTATTTTTGAAGGAAAATATGGAGAACTTATGTATATGTTCTCAGTTATGAGAAGAGTAAATGGATTCAACAGAATCTCTTTCAAAGGGAAAGGGAAAGTGGAATAGATTCCACTACTAGAGCTCTTTTCCTTGGAAGAGATTGAATAGAGAAAGAGATAGAGAGAGAGAGAGAGTTTCACCTTCTCTGGAATAGATTGCCTGGATAGGAGTGGCACTCTTCTATCAAAGACAAGAGGCAGATCTGGTAATCATACTGGTTAGATCGAGTTCCACATGGTCCTTGGTTAGATGAGATGACCTAGTTATTGATATTAGTCAGACTAGGAGTTGGGTATGGCTCTTCTCTTTAGGGTTTCTAGGAGATAGGGATATATCTAATGTATTGGGGTACCAAACTCTTAATTGGTATTACATCATGAGCATGATGTGTAAACATCAGTTAGGAGGATGGGTACTTATGGATTATCTAAATCTCAAAGGGAATGCTTTCTGCATTCATATGGCAAACTACAGGGAAGAGAATATTTTAGAGTTTGCACTAGTGCCAATAGATGCTCATCCAATATAACTAAGTCCAAAGGAAATGGATGACAAAACAAAGACTTCCTGGTCAATGGAATGTAGAGATTGCATTTTACTACCAAGAAAGTCTTATATATGACCTAGATGATGGATTTGCATAGTTCACAAGGTAGTTTATATTATATCATTATTTGTGAGTACACTCAAGGTTAGGAAGACCTAGAGTGTTATGAGGAAAAATCTATCATTTATTCTTAGATGGGTTTGGAATCACTTGTTATGGGACTTTGTTCTATATTTCAGAGGATTCTATGGTTTACTATCTCCATTATGATATGGTCAAGCCTATAAGCTTGGCACTTTTACACTTGCTTTACATACTATTACTCCAAGGAGGATACATCATATGGACTTAGGTCATTATGATGATGTTACTTGTTATGGGAGTGATAGTTTGGAAGTGGAGTGTACATGGGAAATAGTAGGCACCACTTAGACGGTTTCCCACCTTTGAGATGATCTCATATGAGACTTCTTAAGGGGGAGGATATGGGGAAAACATCACACAGAGATGACCATGTACATAGAGTACATGGGATTCAGGGGAGTCCAAGCACTTTTATCTACCATTACGGATGGACATTTCATTTACATTTTCGAGGATGAAAATGTCTTCAAGGGGAAGGAAATGTCACATGATATTCTTATAGCCGATAACAAAAGAGAGTTCACCGACAACAAAAGAGAGCTCGCGTGCATGACAATGATATCTAAATTTCTTTTAATTCTTAGAAGATCCTCTAGCTTGTTACCATTGCTCTGCTTCACGCCCTTCAAATGGGGGAGTTCCTAGCTAATTAGGAGGTGAGTCTCTGAAACATCCCAATTGCTGAATTTGGGCCTTAAGAGGCACCAATCTTTATAGTCCATTCCATGACTAGGGTCAATGTCCTTGAATCTGATCCAGTGTCCAAGTTCCAAAGATGCTTTGACTTATGAAAATCTTTCAACCAAAGTTTCTTAGCTTTTTGGATATTTTCTTTCTCAACATCCCTTAACCAACAATAGGAAAACATATACAGTCGTGTCGTAGGATGCCAACACTTGTGGAGCAAAAGGTCAAGTCCCACCACTTGGGGGTTCTTGTAGATGAGTTGTCTGCTTTGAATACAAATTCATTGGAGTATGTAAAGACGAAATGGCTCTTTCGTAATGGAAACTTTTCCAATCGACTTTTCCTCGTTGAGTACAAATTCATTTCAGCATTTCTTATCAATGTAGCTTTCTATATAGCATCTTCAAAATTCCAGTTCAGAGGTGGGAACATTGCAGTTGTTATTGGATAGTGCAGAGCTGAAAAGAACGATTGGAAATGCCCTTTTCTCCTTCAAAAAGCGAACACATCCGCACAGCAAAAACTATTCTGCGCACCGAAAACTATTCTGATAGTCGCCATGCTTTCTTTTCAACATTTTGGCCATAAAATCTGCATGTCTTTTCAGCTGCCTTTCAAGACGTGGACAAGAGTACTCAAATATATAGGTAACGCTGTAGAAAAGACTACTGAAACTTGCAGCAAACATGATAAGCTTGTCTAAAAGCTACCTCCAAAAACTTCGCAACTGAAAAATAACAGCTTAGAGATGAGCTAATTTTGATTGAAGATGTCCATTTCCAAAGAATAAATGACTTCCTCATCTCTCTGCAAAGTGTGATGCCCTCTGTCTTCAAGGACAGGAAAACAGCGAAACAATGCTCCGAGCTTTTCTCCTCTCCGAAAAAGATAACTTCTGTGTTGATATATTCTTTCTTCAATTCAGATTCTTCCATTGAAGATGACAAATATGCATAAATCTGTATGTCTCCAAACTCCTGGAATCCACAGCGCAAAACATTTGGGAGACAAAATCGTCTTTCAAACAGAAACTAAGTTACCGTCCAAATAGCTATGAGAATCCAATAAAAGGGGGATGGAAAAACGGATGCAGCCGTCTGTGCCTTTCTCTTACATTTGCATCTTCTTACCACCTGCGCCTTGTCTCTAAACGAATAACAAACATTGCAAGTTATACACACGAATCATTGCAGCTGAATACGCGCATCAGAATATCTGCAAATATAAACCTAAAATGCAGCAGCGTTAACACAGAGTCGGAGAAAGTGTCCGAAGAGAAGAAACTCGAGGACTTTCGTCTGCAGAGAAGAAGAAATATGTGTTTGAAACTTGGTTTATTCATGGTATGATGCACTTTTCAACTCGTTGTATCTTCCTGATATGCGAAGCACATGTGCGCATATTTTCTTTTCCAAGGTTACACACTTAAATTTCATTAAAAGGAGATTTATGGTACACCACAGTTATGGAGAATCACAAAGTAGGCGTATGAACCTACCGTCTCCTTCGTGGGACATCCGTTTCCTTTTGCTTTTGTTGTGTTGCATCACAATGTGTGAACAATCTAACATCTCATTAGCTTAAACCCAAGTGGGCCCCACATGAGGGTGATGAGAGGGTGATTAATCTTCTTTGTAATGCCATCTAAATTATGTAAAAGCTACCCCTGCTTTGTGGGATTTAGGGGGTCCCGTGGGCACTAGTCCGCTTCTCTTGTACTTTTCTTTAATTAATTCAAATCCGGGAGAGTAGGCTAAAGCCGAACTTCTTCTATTTAAAAAATTAATAATCTTCTTCATACTCACGAAAAAAAAAAGGGTAATTTGTAGGGATGAAGACACGAATTAGTTTATATTAATGTGCGCTGATGGCCCTAAATTTAGCTAATATTCCTTTTCATAGTCTTGAAGGTATTTATCCACCTCCATGATATGATCACCTGAAGTTTAGCCACTCCATCTTTCAACCCTTGAGAACTTCTTGAGAACTTCTAAAGCTCCACCCTCCCCAACCCCCCTTCAAACGCCATAGATTTTTTGTTGTAGAGAACAATAAGCTCATAAGCAAATGGCTCCGGGATGAGAAAATAATTAACATCCTTAGCGTAACTTTGTTGTCCCTCATAACGAACTTCACGAATCCTTCTTGTTAGGGAAGATAGGCCTATTGGCTTCCTTTATATATCTCTGTTTGCTAGTAAATTTTATGCTACTTTTAAAAAACAAGGAAGATTAGAGAGAAATACAAAGAAGGTTGATGATCATCTTCTCCCCTTTGTGAGAGATCCACTTGCTCTTCAGTTTATTGCTTTCTACAAAAAAAACTATGTGGTGTTTAGAAGGGAGAGCGCGTTCACCATTTTTTATTCTTCTACCTAAACTAACAAGGGACTTCTCTACAAACCATTCTTGGGGGGTTCCTCAAAATTCACCACACACCTTCGCTTACAAATTCTCCAAATATCCTCACTCCAAATATCATTCCAAAGATGATGGAGGATATCCACTCCAAATAGCAGCAATAGTGTGTTGGATCCTTCCAAGGGCCTCAAAGATAGCTACCATAGTTAATCGAAAACAAGATTTCTCTCTGTTCCTTATAAGGATTGAACCTTCCACACATTTTACACATAAACTAGACCCTTAAAGATTTTTTAAAAGCCGTATATCACTCCAAATGGATTCTCAAAGGTGTGTCAACCTTCCCACACAAGAGATGATATCCATTGTCTAGATAGGGTACATGCACATATGTGTACTTAACTCACTCATAAAACTCAGAGTATGCAGAGAATACAATAGTGAGCTATCCAAGCCAATGCCCTACTAACTTCAAGTTCATTTCAAGAATGGATCTTTGATAGTGGAGTGACATCGAACATGTGTAAGGATGGGGGATTCTTTTCAAGAGAATGAAGACCATACTCACGAATATTACCTAGGCAACAACAAGAGTCTTTGGAGGGAAAGTCCAAATCACCAATGATCGAGGGGAGTGCAAATCATTATCCAATGTCTTATTTGTTCCTACTGTGTGCATGAATTTACTATCAGTCAAGGCCATCATCGATCACGATAAACAAGTGTTATTTGATAACACTTTGGTTAAGGTGATTGATCCTAAAACCAAAGGCATCATGGCACAAGCCATAGAAGAAAAAGGGCTATACAAATGCTCATGCTTTCTATCTAAGGATTCACCTTCTAGTCTGTGGCATCAAAGGTATGTCCACACTTCATATTTACCAAGGATTTCCTCCTCTCAGAGAGTTAAAGGATTGCCCAAGATCGGGCAAGTCAACGATGTCTACCAAGCTTGCACCCAAGGCAAGCAATATAGGGTTCCTGTTCCCAAGGAGGCTTCCATAAGAGCTAGGAACCCTTTAGCCCTAGTCCACATGGACCTTTGTGGAACTATGAATACCCCTTCCCTTATGGATCACTCTACTTCTTTCTTCTAGTAGATGACCACTCATGATACATTTGGGTATATTTGTTGAAGTCAAAGGCAGAAACTTTCTCTAAGTTTTGAGAATGGATCAACCAAGTTGAGAATGAAGCATCCAAAAAAATCAAAACTATTCGATCAAATGGCAATGGTCAATTTATCAATCACAACTTTGATAATTTCTTAAAACAAAAGGGGATAAAATGACAAGTCACTCAACCTCACACTCCATCCCAGAATGGAGTACTTGAGAGAAAGATACGAAGTGTGATGGAAATGGCAAGAACCATGCTTCATAACAAAGAATTACCCTACACGTTCTTGGCAGAAGTAGTGCACACTGCCATGCATATAGTCAAATGAGGCTTCACTAGTGCACTTCACAACAAGACACCCTTTGAAGCTTACTATGGAAGAAAGCCTGATGTCAATTACTTTCGAGTATTTGGAAGTGAAGCATTTGTCAATGTACCAAAAGAAGATCGCAACAAGTTACAGTCCAAGTCTAAGAAGCATATATTCATTGACTATAGTGAACAATCAAAAGCGTATAGAATATTGTACGATCTTGAGAACCACTCCATCACAATTTCAAAAGATGTAATCTTTAATGAAGCTTCAAGATACACAACCAAAGATCCAAATACAAGTCTCACTCCACCCATCTACACTTTAGAGGGGGACATAGTTTTTTCAAAGTACACGTTAGAGGCAAGTACTTCACATCAACCTAGAAGATCACAAAGGCTCATTGAAAAGCAGCAACAAGAACAAACTCATTATGTAAATTATGCATTGATGCATCAAATCCAACAAATTCCATAGCCTTCCAACTACAAAGAATCTCAAGACCAACCTAAGTGGGAAGAACCTATGCAATTGCAAATGGATGCCCGCAAATCATCAAGTCATAGGATTTAAGTGGCTCTATAAACTTAAGTACAAATCAGATGGCACATTAGATAAGTACAAAGCTGTTGATATATTTAGGTAGTGATGTGTGTGAACACTCTAGGACCGCCGGGCACTTTTTTCCCTCTTTAGGAGGTTTTTTTCCCCCGGCTTGTATATACGCCTATTGCCCTAATGGGCTACTTATCTTTGTACATTCTCTAGTAATACATTCAGTATTGTGTGTTTGTGCTCCAAGCTTCTTCTTCTTCCTTGTGTTGTTCGCGTGCTTCCGCAGACATCTATCTCCAACAATTGGTATCAGAGCAGGTCGTCGCTTCTTCTAGGGTGCCGTCGACACTCCTCCGTTTGCAGTCTCAGATTCGCACGAAATTTGGTGAGCATACTCAAGATGTTTCTGAGATCAAAACAGCTTCGATCTGTGGTGCCGAAATCGCGATCTGAGCTCGTTTCGGCCTCCGAACACACTATCGCAGCGCTTGTGTAGGCTATTTCGTCCTTTTGTGTCAAAGGTATATACCAGTTTCTGTTCGCCAGTTTAAGCGTCTCAAAGTCTGCTACAGGTCTAGCAAAACTCGTCTGGGCAGTTCTATTCAACTTTTTGAGATACAGTCAATTTCCTGCATCAAGGTATTTTAGTCACCGGCCATGGCTGAAAGCAGTGATGTATTCCGTATGTTGGCTGTTGAGGATAAGTTGGATGGTACCAACTACCCATTATGGGCTTATATGATGCGACATGTACTAGTTGCAAAAGGATTGTGGAACATTGTGTAGGGTGTTGAAAGACGTCCTGTTACACTTGTAACGAGAGGTACTGCAAATACAGGTGTTGGAGCTGATGAAGATGGTGTCGAAGATGATATTCCGCAGATTCTTGTTCGTGTTGCTGTTTCTGTTGCACCTACTACAGAGCAGATTCGTTGGGATGGCAGAGATGCCCAGGCACATGCATTGATAGCTTTGTCTGTCAAACGTGTTCACTCTTGCAGAACAGCAAAGGATGCTTGGGATACACTTACCACTTTGTACGAGGCTAGGAATGAGGCTCGTCTTGCTTACCTCCGAAAACAGTTGGAGAGTGAGCACATGAATGAAGGTGATTCTATGGACAGTTTTCTTACAAAGATCAAAGACCTGAAGGAACAATTGATTTCTGCTGATGAGGTTATACCAGATAGCTCACTTGTGTAGACCGTTCTGAATGGTCTTCCTGATTCATATCAGAGTTTTGCCTCTACTCTTCGGTTGATGATGAAAGGCAATCCGAATGCCTTGTCATTTGACGAATTAGTCTTTGTTCTGTTGCAGGAAGATCAGTCCAGGCAGAACAGGTCCATTATGTGTGTTGCAGATCAAGCTTTCCTGGCTAGTCAGAAGGGCAAAGGAAAATGGAGCTCTTCTACTAGTAAGCAGAAATCTGCAAACGCTGCACAATCGAAGAACCAGGATAAAGATGAGAAGAAATCAGAAAAGCAGAAATTGTTTTGCAAGTACTGTAAAGGAAATGATCATATTATAAAGAATTGTCCAAAACTGGCTGCTAAAGAGGCAAAGAAGAAAGAGGCTGGAATGGTTGTTGCAGAGGCCTCTACACCAAAAACAGAGTCCGCAAATCTTGTGCAGGAAGAAGAATGAGCGTTTACTACTGTCTGCAGTTTTGACCCATCTTCTCATGATCAGTGCATGTCTGTAGTAGACTCAGATGTTTGGTACTTTGATAGTGGGGCGACCAAACATATTACCTCACAGCGCAGTTTCTTCTCTTCACTCGAGCCTGCCCCTACAGGGAATACTGTCACATGCGCCAATAAGTCCTCTTATCCTGTTATGGGAGTTGGTAAGATCATTCTGACTACTGCTGATGGTAGTTCTTTCACTTTATCAGATGCTTTATTTGTGCCAGGGATCAAAAAGAACCTGTTATCAGTTTCTGCATTAGCCAAGATTGGCTTGGTTGTGAAATTCGTTGATGACACGTGTACAATCCATGATCTCTCAAATGGCGATGTGATTATTGCTTCTGGCATTTTATGTCGTGGGCTGTATAAGCTCATAGACTATGAAATATCTGTGAATGATTCGGCATGTGCAGTTCATGATTCTCAGGCTATGTCAGATGCAAAGCTTTGGCATGCACGCTTGGGTCATCTGAATTTTGCTAGTTTGTTACGCCTGCAGAAATCTGAAATGGTGTCCTCTTTGCCCAAACTTGAGGCACTGGAAAACATGTTTGTGAAGGCTGTATTTTGGGCGAAATGCAGCATTCTTCCTTTCCAAAAGATGGTTCAGTTCGGGCTACGCAAAAATTGCAGCTTGTACATAGTGATGTCTGTGGTCCTATGCAGACACCCTCTTTTGGAAATTACCTTTACTTCGTGACTTTCATTGATGATTTTTCCAGGCATGCATGGGTATATCCACTCAAAGCAAAGTCCAAAGTGTTCATGTGTTTCCAATAGTTTTTGGTTTTGGCTGAAAATCTGTCAGCATGTAAAATGGGCACCCTCCGTTCTGATCGAGGGGGGGAATATATGTCTTCAGATTTTAATGCATTTCTAGCTGAACGTGGGATAAAACACCAGTGTACAGTGCCGTATACACCTCAACAGAATGCAGTTGCTGAACGAAAGAATAGGTCACTCATGGAGATGGCGAGGTGCATGGTCAAAAGTCAGGCTTTATCACATAGTTTCTGGCTTGAGGCTGTCATGTGTGCAGCATATGTACTGAATAGGTGTCCCACTAAAGCATTGCACTCTATCACTCCATATGAGGCTTGGCATGACCGCAAGCCATCTGTTGCTCATCTGCGTGTTTTTGCTTGTTTGGCATATGCATTAGTGCCTGAACAACATCGCAGAAAATTGGATGATAAGGCAGTAAAATGTATTTTTGTTGGGTACAGTTCTGAAAGTAAAGGCTATCGTCTGTATCATCCACAGACTAAACGCATTCTGGTTAGCCGTGATGTTGTCTTTGTGGAAGATGCTATTCAGCCATTGCTTTCATGTACTAAGGAGACATCTGTTAGCTCCAAAGACATGTATGATACTTTGATGCCTCTTTTTACAGGTGGACGGGCTAGTGCTGGTCCTCATGAGGCAACTTCTCAGCCTTTGCAGGTTTCATATGATGATGCAGATCATTCCATTTCTTATGTAGATTTACATGATGCACTTGTTGATGAGCGAGCTCATATTGAGCAGGCAAAAACTATGCCAAAATGGCTGGTGCAGACTTTGCGTGAGAGCAAATTAGATGCACCTTTGTCATATCGTACTCGTTCAGGCTCTCATAGTGCCTCCTTTGCATCAGATTGCTATGCTATGGCTGCATCTAGTCTCTGTGATGAGAATGAGCCTGTTTCTTTTGATGAAGCACAAAATTCAGAAAATTGGATGGCTGCTAGGCAATCTGAATATGATGCTATAATGAAGAATGGTACATGGTCTTTATGTGACTTGCCTCCTGGCAAGAAGGCTGTTGATATATTTAGGTAGTGATGTGTGTGAACACTCTAGTACCGCCGGGGCACTTTTTTCCCTCTTTAGGAGGTTTTTTTCCCCCGGCTTGTATATACGCCTATTGCCCTAATGGGTGACTTATCTTTGTACATTCTCTAGTAATACATTCAGTCTTGTGTGTTGTGCTCCAAGCTTCTTCTTCTTCCTTGTGCTGTTCGCGTGCTTCCGCAGACATCTAACTCCAACAATTGGTATCAGAGCAGGTCGTTGATTCTTCTAGGGCGCCGTCGACACTCCTTCGTTTGCAGTCTCAGATTCGCACAAAATTTGGTGAGCATACTCAGGGTGTTTTTGAGATCAAAACAGCTTCGCTTTGTGGTGCCGAAATCGCGATCTGAGCTCGTTTCAGCCTCCGAACACACTATCGCAGTGCTTGTGCAGGCTATTTCGTCCTTTTGTGCCAAAGGTATATACCAGTTTTTGTTCGCCAGTTTAAGCGTCTCGAAGTCTGCTACAGGTCTAGCAGAACTCGTCTGGGCAGTTCTGTTCAACTTTTTGAGATACAGTCAATTTTCTGCATCAAGGTATTTTAGTCACCGGCCATGGCTGAAAGCAGTGATGTATTCCGTATGTTGGCTGTTGAGGATAAGTTGGATGGTACCAACTACCCATTATGGGCTTATATGATGCGACATGTACTGGTTGCAAAAGGATTGTGGAACATTGTGCAGGGTGTTGAAAGACGTCCTGTTACACCTGTAACGACAGGTACTGCAAATACAGGTGTTGGAGCTGATGAAGATGGTGTCGAAGATGATATTCCGCAGATTCCTGTTCGTGCTGCTGTTTCTGTTGCACCTACTGCAGAGCAGATTCGTTGGGATGGCAGAGATGCCCAGGCACATGCATTGATAGCTTTGTCTGTCAAACGTGCCATTATTCCTCACATTCGCTCTTGCAGAACAGCAAAGGATGCTTGGGATACACTTACCACTTTGTACCAGGCTAGGAATGAGGCTCGTGTTGCTTACCTCCGAAAACAGTTGGAGAGTGAGCACATGAATGAAGGTGATTCGATGGACAGTTTTCTTACAAAGATCAAAGACCTGAAGGAACAATTGATTTCTGCTGATGAGGTTATACCAGATAGCTCACTTGTGCAGACCGTTCTGAATGGCCTTCCTGATTCATATCAGAGTTTTGCCTCTACTCTTCGATTGATGATGAAAGGCAATCCGAATGCCTTGTCATTTGAGGAATTAGTCTCTGTTTTGTTGCAGGAAGATCAGTCCAGGCAGAACAGGTCCATTATGCGTGTTGCAGATCAAGCTTTCCTGGCTAGTCAGAAGGGCAAAGGAAAATGGAGCTCTTCTACTAGTAAGCAGAAATCTGCAAATGCTGCACAATCGAAGAACCAGGATAAAGATGAGAAGAAATCAGAAAAGCAGAAATTGTTCTGCAAGTACTGTAAAGGAAATGATCATATTATAAAGAACTGTCCAAAACTGGCTGCTAAAGAGGCAAAGAAGAAAGAGGCTGGAATGGTTGTTGCAGAGGCCTCTACACCAAAAACAGAGTCTGCAAATCTTGTGCAGGAAGAAGAATGGGCGTTTACTACTGTCTGCAGTTTTGACCCATCTTCTCATGATCAGTGCATGTCTGCAGTAGACTCAGATGTTTGGTACTTTGACAGTGGGGCGACCAAACATATTACCTCGCAGCGCAGTTTCTTCTCTTCACTCGAGCCTGCCCCTACAGGGAATACTGTCACATGCGCCAATAACTCCTCTTATCCTGTTAAGGGAGTTGGTAAGATCATTCTGACTACTGCTGATGGTATTTCTTTCACTTTGTCAGATGCTTTATTTGTGCCAGGGATCAAAAAGAACCTGTTATCAGTTTCTGCATTAGCCAAGATTGGCTTGGTTGTGAAATTCGTTGATGACAGGTGTACAGTCCATGATCTCTCAAATGGTGATGTGATTATTGCTTCTGGCATTTTATGTCGTGGGCTGTATAAGCTCATAGACTATGAAAAATCTGTGAATGATTCGGCATGTGCAGTTCATGATTCTCAGGCTATGTCAGATGCAAAGCTTTGGCATGCACGCTTTGGTCATCTGAATTTTGCTAGTTTGTTACGCCTGCAGAAATCTGAAATGGTGTCCTCTTTGCCCAAACTTGAGGCACCTGGAAAACATGTTTGTGAAGGCTGTATTTTGGGCAAAATGCAGCGTTCTTCCTTTCCAAAAGATGGTTCAGTTCGGGCTATGCAGAAATTGCAGCTTGTACATAGTGATGTCTGTGGTCCTATGCAGACACCCTCTTTTGGAAATTACCTTTACTTCGTGACTTTCATTGATGATTTTTCCAGGCATGCATGGGTATATCCACTCAAAGCAAAGTCCGAAGTGTTCATGTGCTTCAAACAGTTTTTGGTTTTGGCTGAAAATCTGTCAGCATGTAAAATGGGCACCCTCCGTTCTGATCGAGGGGGGGAATATATGTCTTCAGATTTTAATGCATTTCTGGCTGAACGTGGGATAAAACACCAGTGTACAGTGCCGTATACACCTCAACAGAATGGAGTTGCTGAACGAAAGAACAGGTCACTCATGGAGATGGCGAGGTGCATGGTCAAAAGTCAGGCTTTACCACATAGTTTCTGGCTTGAGGCTGTCATGTGTGCAGCATATGTACTGAACAGGTGTCCCACGAAAGCGTTGCAGTCTATCACTCCATATGAGGCTTGGCATGACCGCAAGCCATCTGTTGCTCATCTGCGTGTTTTTGGTTGTTTGGCATATGCATTAGTGCCTGAGCAACATCGCAGAAAATTGGATGATAAGGCAGTAAAATGTATTTTTGTTGGGTACAGTTCTGAAAGTAAAGGCTATCGTCTGTATCATCCACAGACTAAACGCATTCTGGTTAGCCGTGATGTTGTCTTTGTGGAAGATGCTATTCAGCCATTGCTTTCATGTACTAAGGAGACATCTGTTAGCTCCAAAGACATGTATGATACTTTGATGCCTCTTTTTACAGGTGGACAGGCTAGCGCTGGTCCCAATGAGGCAACTTCTCAGCCTTTGCAGGTTTCATATGATGATGCAGATCATTCCATTTCTGATGCAGATTTACATGATGCACTTGTTGATGAGAGAGCTGATATTGAACAGGCAAAAACTATGCCAAAATGGCTGGTGCAGACTTTGCGTGACAGCAAATTAGATGCACCTTTGTCATATCGTACTCGTTCAGGCTCTCATAGTACCTCCTTTGCATCAGATTGCTATGCTATGGCTGCATCTAGTCTCTGTGATGAGAATGAGCCTGTTTCTTTTGATGAAGCACAAAATTCAGAAAATTGGAAGGCTGCTATGCAATCTGAATATGATGCTATAATGAAGAATGGTACATGGTCTTTATGTGACTTGCCTCCTGGCAAGAAGGCCATTGGCACTAAGTGGGTATACAAGCTGAAGCGTAAACCTGATGGTACAGTTGACAGGTATAAGGCTAGGCTTGTTGCAAAGGGTTATGCACAGGAAAGAGGCATTGATTTTGATGAGACCTTTGCACCTACATGCCGTATGACTACTGTTCGGAGCATTTGTGCACTTGCAGCCCATCATGGTTGGAATGTACATCAGTTGGACATTAAAACAGCATTTCTGAATGGTGACTTGCATGAAGAAGTGTATGTTTTTCAGCCCCGTGGCTTTGTGCAGAAAGGGCATGAAAACCAGGTGTGCAGGTTAAAGAAGGCGTTATATGGTTTAAAGCAAGCACCACGTGCTTGGTATGAGAAAATACATGCCTATCTGATTGCACATGGTTTTGAGAACAGTCCAACTGAAAGCACCTTATATGTTAAGCGTGCTAATGATGTGCTTCTGATCATTGTTGTCTATGTAGACGACATGCTGCTCACTGGTCCTCTTGAGAAACATATTGCTGATTTCAAGGCTGATTTGCATGCCTCATTTGAGATGTCTGATTTGGGGCATTTGCATCACTATTTGGGCATTCAGTTTATGCAAGTTGATGGTGGAATGGCTTTGTGTCAAACGAAATATATTGACACATTATTGCAGCGTTTTGGCCTTGAAGACTGTAAGCCTATTGCCACTCCTATGGAGACAGGTTTACGATTGAGTCTTCATGATGCTGGAGATGCATTTGATGCTGTTCTCTATCAGCAGGCTGTTGGATGCTTGATTTACTTATGCATTACTCGGCCAGATATTCAGTTTGCTGTCTCACAGATGAGCAGGTTTATGCATTGCCCAGGAGTCACGCATTGGAAAGCGGTTAAGCGCATCTTTCGCTACTTGAGTGGTACTCGGCTACTTGGGTTGTTTTATCCCAAGGGGGGATCACTACCGCCAGATTTGCATGCTTTTTCTGACTCAGATTGGGCTGGTTGCTATGACACTCGTGTGTCCACCAGTGGTTTTTGCTTCATGCTTGGTAGCTCATGTATATCTTGGTTGAGCAAGAAGCAGCCTACTGTGGCCACTTCCAGTTGTGAGGCTGAGTATAGGGCAGCTTTCACAGCGACTGTTGAGTGTGTGTGGCTCAGACGCCTTATGGCTGATTTGGGTGTTGGCCAGTCTTCTGCCACCACCATCTTCATTGACAGTCAGAGCGCATTGGCAGTTGCGAGGAACCCTGTGTTCCATGCTCGCACTAAGCACATTGAGGTGCATTATCACTATGTCAGGGAGAGGTTCTCTGCTGGGGAGATCAGCTTGGCATATGTGCCCACGCAGGAGAACATTGCAGACCTTTTCACGAAGGCTCTGCCTAGGGAGAAGTTTGAAGCTTTCCGCAAAGCTTTGGGCTTACTTCCTTTTGTGGAGTGATTTCCACATAGCTCGGCACTTCCTTATACATGAGTGCCGGCTCCTTGTTCACCGCATCACTCCCAGGGGGGATTTGTTGATATATTTAGGTAGTGATGTGTGTGAACACTCTAGTACCGCCGGGGCACTTTTTTCCCTCTTTAGGAGGTTTTTTTCCCCCGGCTTGTATATACGCCTATTGCCCTAATGGGCGACTTATCTTTGTACATTCTCTAGTAATACATTCAGTCTTGTGTGTTGTGCTCCAAGCTTCTTCTTCTTCCTTGTGCTGTTCGCGTGCTTCCGCAGACGTCTAACTCCAACAAAGGCCATTGGCACTAAGTGGGTATACAAGCTGAAGCATAAACCTGATGGTACAGTTGACAGGTATAAGGCTAGGCTTGTTGCAAAGGGTTATGCATAGGAAAGAGGCATTGATTTTGATGAGACCTTTGCACCTACATGTCGTATGACTACTGTTCGGAGCATTTGTGCACTTGCAGCCCATCATGGTTGGAATGTACATCAGTTGGACATTAACACAACATTTCTGAATGGTGACTTGCATGAAGAAGTGTATGTTTTTTAGCCCCGTGGCTTTGTGCAGAAAGGGCATGAAAACCAGGTTTGCAGGTTAAAGAAGGCATTATATGGTTTAAAGCAAGCACCACGTGCTTGGTATGAGAAGATACATGCCTATCTGATTGCACATGGTTTTGAGAACACTCCAACTGAAAGCACCTTATATGTTAAACATGCTAATGATGTGCTTCTGATCATTGTTGTCTATGTTGATGACATGCTGCTCACTGGTCCTATTGAGACACATATTGCTGATTTTAAGGCTGATTTGCATGCCTCATTTGAGATGTCTGATTTGGGGCATTTGCATCACTATTTGGGCATTCAGTTTATGCACGTTGTGGTGGAATGGCTTTGTATCAAACGAAATATATTGACACATTATTGCAGCATTTTGGCCTTGAAGACTGTAAGCCTATTGCCACTCCTATGGAGACAGGTTTACAATTGAGTCTTCATGATGCTGGAGATGCATTTGATGCTGTTCTCTATCAGCAGGCTGTTGGATGCTTGATTTACTTATGCATTACTCGGCCATATATTCAGTTTGTTGTCTCACAGATGAGCAGATTTATGCATTGCCCAGGAGTCACGCATTGGAAAGCAGTTAAGCGCATCTTTCGCTACTTGAGTGGTACTCGGCTACTTGGGTTGTTTTATCCCAAGGGGGGATCACTACCGCCAGATTTGCATGCTTTTTCTGACTTAGATTGGGCTGGTTGCTATGACACTCGTGTGTCCACCAGTGGTTTTTGCTTCATGCTTGGTAGCTCATGTATATCTTGGTTGAGCAAGAAGCAGCCTACTGTGGCCACTTCCAGTTGTGAGGCTGAGTATAGGGCAGCTTTCACAGCGACTGTTGAGTGTGTGTGGCTCATACGCCTTATGGCTTATTTGGGTGTTGGCCAGTCTTCTGCCACCACCATCTTCACTGACAGTCAGAGCGCATTGGCAGTTGTGAGAAACCCTGTGTTCCATGCTCGCACTAAGCACATTGAGGTGCATTATCACTATGTCAGGGAGAGGTTCTCTGCTGGGGAGATTAGCTGGGCATATGTGCCCACGCAGGAGAACATTGCAGACCTTTTCACGAAGGCTCTGCCTAGGGAGAAGTTTGAAGCTTTCCGCAAAGCTTTGGGCTTACTTCCTTTTGTGGAGTGATTTCCACATAGCTTGGCACTTCCTTATACATGAGTGCCAGCTCCTTGTTCACCGCATCACTCCCAGGGGGGATTTGTTGATATATTTAGGTAGTGATGTGTGTGAACACTCTAGGACCGTCGGGGCACTTTTTTCCCTCTTTAGGAGGTTTTTTTCCCCGGGCTTGTATATACGCCTATTGCCCTAATGGGCTACTTATCTTTGTACATTCTCTAGTAATACATTCAGTATTGTGTGTTTGTGCTCCAAGCTTCTTCTTCTTCCTTGTGCTGTTCGCATGCTTCCGCAGATGTCTATCTCCAACAAAAGCAAAACTTGTAGCCAAAGGATATAAGCAACAACATGGCATCGACTATGAAGAAAAATTTGCCCCTATTGCAAGTTTTACCACCATAAGGATCATTCTAGCACTTAGTGAATATTTCAAGTGGCCCATCTACCAGCTATATGTCAAAAGTGCTTTTCTCAATAGAGATCTTCAAGAAGAAGTATATGTTGAACAATCTAAAGGCTTCAAGATTAAAGGAAAGGAAGATCAAGTCTACAAGCTTCACAAAGGAGTTTACGAACTAAAGCAAGCTCCTAGGGCTTGGTATGAAAAGATTCAAAAGTTCTTCAAAGATAAAGGATTTCAAAGAAGCAGTGCTGATGCAAACTTATACATCGTTAGTGGCCATCATCATCCTCTATGTAGATGACTTGATTTTGATAGGATCAGATGAAGAATGCATCCAATTCATCATCACATAGCTTCACCTTGAGTACTCTATGATAGATCTTGAAGTACTTCACTACTTCTTGGGTATGGAAGTTTGGCAAACAAAGGAAGGCATATTCCTATCACAAAAGAGGTACTACTCTAATCTTCTAACATGGACCAGTGTCGCTCAATATCTACACCACTTGATCCAAACATCAAGCTCACATTCGAGGATTCATCATCACTTGTGGATGTGCATACTTATGGACACCTTGTTGGCTCATTACTTTACCTTGCCAACAGTAGACTAGATATTGGCTATGTAGTTGGTATACTCAGTAAGTTTTCACATTAGCCTCTTCAAAATCATTTGGATGCTGCTCAAAGACTACTTTAATATTTTTCTCGCACCCGACATCATGGCCTTTGGTATAGAGGGGGCATCGAACTTGGTGGATATTCAGATTCAAATTGGGCTAGCGATCTTGATTCTCGATGAGCCACTTCTAGGTACATATTCTTGTTTGGCTCAGGACCTATCTCTTAGGCAAGTAAGAAGCAGCCTATAGTTGCTTTATCATCCATCGAAGCCGATTACTAAGCATCCAGCTTCCCAGCATGTGAGGCCATCTAGTTTTGATGTTCATTATCTCACATTGGTGTTTTTTAGGTTACTCTAACGCACATCTCCATGGATAGCCATTAACCTTGGCCATTGCCAAGAATCCAATGTTCCATGCTCAAAAGAAGCACATCAAGATCCAGTACCATTTCAACCACGAGAAGCTCATCTCTGAAGAGATTACTTTGGATCAGTGTACCTCTCAAGAGAACCTCGTGGACATGTTCACAAATGCTCTACCTTCGATTCTACTCTAGTGCTTGGTGAACCTCTTCAGCATTCAACCACTCCAAAATGGAGCTGCAAAGGGGGTATTGATGACATGAAAAGCTCCTACATCATCTCCATTTGTATTCGCATGAGTGCATCTCCATTTTGTATCCAAGAGGCACTCCGTTTCCAATTTAATTCCATTTTATATTGTATCTCTATTATATTTGGGTACCTTCCACGTGCTTCTACCATTGTATTCATTCTTCCTTGAGGGGAATCATCCCACATGAGATGTACTTTGGAGAGCCCCTCCCAAATCTATATGAGGAGGGCTTCTCACCTCACTTGTACTTGGTTAGAAGCTTGAGGAGCCTACTCCATGCTCTTGGCAAGCTCATTTCTAATCCATGTGAGTTTACCCATTTCTTGGTCTACTCACTTTGAGTCTCTCACGCTCTTTCTTTTGTGAGTACACTTTTCTTTTCATTCTACTTTTGCGTGTGTATTTTGGTTTGGTATAGATTTGAACTCATAAATAACATCCAAAAGAGGTCCTCGTGTTTTTCATCAAGGTACTTAAATTCAATTTGTTAGTTAGAATTCATGGAAGAGTTTGTACACATAAAAAATTGTAGATGATGTAGCACATTGATCTATGCCTTGGTTCACACACTTGAGCTTTCTTAGGTCTAGAATTCCAATGATCCCCTCAATCTCAAGTGCTTGTCTCCATTGATCTCCTTCCATTTGAGCTTTTCCTTGAATGTCTCGAGTTCAGGTTGTCCTTCTCCAATTTGTTTGCATCTATAAACTTGGTCGTGATATGTGCCACTACTCCTTGGTTTTGATGTACTTGATTCCGCCTCCTTAGCCAATAGCTTTTCTCTGATGAAGTGATAATGGATCTCTATGTTCTTTCTTCATGCATGGAAAATTGTGTTAATTCGTAGATGAATGCTTGAAATGTTGTCTCCAAATAAGTAAACTCCTTTACCTCCACATTCTAGTCCTTCAATACCTTCTTGGGCCACATGATCTCACATGTGGCAAGTGCCAAGTCTCTATACTCATCTTTAGTAGATGATAATGCAATGATTGGTTGCTTCTTGGACATACATGAGATGACTCTTGGCTGTAGCATGAAGATATAATGATATGTACTCCTCATATACTCCTTTGAATAAGCCCAATCAGCATCACTACAGGGTAATGTAGCCCATGACTGACTTTGTGCTTCATGTATCAAAGCGTCTTGACTCCTAGTTGCATTCAAGTGAACATCAATTGGTGCATTAAAATTTTGAGAAAGAACTCCGACAACATAAACCAAAATAGGTCTTGTGATTGTTGCATAGTTAAGGCTTTCAACTATGATTATACATAATGTAATGTGTTTACATGGCTATCCTTTATCTGCACATAGCTTTTTATTTAGATCTAGAGGTTTTGTGAATGGCTTACATCCACTCATACAATACTTGTATAATACATCTAACAATTACTCATCTTGTGCTAAGAAATACCATTTTTCACATATATTACTTCACTCCCAAGGAATTATTTAATTATTATGAGATTTAATATCTTAAATTCCTTACCAAGCTTGGTTTTGATACATTTTATACCTACACTATCAATTCCTATTATAATCAAGTTGTCCAGATATATGCATATGTAGACAACTAGGTTTCATTCTCTCTTGAGATATAGACAAGGGTTTGCAGCACTTGGTTGATATCCAAGCCTTCTTGAATAATCTAGAAACCCTTGATTTCAAGCCCTATAGGATTTCCTGAGGCCATACAATGCTTTCCTAAGCTTACACACATAATTATTATTGTTAAGGTTTTCAAACCCTAGAGGTTGAAAGTTGAGACATGTAGACTATTTCTTGCAAATCACCATTAAGGAAAACATTTTTCACATTCAGTTGATCAATAGTTCATTTCATGATTGAAGTTAATCCAATGGTAGCCCTCACTATGATCATATTTTGCAACAAGACTAAAGGTATCTTCATAGTCTATCCCATAGGATTTGGAAAAAACTTTTGCCATACGCCTTATCGTGTACCTAGAAATTGATCCATAAGAGTTCCTTATCACTTTATACATTCTTCATTCATTCCTGCAAGAAGCATTATGGTCCAAGTTTTTTTTCTTTGTAGGCGCATTGTACTCCTCTTCCATCGCTTATTTTGACTCATTTTTGTCTATGGCCTTTTCATAGGTGAAGTACTTTTTGTCTCTGATAACTATAGTCATGAAAACATAATGCCTACCAATAACACTATCATAGATTAACCTTGATATGTGATGCTTTACCCTTGTTTAATCTTTCTTTGGATTCTTGGGCTACTAATTTCCAAGCTCTCTTTAACCCTCGCTACATGTCTTCTTTCTAGCTCTTCCATGTCTTCATCATGCACTTTAACTTTGGAACCATACCATGCCTTAAGCTCATCAAAGAATATATTTCTCAATACCTTAAGCTCCATTGTATTATAATTTTATCACTTGTATCTCTTTTGTTCCAAAGAATAACCAATAAACATGAATCTTTCTACCCTAGCATCAATCATACTTCTCAACTCAATTGGAACATGTGTATAGCACACACATCCAAAAAATGTGATGTGTTTGAGATCTATTTTCCTTCCACTCAATGTTTGCTCAAGTGCCATGTCACGCACTCTTAAGGTAGCACAACTATTGATAAAGTATATAGTAATAGATACAACACTTTCCCAATAGGTAAAAGGCACAATTGCTTTATTAAGCATGTTCCTCGTAATTTCAATTATGTTCCTATTCTTCCTTTTCACGACCCCATTTTCTTGGGCAGTATACCTACAAGTCTTGTCTCTTGGTCCCTTGGTCCTACAAGAAATCAAAAGAATCATTGGAGAAACACTATCCATCTCCATTTGACCTCAGGGTTTTGATGTAACATCCTATTTTTTTTTTCTCAACTTGAGCTTTGAACCTTCAAAACATATCACACACGTTTTATTTTTGTTTAATGCAATAGAACCAAAACGTCCTTGAGTAGTCATCTATGAATGTCACAAAATGCCTCTTACCTAGAAGATAGGTCTCCTTTATTGGTTCCCACAAATCTATGTGCACATGGTCTCACACACCATGTGCTACATATCTACTCTTCTTGAATCGATGCCTAGTAGACTTTCCAAGCTGGCATGCTTCCCACATCTCATTTAACATTTATAATGAAAAGTGAGGTAATCTTCTTATCAATCGCCTCTTTTCCGTTTTCTTGAGCTTATCAATGTTGATGTGACCACAACTCTTGTGCCACATATCCAAATCTCCAATCTTTTTATCTCCATGGGTGATGAACATGGCTTTTTATCTCCAAGGGTGATTAACCTTCTTATCTTTGGTTATCAGCTTATCGCCATTCCTTGGATCGTTTATGAAGCATCCCTTGTGATTCAAACTTGCCCATTGTCAAGAATCCAATGTTCCATGCTCAAAAGAAGCACATTGAGATCTAGTACCATTTCATCCATGAGAAGCTCGTCTCTCAAGAGATTACTCTAGAGCAGTGTACCTCTCAAGAGAACCTGGTGGACATGTTCATGAATGCTCTACCTCTGATTCCACTCTAGTGCTTGGTGGACGTCCGCAGCATTCCACTTCTCCAAAATGGAGCTATAGAGAAGGTATTGATGACATGAAAAGCTGGTACATAATCTTCATTTGTATCCGCATGAGTGCATCTCCATTTAGGAGGCATTTGATTTCTAGTTTATTTCCATTTTATATTGTATCTCTATTGTATTTGGGTACCTTCCATTTGCTTCTACAATTGTATTCATTCTCTTTTGAGGGGAATCATCCCACATGAGATGTACTTTGGAGAGCCCCTCCCAAATCTATATGAGGAGGGCCTCTCGCCCCTTTTGTACTTGGTTAGAAGTTTGAGGAGCCTACTCCATGCTCTTGGCAAGCTCATTTCTAATCCATGTGAGTTTACCCATTTCTTGGTCTACTCACTTTGAGTCTCTCACACTCTTTCTTTTGTGACTACACGTTTCTTTTCATTTTGCTTTTGTGTGTGTAGTTTGTATAGTTTGGTATAGATTTGAACTCATAAATGACCTCCAAAAAAGGTCCTCGCGTTTCTCATCAAGGTAGTTAAGTTCAATTTGTTACTTAGAATTCATGAAAGAGTTTGTTCACATCAAAAACTATAGCTGACATGGCACATTAGTCTATGCCTTGGTTCACACACGTGAGCTTTCTTAGGTCTAGAATTCCAATGATCCCCTGAAGCTCAAGTGCTTGTCTCCATTGATCTCCTTCAAGTTGAGGTTTTACTTGAATGTCTCGAGTTGAGGTTCTCCTTCTCTAATTTGTTTGCATCTATAAACTTGGTCGTGATATGTTCCACTCCTCCTTGGTTTTGATGTACTTGATTCCACCTTCTTATCCAATATCTTTTCTCCAATGGAGTGATAATGGATCTCTATGTTCTTCCTTCATGCATGGAACATTGTGTTGCTTCATGGATGAATTCTTGAAATGTTGTCTCCAAATAAGTAGACTTCTTTACCTCCACATTCAAGTCCTTCAATACCTTCTTGGGCTATATGATCTCACATGTGGCAAGTGCCAAGTGTCTATACTCTGCTTTAGTAGATGATAATGCAATGATTGGTTGCTTCTTGGACAACTATGAGATGACTCTTGTCTATAGCATGAAGATATAGTGATATGTACTCCTCATCTACTCCTTTGAATAAGCCCAATCAGCATCATTCAAGGGTAATATAGCCTGTGATTGACTTTGTGCTTCATGTATCAAAGCGTCCTTCTAGTTGCATTGAAGTGAAAATCAATTGGTGCATTAAAAATTTGAGAAAGAACACCTACAACATAAACCAAATTAGGTCTTGTGATTGTTGCATAGTTAAGGCTTTCAACTATGCTTCTACATAATGTAATGTCTTCACATGGCTATCATTTATCTGCACATAGCTTTTTATTTAGATCTAGAGGTTTTGTGAATGGCTTAGATCTACTCATACAGTACTTGTTTAACACATCTAACAATTACTCACCTTGTGCTAAGAAATAACATTTTTCACATATATTACTTCACTCCCTAGGAATTATTTAACTATTATGAAATTTAATAGCTTAAATTCCTTACCAAGCTTGGTTTTGATAGATTTTATACCTACACTATCAATTCCTATTATAATCTAGTTGTCAAGATATATGCATATGTGGACAACTAGGTTTCCTTCTCTCTTGAGATATAGACAAGGGTTTGCAGTACGTGGTTGATATCCAAGCCTTATTAAATAATCTAGAAACCCTTGATTTCAAGCCCTATTGGATTTCTTGAGGCCATACAATGCTTTCCTAAGCTTACACACATAATTATTATGGTTAGGGTTTTCAAACCCTAGAGGTTGAAAGTTGAGACATGTAGACTATTTCTTGCAAATCAAGGCACAATTACTTTATTAAGCATGTTCCTAGTAATTTCAACTATGTTCCTATTCTTCCTCTCTACCACCCCATTTTCTTGGGAAGTATACTACAAGTCTTGTCTCTTCATCCCTTGGTTGTACAAGAAATCAAAGAAATCATTGGAGAAACACTCCATCTCCATTTGACCTTAGGGTTTTGATGTAACCATTAGGGAAAAAATGAACCCTGCATGGGCCTTTTAGATTAAGGAGTGATTAGTGATTGACCAATCAGAAGAGGGTGGTGGCCATAGTTTATACCCTATAAAATACTAGGCTGAGGGGGAGAGAGGAGACAAGTTTCCCCCCATTTAATGAGTTTCCTCTAGAGAGAGAATGAATGTCGTAATTAGGCTAGGCCCAAAAATTCGAATTTTTTAAAAAGTTTAAAAGCTCATCATAACACCTCACAATGTACCCCCCATTACTTTTTAGGGTCAAAAATGCTCTTTTTGACCACAAATTCAAAATCCGTGCATGATTTGAGCTGGAAAAAATGACATTTTTAAAAAATACTAAGAAAAGAGGTATTTCCCTCCTAAACCTCATATTTTCATACTAGGTCCCAAAAGGACATTGTTTTTCCACTAGTTTCTTTCTGTAGCACACCATTGAAGCTCTTGTGTGTGTATTCCAAGCTAATTGCATCTCCCATATTGAACTATTGTTGTAGATTGAAGACCTTGAACTTCAATGGCAACATCTAAAGGTTGTAGGCAACCAAAAGACGAAGTTCTCACATTAAGGTGTCACAATATCAAAGCTACAGATGGACAATAATGCCACATGAGCACTCCAAAGGTGCATGGGTGTACATGCAACCGTCTAGATATGCGCCTCATTAAGTTAGACATCTTGGAAACTTAGTTCTTCATTGTGACCACAAAGAGAATGTGATGGTTGCTATTGCACAAAATGTCTTGAAATGGCAAATATGACACTTGAAAACTCTACTAGAATGAGATATTCTATCAATTGTAAGTATTACTCTACAATATTACATGGTTTATAGTGTTGAATATATCTTTGACCTATCTAGATATGCTTTTATTTGATACAGACATATTTCCTTCTACTTTGGTGGATGAACAACCACTTCATACCCTCACAGGTGCTTTCCAAGCATTGCATGAAGATCTGAGCATTTTTGTGAAATTTTGAGTTGTTGATGGCATTTAATATGTTTTTGACCTATCTACATATGTTTTGTTTGTGGTTTAGCTACATTTCTTTGTATGTGGCTAGAAGAACAACCATTCCATAGCCTTGCATTAGTCATTGCATAACATTTATAATTTCTTAATGATGGAGTTTTTTTTTTCATTTATGTAGATTGCAACAATTTTTTAGGTGAAGATATCCAACTCAAGACTAACAACGTTTTCTAGGAGAAAATATATTTTTGATGATCTATTTGAATATAAGCTATATTGACAAGGGCATAAGGTTAGGAATCTACAAATGTTTTTATTATACATGTTATAATATTTCTTTCTTTAATACTTGTATTTTATTTTGTATTGTTCATAGGTTGTGAAGAGAGTGGATAATATAGCTAAATTTGTTCAACATTCAACTATAAATGAGGTTGGCAGTTTTTTATCATATATCTTTTTATATGTGATGATTTTCTTTTTTTCTTTGAAACAGGTTTAACTTCAAAAAAATGAGAGAAATAGGAGAAATTTGAAGGGAATTTCAAAGGATGTTGATTAGCCTGATGTCGCTTTCATGCAAGATCCACTCTCTTTTATCTTGTTATTGTAGAAGATAAATAGCCTTGACTCTTTGAATGATGGATTTCTCCCAAATTTCTTATTCTTCTACCCAAGCAATCTACAAACTTCTCGATGGATTAGTCTTTGGAAGAGCAATTTGAGTTAATAACACATCTTTCCTTCTAAATTTTGAAGATGTATTTGCTTTTGGTTACATTCAAGAGCATCACCAAGTATGTCTTGTTTCTAGCTGACCGGTTCATTTAGCATGAGGGCTCTTTTCACATTCTTCCAAACTAAGTATGGACACGAGAAAAAAATGTCTCTGATGCCTTCTCTCCTACTAAGATATCTAAAAATCCTTTTGATCTAGAATGTTTCTAGAAATGCTTTACACCATGGATGAGCATCACAACTTTTGTGATGATTTCTTGCATTTGCAAGCACTTCAAGTTGTACAATCATTGATACCGATAATTTTTAAATTTTGTAAGATTTGATATTTGTAATGAAAACATGTCTACTTTCACATCTTTTTAGTCTACAACTGTGCAAGTGTAATATCTCTTGGTGATTATTCAATTTTCACTTTTATATACAGTATGTTCATGTTCACATTAATTGACATTTTATTGGTTAATTTTCTCAATAGATGATCATTTATGAAGTTTGAAATTACAATGGATATAATTCAAAAAGATCATTCATGTTAGATATCCTCAATACTTACTCCTCAAGTAACCACAAATGATCCATGGTGCTCTAAGTTATAAGGCCCCCATTGTGAGGAGAAACCACTTTGAGAGTACAAACATCCATGGAACCTTAACTTCTAAGCTAGATGAGTTTTATATGTGGATATTTATGGTAATAGATGGTCTTTGTGATTGAGGCCATGAGGTAAGTGGGGCATAAAAGTTTTTCCAATTTGAATGCTATTCAAGCTGAAAATAAAGGCCCTCTTGTGCCATGGAAATTCCCCATAGAACCTTAATGGGAGGCATTCAAAGGGAGATTTCCACCTTATGTGGGGTACAGAGGCACAAAAAGACTTCTAGACATGAGGATATTATCATAAATTATATTTTATAAACTATTCTATCTTGTGTGACTATGTATGTTTATACTGGCTCCCATTGTAGAAGATGTATATGCATGGATCACTACAGAGTAAGTGACTTGTTAGAAATAAGTTCCGTGGCCCTAAAGCTTTAAAGAATAAAGTTTCATATCCACTAAAAATAACCTTGCATGGCCTCAAAAGTAGCAAAAAAGAGGAGCCACAGAAACATGGGATAGGCCTCTGCAAATGTTTTGTAGAGGCCTATTGCGTGCTTCTATGGATGACCTTTTTTGGTGCTTTTGAGTTCATGCAAGTTTATTTCTAGTGGATATGAAACTCTATTATTACAAATTTAAGGTCCATGAAACTCATTATGTGCTCAACTCAATTTACCAATGGAAAAATGAGTTTATAACCATAAATAATTTTCTTTGCACACATTGCATGTTGAATTGAGTGCATATGATTGTGAACATATGATATAGATCAATGTGGACTTGAGTATGTGTAAGAAAGGTTATGAAAAAGTATATCACCAATAAGATAATTTCACATTACAAAACATCTCTTCAAGAAGAATGATCACATAGTCATATATGGTCCTATCTAGTTTCTTGGGTTCTATAGTTCATCAATTTCCCTAAAATTTGCAAGAAGTAATAGTTATTTCCACCATTAATGACCTTATATGGCCTCAAAGCACCAAAAAAGGGGCAGCCACAAAAACGCAGAATAGGCCTCTGCAAAAGTTTTGCAGAGGCCTATCCCGCGTTTCTATGGATGCCCCTTTTTTGTGCTTTTTGAGGTTATCAGGGCTCTAGATGTCAGAATTAGACAAATAAATAGTCGATCTTAGGGTTTTTAGATATTCTAGATGTGATGGTAGCATCAATTTCTCCAAATTCAAAACGAGTCATGAGATATAAACATTTGCAAAGAACTTAAGGTTTTATGATGGTTTCCTTTGTGTCTATGACATCACCTCCCTCTCAAAGCAATAACTTCCACGCAAAGTAGTTATGTAACTGAGAGATTTTCTAGAAATTGAATCTTCATAGCTATTGGTCTTTTTAGAGTTCTTTATATGTTGTACTCGAACACAATGATGATGGATATCCATGATGGAACTAGAAAGTGTTTGTAGTATATCTAGGTAAAGAATCAAGTGCATGATTCTCATGATGGATAGTACTCCTCTTTTGTCTCTGATGATGATCCTTTTGATGTGGAATGGTGATTCTGGAAGTCTTTAACCCGACTTGTATCTTCATCCTAGGACATTTGAATACCATGTGGTCAGTGACAATACAACTCCTTTCTTTCAAATTTTAGGTTCATGAAACTTATTACATGCACAACTTAGTTGAACAATGGAAATATGAGTTTTGAATCTTAAGTGATTTGTTTTGCACACATACCATCTTTAAGCAAATGGATACAATTATGCACATATGATATACATCAATGTGCACTTGAGCATGTGTAAGAAAGATGATGAAAAAGTAGATTATAATAATGAAAATTTCATTTTACAAAATGTATCTCTTCAACAAGAATGATTACATAATCATGTATGGTCCCATCTTGTTTCTTTGGTTGTATGGTCATCATCTTCACATGAGCTACACACAAGTTAACATCTTTCAAAATAGAAGGAATGCATCTCCTTCCTCTTGGATGGCTTGAAGTGTTATTGATTATATCCACAATCTAGTGCACTAAATTTGAAGCACAAAGGATCTATAATGTTTTCTCACTTTTTTTGTTGCTTTTGCATTAGGAGAAACTTTTTAGGTTGTGCTACATATGATCTATGATGTGGTTGGTAGTTCTTATTCATTTTACATGTATGCCTTGATTGACATTATGACACAATTTATGGCATATGTTTCTTTTCTCATATGCGAGTAGTGTGCGTTGACCTTATAGTAGTGACTTTATAGCCTCTACTTGATGTGATATTGGAATATGTTTATGTTTCATGATGGTTCCTTGAAGCTCTCCTTTTTGGATGAGCTGGAATGGCTACTTCATGTTTCATCAGCTATGTTCTATTTGGAAGTATATTGAGTTCAAATGGTTCATCACCAATAAGTAGTGGATCTATTCTTCCCCTTTGTGTGTGTCCTTAGAATCTTTTTTTGAATGGTCACATCTATGGCAGTTGATCTTCACCATCCTCTCAAGAATGATTCTATGGATGAGGCTATGAACTATTTTGATATTTTTTATCGACTTCACTCTATCATATGTAACCACTACATGACCTTGAACATGGATAGGATATACCACAAAAACTTGTTAGTATAAAATAATCAAATGATGCCTATTATGTAACTTCATTTCCAAGTTGAACCCTCAAAAACTTTTGTGCATGACATTGATCATGATGCAAGGGACTTGTTGATAGCTTCCAATCTTCATTTGCAATGTTGTGTTGTAATTTCATGAAAACATTTCTAATTTTCAAACTCTTGCAAAAGTTGTTTGAAGAAAAGCAAGTGAGCATTATTCCAACTAGTCGACATGCATAGAACCACTAATATGACATGTAAATTTGAAGAAATTACTATTAGATCTATAGTGGGACTTTTCCATTACTACTGTACTAGAATCTTGACTGATAAAAATCGATACATCAAAATTCTCCATATGACAATACAACATGTAATATTTCAATGAATAAAATGAGCACAACCTAAAGAAACAAACAACATCTGAATGTAGACTGTACTTTACCTTTCATTATTCCAAGTCATTGATGATTAGTATCTTTAATATGAATTTGATTCTATCACCATAACATGTACCAAAAAGATAAACATATATAAAATCAGATTAAAAAGGGATGTGAAAAGAAAATTAGTAGAGGTACCTTTTACTCTAGAAGAAAAACATTGATTTTTGAAGCCTCCATAGATTTTTCTTTTTTTTTTTTGTACAAACAGAAGCATATGTATATGAGTTCTTCATAAAATAAGGATATGATTTCTTCATTGACTCCTTAGTCATGGTTGCATGCTAAGCATACTTAGGCATATTTTCTTTTATGTGTAAGTATTCTGTAGCAATATCAATCATGTCCTTTTTATAATTCATCCTCCTAATGAAAAGCTTCTATAAGCATGGAGAAATTCTTTCAAACACATTTGTCTATCCATATTGTGTGGTATTGGTGTCATTCTTTTGAAAACAAGGAGAAGTAAGAAAAACTATTTAAAAATTTAGAGTGCTTCTTTGGTGTTGATGAAGCACTTACTTCTTAGATGAATTACCTATGCAAGGGCAATATTGGTTTAATTCTTTTGCAAATATGAGAATCAAGAAAAATATATACCTCATTGGAAGAATATGATGTCTGTGTCCTCCTACTCCACATGAAACAACTTCCAGTGATGGTATTGTGTGTTTTTCCTTCTGAAAAATAGTAGATGGATATTCGAAAGTAAAATGAACAGTAGATCTTCGATTACAAGGAAAGAATGAACCACCTACTTGGACATGAATATTGTCATCTCATGGCAAAAAATATGCCTTGTGAGTGATTCCATTACTGTTACATCTTCTCCTTGGAGAAAATTGTTCAAGTACCCCATGGCTGCAAGAATTCATATGGTAAGAGACTGAAAGAGAGAAGAGAATCAAATTAACATGTATAATGGACTAAGAAGTATTTGTACCTAGAGAAAAGTACTTTTTTGATATGTGCATGGGTCAGGGTGAGGTTTTCCATTCTATGTGAGTGAAAATGATAAAAATTTGAAAAAATCATTTTTTGAGGTAAGGAAAGTTACGAGTTTGATGATGTGGCACTTTACTTTTGGAGAGAGTTTGAAAGAAGAACTTTTGAGTGATATTATTAAAAAATCCATATAAAAAAGTAACTTTTGACATGTATTTTAAGAAATGGGCCCTTTTTAGTAAGTAATAACTAAATATGTGACTTAAAAAAACAAGTCATTTTTTATTCACAAATATGGACGGATTTGATGATGTGTAAAGTGGAGTCTCTCTCTTTCTTTTACAGAAGAGAGAGATGGCCCTACTTGGGCCTAAAAAAAATCCTAGTCCAACCTACTAAAAAGTGCTCTATTAAATGCACTTTGTTCCCTCAAGCAAGAACAAGATTAGGCTTAATTTCTTAAAATTAGGAATCCTTACAAGGCCCATGCAGGGTTCATTTTTTCCCCTAATGCATCCTATTTTTTTTCTCAACTTGAGATTTGAACCTTCAAAACATATCATACAGGTTTTATTTTTAATGCAATAGAACCAAAACATCCTTGAGTAGTCATCTATAAATGTCACAAAATGCCTCTTACCTAGAAGATAGGTCTCCTTTATTGGCTCCCACAAATCTATGTGCACACGGTCTCGCACACCATGTGCTACATATCTACTCTTCTTGAATCGATGCCTAGTAGACTTTCCAAGCTGGCATGCTTCCCACGTCTCATTTAACTGTTATAATGAAAAGTGAGGAAATCTTCTTACCAATCACCTCTTTTTCGTTTTCTTGATACTCTCAATGTTGTTGTGACCACACCTCTTGTGCCATGTATCCAAATGTCCAATCTTTTTATCTCTATGGGTGATGAACATGGCTTTGTTACTTTCCCATTAACTTTATCAAATTTGAACATTTGTCCTTCCTACTTATCTTTGGCTATCAGCTTATTGCCATTCCTTGGGTCTTTTATGAAGCATCCCTTGTGATTCAACCTTGGCCATCGTCAAGAATCCAATGTTCCATGCTCAGAAGAAGCACATTGAGATCCAGTACCATTTCATCCATGAGAAGCTTGTCTCTCAAGAGATTACTCTGGAGTAGTGTACCTCTCAAAGAGAACCTGGTGGACATGTTCACGAATGCTCTACCTCCGATTCGACTCTAGTGCTTGGCAGACGTCAGCAACATTCCACTGCTCCAAAATGGAGCTGTAGAGGGGGTATTGATGACATGAAGTGTCCCTACATCATCTTCATTTGTATCCGCATGAGTGCATCTCCATTTTGTATCCAGGAGGCACTCAATTTCCAGTTTATTTCCATTTTATATTGTATCTCTATTGTATTTGGGTACCATCCATTTGCTTCTACCATTGTATTCATTCTCCTTTGAGGGGAATCATCCCACATGAGATGTACTTGGGAGAGCCCCTCCCAAATCTATATGAGGAGGGCCTCTCACCCCTTTTGTACTTGGCTAGAAGCTTGAGGAGCCTACTCCATGCTCTTGGCAAGATCATTTCTATTCCATGTGAGTTTACCCATTTCTTGGTCTACTCACTTTGAGTCTCTCACAGTCTTTCTTTTGTGAGTACACTTTTCTTTTTATTTCTCTTTTGCACATGTAGTTTGTATAGTTTGGTATATATTTGAACTCATAAATGACCTCCAAAAGAGGTCCTCGTCTTTTTCATCAAGGTAGTTAAGTTCAATTTGTTAGTTAGAAGTCATGGAAGAGTTTGTTCACATCAAAAATTGTAGCTGATATGGCACATTAGTCTATGCCTTGGTTCACACACTTGAGCTTTCTTAGGTCTAGAATTCCAAAGATCCCCTCAAGCTCAAGTGCTTGTCTCCATTGATCTCCTTCAAGTTGAAGTTTTACTTGAATGTCTCGAGTTGAGGTTGTCCTTCTCCGATTTGTTTGCATCTATAAACTTGGTTGTGATATGTGCAGCTTCTCCTTGGTTTTGATGTACTTGATTCCACCTCATAGATGAATTCTTGAAATGTTGTCTCCAAATAAGTAAACTCCTTTACCTCCACATTCAAGTCCTTCAATACCTTCTTGGGCCACATGATCTCACATGTGACAAGTGCCAAGTCTCTATACTCTGCTTTAGTAGATGATAGTGAAATGATATCATAGATTAACCTTGATATGTGATGCTTTACCCTTGTTTGATCTTTCTTTGGATTCTTGGGCTACTAATTTCCAAGCTCTCTTGAACCTTGGCAACATGTCTTCTTTCTAGCTCTTCCATGGCTTCATCATGCACTATAACTTTGGAACCATACCATGCCTTAAGCTCGTCAAAGAATATATTTCTACATACCTTAAGCTCCACTATATTATAATTTTGGCAACTATATCTCTTTTGTGCCAAAGAATAACATATAAACATGAATCTTTCTACCCTAGCATCAATCGTACTTCTCAACTCACATGGAACATGTGTATAACCCACACATCCAAAAAATGTGATGTTTTTGAGATCTAGTTTCCTTCCACTCCATGTTTGCACAAGTGCCATGTCACTTACTCTTAAGGTAGCACAACTATTGATCAAATACATAGCAATAGATACAAAACTTTACCAATAGGTTAAAGGCACAATTACTTTAGTAAGCATGTTCCTAGTAATTTCAACTATGTTCCTATTCTTCCTCTTTACCACCCCATTTTCTTGGGAAGTATACTACAAGTCTTGTCTCTTCATCCCTTGGTCCTACAAGAAATCTAAAAAAATCATTGTAGAAACACTCTCCATCTCCATTTGACCTTAGGGTTTTGATGTAACATCCTATTTTTTTCTTAACTTGAGGTCTGAACGTTCAAAACATATCATACACATTTTATTTTTAATGCAATAGAACCAAAACGTCCTTGAGTAGTCATCTGTGAAAATGCCTCCTACCTAGAAGATAGGTCTCCTTTATTGGCGCCCACAAATCTATGTGCACACGGTCTCACACACCATGTGCTACATATCTACTCTTCTTGAATTGATGCCTAGTAGACTTTCCAAGCTGGCATGCTTCCCACATCTCATTTAACATTTATAATGAAAAGTGAGGTAATCTTCTTACCAACCACCTCTTTTCCATTTTCTTGAGCCTGTCAATGTTGACACCTCTTGTTCCACATATCCAAATCTCCAATCTTTTTATCTCCATGGTGGACGAACATGGCTTTGTTACTTTCCTTTAACTTTATCAAGTTTGAACACTTGTCCTTCCTTCTTATCTTTGGTTATCAGCTTATCGCCATTCCTTGGGTCTTTTATGAAGAATCCCTTGTGATTCTACCTTGGCCATCATCAAGAATCAAATGTTCCATGCCCGGAAGAAGGACATTGAGATCGAGTACCATTTCATCCACGAGAAGCTCATCTCTCAAGAGAGTACTCTAGAGCAGTGTACCTCTCAAGAGAACCCGGTGGACATGTTCATGAATGTTCTACCTCTGATTCCACTCTAGTGCTTGGTGGACGTCCGCAGCATTCCACTTCTCCAAAATGGAGTTGTAGAGAGGGTATTGATGACATGAAAAGCTGGTACATCATCTTCATTTGTATCCACATGAGTGCATCTCCATTTTGTATCCAGGAGGCACTTGATTTCTAGTTTATTTCCATTTTATATTGTATCTCTATTGTATTTGGGTACCTTCCATCTGCTTCTACAATTGTATTCATTCTCCTTTGAGGGGAATCATTAACATGAGATGTACTTTGGAGAGCCCCTCCCAAATCTATATGAGGAGGGCCTCTCGCCCCTTTTGTACTTGGTTAGAAGCTTGAGGAGCCTACTCCATGCTCTTGGCAAGCTCATTTCTAATCCAATTGTGAGTTTACCCATTTCTTTGTCTACTCACTTTGAGTCTCTCACACTCTTTCTTTTGTGAGTACACTTTTCTTTTCATTTTGCTTTTTTGTGTATTTTGTATAGTTTGGTATAGATTTGAACTCATAAATGACCTCCAAAAGAGGTCCTTGCGTTTTTCATCAAGGTAGTTAAGCTCAATTTGTTAGTTAGAAGTCATGGAAGAGTTTGTTCACATCACAAGTTGTAGCTGATATGGCACATTAGTCTATGCCTTGGTTCACACACTTGAGCTTTCTTAGGTCTAGAATTCGAATGATCCCCTCAAGCTGAAGTGCTTGTCTCCATTGATCTCCTTCAAGTTGAGGTTTTACTTGAATGTCTCGAGTTGAGGTTGTCCTTCTCCAATTTTTTTGCATCTATAAATTGGGTGGTGATATGTGCCACTGCTCCTTGGTTTTGATGTACTTGATTCCACCTCCTTAGCCAATAGCTTTTCTCTAATGGAGTGATAATGGATCTCTATGTTCTTTCTTCATGCATGGAACATTGTGTTGCTTCGTAGATGAATTCTCAAATTGTTGTCTCCAAATAAGTAAACTCTTTTACCTCCACATTCAAGTCCTACGATACCTTCTTCGGCCACATGATCTCACATGTGGCAAGTGCCAAGTCTCTATACTCAGCTTTAGTAGATGATAATGCAATGATTGGTTGCTTCTTGGACATCCATGAGATGACTCTTAGCTGTAGCATGAAGATATAATTATATGTACTACTCATATACTCCTTTGAATAAGCCCAATCAGCATCATTCAAGGGTAATATAACACTTGATTGACTTTGTGCTTCATGTATCAAAGGGTCCTTCTAATTGCATTCAAGTGAAAATCAATTGGTGCATTAAAAATTTGAGAAAGAACTCCTACAACATAAACCAAATTAGGTCTTGTGATTGTTGCATAGTTAAGGCTTTCAACTATGATTCTACATAATGTAATGACTTCACATGGCTATCTTTTATCTGCACATAGCTTTTTATTTAGATCTAGAGGTTTAATGAATGGCTTACATACACTCATACAATACTTGTTTAACACATCTAACAATTACTCACCTTGTGCTAAGAAATACCATTTTTCACATATATTACTTCACTCCCTATGATTTATTTAACTATTATGAGATTTAATATCTTAAATTCCTTACCAAGCTTGGTTTTGATACATCTTATACCTACACTATCAATTCCTATTATAATCAAGTTGTCCAGATATATGCATATGTAGACAACTAGGTTTCCTTCTCTCTTATATAGAAAAGGGTTTGCAGCACTTGGTTGATGTCCAAGCCTTATTAAATAATCTAGAAATCCTTGATTTCAAGCCCTTTTGGATTTCTTGAGGCCATACAATGCTTTTGTAAGCTCACATAATTATTATGGTTAGGAATTTCAAACCCTAGAGGTTGAAAGTTGAGACATGTAGACTATTTCTTGCAAATCGCCATTAAGGAAAACATTTTTAGCATTCAATTGATCAATAGGTCATTCCATAGTTGAATTTAATCCAATGGTAGCCCTCACTATGATCATATTTTGCAACAAGACTTAAGGTATCTTGATAGTTTATCCCATATGATTTGGAAAAATCTTCTTCCATAAGCCTTATCTTGTACCTAGAAATTGATCCATAAGAGTTCCTTTTCACTTTGTACATCCTTAATTCATTCCTGCAAGAAGCACCACGGTCCAAGTACACATACATATATATCTACATATATATATTTACATATACATAAGCATGTAAATATACATATACATAT